>JAWWEE010000066.1:371307-385012 GCA_035221455.1 Xenops minutus | reverse complement strand
GGGTGAGCTGTTCCTAGCACAGAACTGAGCCCAAGGCTACTCAGAGAGTCCTCGGGCCAAAAGTCACCATTTGCAACCTTGCATGAAACTGTTCAAGCACCAAAAGGCAGCTGATTAAGGACTTACAGATTTGATGGCAGGAGGGATTCTTTTCCAGAGATACCGTGCATTATCTCTGAAAAAAAAAGATTAAAACACTCCCCCATCACCAAATGCGTGCTGCAGGGAGACACCGAGAGGCCTGTTCAGATCTGTAATGAACAGTCTCAGTGCTTGAAAACATTCCTTCTAGGCAGGAATATTTGACACTGAGGGGGAAAGCAAAGCTACTCTCCAGCAGACAACACAACTGCCATAACATAGCAAACAGTTCATTAACAGTTTGGGAGAGGTTTCTCACTGAGGCAGCATTTCTCAGAAGTCAGGTTTGCCCTTCCAATTTTCTGCTCTCATTTGGTTTGATTTCTGTGTCTGATGGAAGGACTGTGGTTCCTGATCTGTGGGCACCAGAACTGGGCACAGGATCCAGGCACTGCCTGGCAGTGCTCCCTGCTCTGGGATGGGCATGTGTCTGTGTCTCAGCCAGTGTGCTGCTTCTTCCGTTGCTTTCAAACACACCCAAAGCTCACTGCTAAGGCAGGGTGGTCTCTCGGTCTGCCTTCTTCCTTCCCCTTCTTTATAAGGATGGACAATTACTGTACTTTCAGGAAACTGTTCTTGAATACCTCCAGCACTCAAAGTTCCTTTGCCCTCCAGGATGGATGCTTGCCATGGAATGCCTCACAGCTGGGTTCAGAGCTCCAGGGCTCAGGTTTTGAGCTGTTTCAGTTCTGCAAAGATGTAGATGGGGAAAGAAATCCAACTGTTAACTAAGGGAAGGGAAAGTGGAGGGATGAGCTGAGAGAAGGGAAAAGCAGGGTCCAAAGGCTGGAGGGAGGAAGGGGTCTGGAGGCAGGGAAGGATCCACAGGGAAGGAGAGACCAGGAGCCACAAGGCCTTCCTAGCTGGCTCAGTTGGGCTCAGCATCAGTCTGGAGCTCCAGGTGGTGTCCTGTCATGTGGTACCTGGTACTGTTCTAGGAACACTGGTTGTCTCAATCCAGATGAACTTAATAGCGTAGCTGTTTGGTCAAACAGGGCCTGAAGCATCATGTTTGTGTGGGAGGGGCAGTTATCTCTTCACATTGCTTGAAGGGCTGGAACAGAGAGGAACAGAGACATGGCCAGAGCCTGGATCTGTGGGGACCCTGGGAGCCCCTCCTGGTGGGGCCATCCCAGCCAGCTGTGGCCACGGGCAGGAGGGAGCTGAGGCCAAGAGGATGAGGCGGATGACAGGCAGTGGCCAGCAATGGCCGTGTGGGCCTGAAGCCTGTGTGTGCTGTGGGCACAGAGTGCAGGGAGCAGAGGCCTCTGCAGGCAGGCGGGCACTGCAGGTCCCTGGGCAGGGTGTGTGTGCTCCTCCCTGGCAGGGCAGCCCCCAGGGGCACCCGCTGGGCTCACTCACCCTTGAGGATGGGCCAGACGTGTTGGGGCTGGTCCCTCACGTGCGAACCGGTGATGCCTGTGGACACAGAGGCTGTGAGGGCACTCGGGGCTGCACAGCCCCTGGGCCGCATCCTGCTGGCGCTGCAGCAGCCGGGGCTGGGGCCGAGCTGCAGCGGGGCGGGCAGGGACCCCGGCATGTGGCTCACCCGTGAACCTGAGGGCCGCCTCTCGCAGGGGCTCCTGCGGGCTCTGCAGGTACGGCAGGGCCCGGCGCAGGGACTCGGCCGCTCGGCTCCTGTCCTTTCCCAGCTGCACAGACACAGAGGGCAGGGGGGCTCAGGCTGTGCCCCTGGGGGGGCCCCTGGGTGGGCGCAGCAGTGGGCAGGGGCACAGTGCCAGCCCCACACACCGCCCATGGGCTCTGGGGGCTCGTCCAGCCCCAGGCTGGGCTTTCGGGGCCGTCCCTACCAGGCACTCGCTAAATGTCAGGGGGTCCTCCATCTCCAGTTCCTTTACCAGATCTGTCCTCTTCAGGAACTTGGCCACACAAAGCAGCGTTTGGCGAGAGGCCTGCAGAGCAGCAGAGCCCACGCCATGGCACCGAGGCCCAGGGCACGGGATCTGCATCCCTGCACCAAGGGCAGGAGCAATGTGGAGCCCGGGAGGCGCCAGGGCAGGAGGCAGCCCAGCCCCTGCCCCGGGGACAGCAGAGCCCACGAGTCCTCACCGCTGCCACGCGCTGGTTCTCGTCGTGCCAGTGGAAGAAGAGCGGCACCAGGCTGTGCATCACGTGCTGCTGCAGGGGCTTTTTGCCCTTGTCCACTACCTGCCCCATCACCTTTCGGAAGAGGCGAAGGGAGAGCAGCTGCACTTGCACGTTGTCCTGATGGAAAAAGGAAGAGGAAAATGGCTCGGCACCGGCTGCTCCAGGCCCAGCTGAGCTGAGGCCTGGAAATGCAAAGGGCACAGTTTGCTGGCAGCACCCGAGGCGGGGGGCACTGAGCCTTACGTTGTCAAAGAGTGGCTGGAGCGCCAGAGCCAGCCGCAGGGCGCCGCGGATGGTGATTCGAATGTCCCAGTCCTCGACTTTATTGAGGAGTATAGAGAGGGTCATGGCAACCAGCTCTCCGTCTGCATCCCCCAGCAGCTCCAGGAGGCTTTGTGTCAGGCTCCGCACGCTGCCATCCTGTGCGGAACACAATGCTGTGCTGTGAAGCCGTGAAATGGAAAATCCTAGAAGAGCCCAAGCTGGAAGGGACCCACAAGGATCACCGAGTCCAACTCCTGGCCCTGCACAGGAGCATCCCCAACAATCCCAGCGTGTGCCTGAGAGAATTGTCCAAATGCTCCTTATGCCATGGCTGACCATGCTCAGAGTGAAGAACTTTTCCCTAAGATCCAACCTAACCTCCCCTGACTCAGCTCTGGCCGCTCCATCGGGGCCTGCCACTCATGCCAGAGAACACACAGCGATGCTGCCCCTGCACTGCCCCTCACGAGGAAGCTGCAGACCATGGGGAGCTCTGTCCTCAGTCTCATCTTCTGCAGGCTGAGCAAGCCACGTGCCCTCAACCACTCCTCCCCTGTCTTTCTGTCCAGACCTTTTACCATCCTGGTAGCATCCGCTGCAGAATATCAAATGGTTTTACATCATTTTCATATATTGTGATGCCCGGAACTGTCCCCAGAACTCAATGCGAGGCCTCCCCAGTGCAGACCACAGCGTGACAATCCCCTCCCTTGACCGGCTGGTGATGCTTTGCCTGATGCCCCCTCAGAAATGGATGTCCCTCCAGGCTGCCAGGGCACTGCTGCCTTCAATTGCCATTGACCAGGACCCCCAGGTCCCTTCACACAGGTGCCCTCCAGCCTCTCATTCTGCGCTCTGTACACACAGACAGGGTTGCCCCTTGCCAGGTGCAGAATCCAGAACTTGGCCTTGTTCTATGTCCTATGCCTGGGGACTGTCCAGCAGTCAGATTTGTCAGGGTCTCTCAGCAGGTCTCTCTGGCCTCGAGGGAGTCAACAGCTCCTCCCAATTTAGTGTCATCAGCAAAATTACTTAGTGTTCCTTTCAGTTCTGCCTCCAAGTTTTTTATGAACGACTGCCCCAGATGTTGCCATGGGGCACAGAGGCCCAAGGCCTGTCCCAAAGGACTTGGGCAGCTGAAGAGGGAGGTAGGAGGGCTGGAGGCAGCTGCCACAGCTCCTGAACCCCAGCCAAGGTCAAGTGACTGCTTTGGTTGGCCCCCGGCTGGTGGCACGGCTGCAGCCGGCTGCCCCTTCTCACCATCACAGGATCCTTGCTGAGCCACACGAGGCCCCTGAGTGCCAGGCGACGCCTCTGTGGGCACTCGCCGTGCAGGTGCCTTAAAAGGATGTGCAGGACGGTTTCCCCCCATTCCTTCATATCCAGGCAGTCGAGCACCTGAATGGCAGAGAGCAGTGAGCGGGTGCCCAGCCGGCAGGAGCCCGGACCCGCATGAGAGGGCAGAGAGGTGGAGGCATCTCGGTGAGGCAGCACTTGCCATGGGGCTCACCTCTACCAGGAACACCAGGGCAGGGAGCTCCCAGCGGGGTTCGTCCATGCTCAGCAGTCCAAGAAGGTGGAGTGCAATCCTGGGGCAAAAGCGGCTCGAGACACGGCGCATCTCCCTGGCACGGGGGAAAAGGCACCGTGGACCGTGAGCCAGGGAAGCAAAGCTCTGCCAGGAGTGACTCACAGAGACCTGCTCTCTTCCCACCACCCCGGGAGGGCAAACAGGTGCTTTGGGAGGTGGCTCCTCCTGTGCAGCCAACATTCCCAGACTTTTCCAGCCTGCTTGGCCATCCCTCTGGCCCACGACCATGGGCACTGTGTGGGGTGCCCCGTGCCCAAGGCAGAGGTGATGGGGGCAGCGGGGAGAAGGGGGTGTCACCTGGCCAGCAGCCCCACTGCGTAGTGGTGGGTGTCACTGTTGAGGAGCGTGTCCCAGCCCTGCTTGCGCCCCACTGACACCACCAATTCTTCGAGCTTCAGATGGCACAGCAGTGCCATCATGGTCTGCACCGCAAACCTGTGTGCAGAGCAAAGCCCAATTCACCCTGAGAGCCCTGGCCCCGGCCCCGAGGGCGTGGCAGGGACAGGAGGACTGGCACAGAGCACCTGTTGGGGTTCCTGGCAAGGCCATGTTCCTCCCAGCATCTCGTCCAGAAGGTGTTCACCTCCTCTGGCATCTGCTCAGTGCTCCTGAGAACTTGGCAGAGCAGAGCCACGAGGAGGCGGGGAGAATTGTCTATTACTGGCTGCGGACATTGGGTCATGTGTAGAATCTCCCAAACCACTCTGGTTGCCTGCAAAGAATAAACGACCCAGAGACAGCTGTCAGTGCCCACGTGTCCATGTGGCCGAACCCGAGTGTGGGAAGGAGATAAGTGGGGAGACACAGGGGGAGCAGCCGGCCTGGAGCCCCCTAAGCCAGGTTTGCAGCCCAGTGTGTGAGGAAGGGAGATGCCATGGTGGGGGAGGATAGAGAGCTACAGGGGCTCAGCAAAGGCTCCAGGAACTCACAGCCAGGGCAAAGATGTCCTTTTTGTCTCCATTGGAGGTGGACGTGCTGTGACATGGCCAGTCCTCCATCACGCAGAGCAGCATTGGCAGCACCTTCTCCAATGTTTTCTCGCACAAGGCGATGTTGGTCCACAGGACTGCAGCAGCTCTGTGGGACCAGAGCTCTGTGTCAGGGGGTCTCAACCACAGCACCGTGTCCTGGACAGCTGTGGGGGCCAGGTGACAGAGGCAGAGTGCCCTGAGGGGCAGGGAGGGAGAATGGCAGCAGGAGCAGGGGCTGACATGCCAGGCTGGGAAACACGGGGGCCAGAGGGTCCTGGAAGTGTCCATGTGTCTGGCAGGACATGGGGGACAGAGTGTGCAGGGTGATGGGCTCGAGTGGCTGGTGAGCCCTGAAAGCAGCTGGGTCCTGTACCTGTCACAGGATGGGGCACAGCTCAGGAGGGTCACTGTGACATCAGCAGGGTGTGCATCAGCCACCCTGATGAGCGCTGCGAGGAGTCTGGGCTGCAGAAACATCCTTTCTAGGCCTCTCTGGTGCAGTTTCCTAATGAAGGTTGACGTCTGGAAGGGAAATGGGGAGAGCTGGGGAGCTGCCAGAGCGAGCAAGTGGCCTGGCTTCCCCTAAGAATTGTTTCCCTTCCTACCACACTGTGCTGGCCTCAAAGGCTGAGGGGCCCCAGCAGAGCCAGGTTGAGGGGCCACACGATCCCTGGCCGTGGTCTGCTTACCGGATCAGAGACAGCTCTGTCCCCATGTCCCCTGGGAGCATGGTCCAGGTGCTGAGCGGGCGTGGTGTCGGTGTTTGCCCTGCCCTCAGTCCTTGTGGCGTCGGCCTCCGCAGGGAGATCAGGCAGGGCAGGGTCAGCGTTTGTCAGCTCGTGGGTCAGCGCCGTGTCACCGCTTGCTGTGCCATCACTCGTTGGGGTGTCACTGCTTGCTGTTCTAGCAGTCGACGGGGTGTCTCTGATTGGTGTGCCATCAGTCATTGGAGCATCACCATTTTCTGGGCCAGCACTCAATGGGCTGTAACCATTTTCTGAGCCATCAGTCACTTGGGTTTCAGCGTTTGGTGTTCCATCAGTGGTTCGGATGTCAACACTTGGTGTTCCATCGTTTGGCATGGTGTCAGCATCAGGCTTTGCCGTGAGCTCGGTCGGTGCGATGTCACACTGTTCCATGACCTCAGGTGGTGTGGTCCTGGTCTTTCTCCGCCGAATGCCCAAGAATTTCAGGATCCTCTGCAGGAGAAGGAAGGGCAGAGAGGAGATGGATGTGCCATGGAGTGCTCCCACAGCAGTGCCAGGCTGGGCAGTGAGAGCAGCCCCAGCCCAGGGGGATGGCTGCAGGTACCTGTGCTGCTCTGCGGAGGGGGCCACGGGCACGGTCCTGCTCTTGTGTGCGGTCCTGGGCTGGATGTGGCAAAGAGTGAGCGCGGTCAGAGCTGAGGGGCTGCGGGAGAGGCCACAGAACAGAGCCCAGCCCTGCCCTCCACAGGCAGTGCCAGCCCCGAGATGCCCCAAGGACACAGCATGGCCAGCATGGGATCAGCCCTGACCTCCCTCCCTTTTTCTGGGCATGTCCACAGAGCAGGGGATGGGAAAGAATGAGGCCAAGGTGGCTGCAGCCACCAGCCCTGTGGTCCAGATCCAGCACTCACCCTCCTGCAGAGCCTGATACTGCTCCTTTTCAGGCTGTGGAGCTGGGGCAGCCCCAGGGACTTCCTTCGTCTTCAACCTGCACAGGCTGAGGTGTCTCCCCGCCACTCCACAGTCTGCTCTCAAGGGCAACTGCACCAGAAAAAGCTCGGAAAGCCCCGGCTTCCCAAGTCCCAAAGTCTGGCCTTGAGGCCAGCCGCAGGACAGAAGCCCTGACAGAGCTACAGGACCGCAAGTCCTGCAGTCTGGTCTCAAGGGCTCCTGCCACAAGGATGGGAGACCTCTCCTAAAGGCTCCCGGTCAGCAAGTCGTTCGGAAGGGCCTGGAAGGCACCTCCAGAAAGGGGTGGGGGAAACCTCGGGAAGGCTGTGGGTCACCACGTCCCACAGCCTTGCCTCGAGGGCACCTGCAAGAGAGAAAATCCTCCGAAAAGCTCCGGGTCAGCAAGACACGAGTTGGCTGCGCGGGGGCTCCGCACAGCAGCGCTCTGTGCCGTCCTGTCCCGTCGCGTGCTCCGAGCACTGTGGTGTGGCCACGTCACCACCAGCACCTCTGTCACGACGTGTCACAAAGGGCCCTTGGACACCCTGCCCCGTTCCATCCCATTGGCGATGCTCATCGTGTCACAGAGGGCTCTGTGACACACTGCCAAGAATCTGGGATTTAATAATCTGAAACTCAGGAAACCAGGAATGCACATTATTTTCCTTTGATCAATGCAAGGAGTTTAAAATCAAGTTGCAAACTTCCCAAGTTAGTTGGCATGACCTCAGAATGTAAAATCCATGCAAGTGTGCTTCTCATGCCAAACCAGCAACTCCTTTGTCTTAACAGGGTCCACTGAGAACCAATTGCAAAAAATGAACACTAAACATGGCGGGGGGGGGGAAAGAAGTTGGGCTTTGCTTGGTTTTCCAATGCTTTTCTCTTAAGGGCTAATAATAGAAGAATTCTATGAAGGCGGAAAAGCTCTCAAGGAATGCAAGTTCACTCAGTGGTAAAAAAGCACCACAAAAAGAGAAGGATATTGCAAAGAACAGTAATGCTACCTGTGATATAAAAAAACAAGGGACCAAGAAAGTACAGCTCTCCCCTCTTCTTCCCTGGATGACAACCAGTACCACTGACAGATGAAGAAAAGCCGTAGACATTCTTTCTGCCCTGCAGAACCCAAGCTGTGCAAAACCACAGAGGCTGCCTTCAAACTGCATCCAATTTCAGGCCAGGCCTCTCACCTTCCAGACCTCTCTCTCCCCAACATCCCCACCAACACCAAATCTTCCCCAACACCCCCACAGAACCCTCAAGCCCCTCCCTGCCCCCTCATCCCCTGCTGTCCAGATCCCTCTGCAGAGCCTTCCCACCCTCCAGCGCATGCCCTGCTTGTCCTGCCCGTGCCCTGGGATGGCAGTCAGGATGATCCGCTGAGTGACCTTCCCCGCTACCGAGGGCAGGCTGCCAGGCCAACCCTTCCCACATCATCCATCCTTCCCTCCCTTCTAGTAAGAGCCCATTCCATTTGCTCATTCCCAGTCCTCTGGCACTTGTGCGCTTAAGCAGGACGGCTGGTGAACGATCAGAAGCAGCTTGCCAAGCTCTTTCTCCAGCCCCCTCATCACTCTCAGGTGTTGTGGACCATTCCACAGGATTGCAACTTGCGTCTCAAGACGTGGGAGGCATCTGTCATCTTTGGGAGAACCCTCAGCACTGGTATATCCTGAAGGAACACCACTGTGCTTTGCATGGAGCTGATAGCCACTGGCCTCCGTGGCCAGGGCAGCCCAATATTGGCCAGCACACACACATGGAGCCAGGATGCTGGAGGACATTTATAACTTCCTCACTGGCAACTCTTTGGGAAGCACTTTCCTTGAGAAGCAAGCCCATTGCCTCCAAAGGCATTTGCTCACATTTGTGGTTTTTTTGAGGAACAACCAGACACACTTGGGAAATAAATAAGAGGGATTTATTACAAGCAGGGGTTTCAAGAGTGATCTCGAGCTGGGATGCCTGGAAGCCATTTTATGTGAAGGGCAGAGGGGCCATTTGGTGTTGGAGGACTAATGGGTTGCTTCCAGTTGTGTGTGAGTAACTGATCACTGCTTACTGTCACTTACAGTTGTCCACGAGTTACTCACTGTCACTTACAGTGGGTTGCTCATAGTTACTGTGTGAAGGCAGCTGGACAGTGTGCAAGGCAGGTAAACCAGCCCAAGGCAGGTAAACCAGCCTGGGGTCAGTGCCAAGGGACCGTGCGGCGGGGACAGGAACCAACCTTGAAACAACTGGTTGCTTGAAACAACCAGTGAAGCTGGCCGAGGAGTAAAAGATTCCTTTAAAAGAAGACGTGGGTGTCTTAGTTCAAGGGGAGAACTAAGATATCTATGTGGGCCTAGAAATAATCCCCGTCCCTTAAATTTAGAGAACAGAACTTTTATTAAAAAAGTATATATATATATATGAAAAAGATAACAGTTCTTAACCACTTTATGTATATATATATGTGTGTGTGTGTGTGTATAGTGTGTATATATATATATATTCAGAAAGGACCAAACAACACCACTTTGTAATAAACACTTTAAACAACAAGGCAAACAGTTAAAAAGTCTTTTGGCTACCCCCAGAAAAAGGGGGAATGCAGTTATATATACAGACAGCAGAGGCAATGTCGTGCCTCAACCAACTAGCCTCTCTTTCAGGGGAGGTGGCAGAAGCACAGTCACCAGGTCAGCTCCAGTGGTGTCGGTGGCGAAAGCAGCAGAAAAACCGTAGTCTCCGCAGTGCAGGAAACTCCTCCACACGTGTCACCTGTTCCTCTTCCTCACCTGCTAGACCAAAATTCTCCCCCTCAGGCCAGTTTGTGATGATCTCCAGGATCCCAGAGCAATTTGGTTTCCCAATAGAAGTGCACTGTGTGATCAAAGCAATCCACTTGCTCCAGGTGGCATCAGTGGCATGATGTGTGGAAACAGCCTGTCCTGTGAACTGAGGGACTATTCTGAACAATATAATATGTGCGCATATGTATAGAACAATGACCATACAAAACTGAGAGAACATGTAGTAACATTGGGAGTCATTAAAACAGTGTCCAGGTATATGTATTTCTTTTGTGCTTGGATAGCTCACAACTTGATGGTCTTCCTCCTCATCTCCAGGTCTCAACAAACTGATCCATGTCATTTTTTCCATTCTTCATAAGACCATTCTCCCACACCTCTGAGGCGGCTTGAACTCCTTCATAAGTGGCTAGGATCTCCTTCTCTGTCAGAGTATATTTGGCCTCAGACCCTCTGTAGCCACGGCTCCAGAATCCAAGGGGCCTACCTTGAGCCTTGCCAGGCACCTTCTGCCAGAGGCTCCAGGAAAGGCCATTATTCCCGGCTGCTGTGTAGAGCATATTCTCCATGTCTGGTCCCATCCTGACTGGCCCCAGGGCTACAGCATGAGCAATCTCCTGCTTGATCTGTTTGAAAACTTGCTGCTGTTCAGGGGCCCAGTGGAAATCATTCTTCTTATGGGTTATCTGATAGAGAGGGCATATGATCTGGCTGTATTCTGGCATATGCATCCTCCAGAAACCTATGGCACCCAGGAAAGCTTGTGTTTCCTTCTTACTGGTGGGTGGGGACATTGCTGTGATCTTGTCAATGACTTCCGTTGGAATCTGACAATGTCCGTCTCGCCACTTCACTCCCAGGAACTGGATCTCTTGGGCAGGTCTCTTAACCCTACTCCATTTAATGGTGAAACCAGCTTCCAGGAGAGTCTGGATGATTTTCTTCCCTTTCTTAAAAACCTCTTTTGCTGTGTCCCCCCATACAATGATGTATTGATGTATTGCAGATATTCCAGAGGCCCAACCTTCTCTAGTATGGCATGAATCAGTCCATGACAGATGGTGGGACTATGTTTCCACCCCTGGGGCAATTGGTTCAACGTGTACTGCATGCCCCTCCAGGTAAAAGTGAACTGTGGCCTGCACTCTGCTGCTAGGGGAATGGAGAAGAACGCATTGGCAATGTCAATAGTGGCGTACCACTTTGCTGCCTTTGACTCCAATTCATACTGGAGCCCCAACATGTCTGGCACGGCTGGACTCAGTGGTGGAGTAACCTCATTCAAGGCACAGTAGTCCACAGTCAATCTCCACTCTCCCTCAGACTTATGCACAGGCCAAATGGGGCTGTTGAAGGGTGAGTGGGTCTTGCTGACCACTCCTTGACTCTCCAGGTCTTAGATCATCTTATGGATGAGGATCACAGTGTCACGGTTTGTTTGATATTGCTTATGATGCACTGTCATGGTGGCAATTGGCACCTGCTGTTCCTTAACCTTCAGCAGTCCAATGGCAGAACTCTGAGAGAACTCTGAGTCTCTCTGAGAGACCCAGCAGCTATTCCAAAAGACCACCTATGTCCCTTTGGGTCCTTGAAATACCCATCTCTGAGATAGTCAATGCCCAGGATACGTGGGACGGCTAGACCAGTCACCACGGGGTGTTTTTTCCAGTTTCTCCCGGTCAAGCTCACTTCAGCTTCCAGCACAGTCAACTCTTGAGATCCCCTTGTCACCCCAGAAATAGTTTCTGAGCCCACATGTCCTGATGGCATTAACGTGCATTGAGAGCCCGTATCAACCAAAGCTTTGTATTCCTGTGGGTCTGAAGTGCCAGGCCATCTGATCCACACCGTCCAGTAGACACGGTTGTCCCGTGCCTCTACCTGGCTAGAGGCAGGGCCCCTCTAACACTGGTCCTGGTTATAGTGGTCAGAGCTTTGTCCTGATGGATACCTTTGGGAGGGACTCTCTAGTGGGTCAGACCCTTGCCCATTGGAAACTGGTACTGCTCTCACTCTTACTGACCTTCTCCCTTTGCTCTCCTTCAGTTCTTGTACTCAGGCTGCTAGTGCACATGTAGGTTTCCTGTCCCACCATCTCATGTCTTCTCCATGGTCTTTCAGGAAATACCACAGCTCGGTTCGTGAGACCTGTCCACCTTCTCTAGCTGAGGGGCATCTGGCTCTGAACTCGGAGACTCTACGTCGCACTGGTGCCACTTGAAAACTTTCCTTAATCTCCTCCCTAAGTTTCTTTTGCTCATCTCTAAGACTCTCAGTTAATGTCTCTACAGCAGAGATGCGAGTCTGTAGAGGGCCCTGAACCATTCCAGCGTATATCCTGAGTTTACTCGATGCAGAGCCCACAGTCTCTCGGTTTCCATCCGAATACATGGATGCCAGATAATTGGCATACATAGCTGGCCCCTGGCATGAAAGGGTTCACCACATCTGTGATGTGCACCTGACATTGTCTGGGTCAATGGTAGGTTGCCCATCCCTTTCAAAAATTGTTTCCAACAGGGCCATTTCCCTCAGACGTTGGATTCCTTCTACCATAGTCTTCCAAGTGGTCTGATGGTGATGTTCTTGCAAAGAGTCTGTAGGAGCAAACCTCTCTTTTACACTTGTTAAAAGTCGTACTCAAAGTGAAAGGGGTTTTGATTCCCTCACAAACAACTGGTCAATACCCACATCCTGAGCCACTGACCCCAAAAACCTGGCTTCGGTGCCATCAAGTTGTAAGGTGTCGCCCATACGGTCCCACACTCAAACCAAGAAAGTCAAGATGAGTTTGCCCGGATTCCAAACAATGTCATTCCGCAAACCACAGAGATTGTCATATGACAATGATTCAGTAATAACCTCTGGCTCTGGGTCTGCTGGCTGTGAGGGTCACAATTCCCCTCGTCTGCTGGATGAACTGGTTTGGTCTTATATTTCCTGTTTTGTATAGGGGCAGTTTCCATTGGCTTGGAATTCTCTTCAGGTTTTTTCACATCCCCAGGCACTGTGCTGTCAGGTACTTACTCTTTTTCTCATCCCTCTGGGGGTGCTGTGCCACATTGTGGTTTTCCGCCTCTTAAGGGGCTCCTGGGTGGATCCTGGAAGAAACCCTGGGCCTAGCTTCAAACGTAAGATAGGCCATAACAATCCAAACTTGCATGCAATTCACAAAGAGTAAAATATCTTTGACATCTAGAGAGAATTTAAGCTTCCCAAAAGCTGTTGTAGCAGACTTAAGAATGGAGTGAGGGAAGGGTTGGGAGAAAATACTCCCCTGTGTTCCTCCCCAAGGATAGGCACCATTATCACCAAATCCCCAGAGGTAGCAGTGTAGATTGGAACAGAGGTACAACCTTGAAACCACATTCCAAATGAGACCCAGAGTTGTTAAGTTCATAACGGAACAAAGCCAAAGTAAGAACTCCAGAATGATCACAGCCATCTGACCTACACTCATGGATCTGTTAAGAGTGTTTATGCCTGCCACA
This sequence comes from Xenops minutus, assembly GCA_035221455.1. Lineage (NCBI taxonomy): Eukaryota > Metazoa > Chordata > Aves > Passeriformes > Furnariidae > Xenops > Xenops minutus. Next base: position 371,983 of record JAWWEE010000066.1, on the reverse strand, counting down.
GCTTTTGGCATGAATTTGTACCAATAGAACATAAATATATTGTACAGTACACTCCATAGCGATTGCAAACTGAATGTACTCACAAAGAAACAAGAACTGTTATCCTTTTCCCTATTTTTGTCATCCTTCTGTAGTCGTGCCCCATTGTTGGGCGCCATTTTTTGTCACAGTTCAGGGGAGAACTAATATCTATGTTGACTGAGAGAGAGAGAAAGAAAAAACCAATCCATCTCCTTTAAATTTAGGAAAACAGAACTTTAATTAGAAAAAAAAATATATACATATATGTTTTATATATATATATATATATATATATATATATGAAAAGGATAACAGTTCTTAACCACAATACATCTATCTATCTATCTATCTATCTATCTATCTATCTATCTATCTATCTATCTATCTATCTATCTATCTCCAGAAAGGACCAAACAACAACAGTTTGTAATACGCCCCACAAAAGACAAGGCAAACAGTTAAAAGGTCTTTTGGCTGCCCCCCAAAAAAGGAGGAATGCAGTTATATATACGGACAGCAGGTGGCAATGTCACACCCGCCCAGCTGGGCTCTCAGGGGAGAAGGCAGGCACAGTCACCGGGTCAGCACTCATGAGCTCGATGTCGAAAAAGCAGAAGAAATTCCGCCTCCGCAGTCTAGGAAACAGGCGCGCTGT
>JAWWEE010000066.1:343680-346180 GCA_035221455.1 Xenops minutus | reverse complement strand
ACGGCGATTGATCGTCAAGCGACGCTCAGACAGGCGTAGCCCCGGGAGGAACCCGGGGCCGCAAGTGCGTTCGAAGTGTCGATGATCAATGTGTCCTGCAATTCACATTAATTCTCGCAGCTAGCTGCGTTCTTCATCGACGCACGAGCCGAGTGATCCACCGCTAAGAGTTGTCTGCCTTTTGGCACCGCCCCGCACGCGCGGAGGGGCCGGGACCGCTCGCCGTAGAGCGGACCCTTTTTTTTCTCTCTGGAGGACGTCAACGCCTCACTTGACCCAACGAGCACACAACGGTCAAAAGGAAAAGGGGGCGAGGGGGGGGATCCCCCCCCAACTCCCACGGAAAACCCCGAAGGCCGGCAAAGGCGGGGAGCGCGCGCTCCCGACCGAATCCCCAACCCCACACCCCCACGCACAGCGAGGCGCGGTGGGGGGGGGGGAGAAAAAGGAAACGCGCCTCGCGCCGACCTCGGAGGCGGCCCAGGCGCCCGGGCTCGGCCCGGCCTCCGCACGGAGGGCGGCGGCACGCGCCGCGCCGCGCAACACGACCGCACCCGACCTCTCTCGGCACGCGACGAGCGCGCGCGGAGCAGGGCGGCACGGCCCCCGGGTTCACGCTCACGCCCTTCTCTCCTCTCCTCACCCCGCCGCCAAGGCGGCACGCGAGCCGACCACCGCCCGCCGCGCCGCCGGAGCGCCACGCCGCGAGGCTCGGCGTCGGCAGCCGGCTCCGCCGCCGGCACCGGAGGCGGACACCGCCGAGAACCGAGCCGGCGTCGGGAGCGCCCGAGGCCCGCCGGACGGCAGACCGCCGCCGCCCGCTTTCGGGGGCCACCCTTCCGGGGACCGCCGCCGCTTCGCACCGTCGGGCCCCCCTTCGGCGGGCACGCGCCCGGGGCCGGTGGTGGGCTGGGCTAAGCCGTGGGGGGCCGGGGCCCCCCTCGGCCGCCCGCGCTCATCCCCCGACACGAACGCGGCCGGGAAGGGCGACGGGGAGAACGACGGTCGGCCCCCCGAGAGGGCGAGCGCCACGGACGGCGGCGAGGGCCCTCCGGCCGGCCGCCCCTCGGAGGGACACGCGCCGAGCGGCGACGCCGCCGCTCGGACGGCGCTGTCCCAAGGCCTGGCCGGCGCACGACGACGGAGACGCCACCGAGCGCCCGCCCCCCGCGGGCGGGCGCACAGACAGACGGACGAGCGGCGGTTGCCGGCGCGCCTGGAAGGCGCCCGGCGGTGGGGTGCGAGACGAGGAAGGAGCGCGGCGGGCCCGGCGGCCGCACCGGCCCGTGCCCGAAGCGGAGAGCGCGCGCTCTCCGCCGCGGCCGTCGGCCCGTTTCGAGGCGGGCGGGCCGGCGCGCGGCCGGACCGCGTGCCGCCACCGGTCTGACTCCGCCGAGACCGGTCCGCGGGAAGGGGCGGGCAGCGGACCCCTCCCCGGCACGGCTGCCCGCGCGCGGCGCCGGCGCGGGCGGCGGCCGCGGCCACCACCGCAGGGGATCGGCGGGAGTAACTCCCCACCCCTCGAAGGCACCGCGTCGCCACCCGGCCACCGCCGCGGCGGGTCGCGCCGAACCGCCCGAGTCTTTAAACCTCCGCCCGGCCTCGCGCGGCTCTCCCCGCCCCTCCCCGAGACTGGGGAGGGGTGCGGTTCGTCACCGCGGAGGCTCGGAGCGCTAGGTACCTGGCCCTGGGGCGAGGGAAACGACCTGCATGGCCCCGCGGGGGTGCCTCCCCCTCTGCCGCCCTAGGGGGAGCATCCGCCCGCGGGGGAGCGCCCGACGTCCGCCGCCACCACCGCGGCCTCCTGGCTCGGGGACCGGGGTTTCCCTCAGTAGCCCGGCGACGCACCCGAGAGGAGGGCCGCGGCTCGGGCCGCCCCGCCGGCGCGGGGACCGGCACAGCCGGGCGCGGAGCCTCACCGCTTACCCGCCGCGAGGGCGACGACGGACAACGGCGGCGGGGCGCATCCCCTCCGCGGGGCTCCCCCCGACCGCCCCCAACCCCCAGCGAGGAGGTGGCGGTGGCGGGAGGAGCCGGCGGAGGAGAGACCCACGCCGCCGCAGCCGCCGAGCCCATCGCGGCGCGGACCCCCCGCACGCGCGGGGCACGCGGACCCGGAACGCCACAAGGACCCCGTTGTCTTCGGCCCTTCTCTCCCCTCAGGCCGCGCGAGCCCGTTCGGCCGGGCGGGACCGCCACGCGGCGAGAGCCCACCCCGGTGCGGGGAGGGTCGGAGGAGCCGCCTCCCCCGACCCCCGAAGGCGCCCTTCGCGCCCCTTTCCTCCTCGCTCGCCGAGCGCGGCGGTTCCTCCAACCTCCCCCCCCCCACAGCTCTCCCTCGCGCCTCACAGCGTCGCGCCGCGCTCGCCGCTCGCCGCCGGGGGGGGCCCTTCCCCGCGCGCTCCCTCAAGCGCGCGGGGTGGGCCCCCCACAAGCGACGGTGACGGCGGGCGGAGACGCCACGGACGAGGCGCGGCGGGAGTGGAGGGGGCAAAGAGGC
>JAWWEE010000066.1:242414-252419 GCA_035221455.1 Xenops minutus | reverse complement strand
CCATGCAGCCCCTGGGCCCACAGGGGCTCAGGGACATCACTCCACCCGGAACCACCCGGGTTCACCCACCACAATCCGAGGGAGACGCCGACCCTGATGCTCCAGCGACAGAGCCAACCGAGCCTCTCCCACAGGCCGTTCCCACGGCCTCCCACTCAGCCCGAGACCCGCGCACAGCGCTGCGAGCCACCCTCACCGTCTCTGCCCGCCGCCACCACAGAGCCAGCTCAGCGCAGACGCGGCGGAAGTGACGCACTGAACAGAGCCTCGTGGCCTCGCCTGGCCCGCCGGGAAATGGAGTCCGGCTGTGCCCTGCCGGGGCGGGGACTCCGCTCCTGCGCACGGTGAACCCTCTGAGCGCTCCCGCCGCCCTTGGTCGGGGCCGGGCCGGGCTGTGGGAGCGGGAGGGGGTGCTTTGGGTGTCTGGTGGTACCAGTGTTCGAATGAGGCTCTGGAGAAGAGCAGCAGGTGTGTCCCGACAGGACCGGTGGCTTTGCCCGCCCACCAGCCTGCCCAGCTCCGTGGGAGCTCTATAAAGCGATGGGGGAGAGGACGAGGAGAGCAGAGAGGGGATCAGAGGTAAATCCCTCAAGAATGAGGCGCACGGACCCCCACACTGCCCCTTCCTGCACTAGGGGTTCTCTGTTTAACTCACCATATCCCAGACAGGCTCCAGCCTTCTGCTGCCCTGGATCAGGACATGGCCTGACCTCCGTGGTGCAAAGTAGTAACAAAGCAAGCCTGCCGGCGTTTCCAGCAGTGCAGAAAGCCTCAAGAGCTGTCCTGTGCCCATGTGTTTCAGGCAGCTGCTTCTGGTGGCAGACCGCACTGCACATATCGCCCAAGGAACAGCCCTTGGGCACCTCGACAGGGCCCCCTCACTGGCTCCATGCACGGCTGCAAAGCCTTTCAGTGCACCTCCGCACTCCCAGCCTTTGCCAACAGTTGTTCCCGCACCCCACACGCCACCTCTGACCCTCATTGTCCCTGCGGGTGACACTGAACAACCGGCCGGGACGCAAAATGGCTGCTGGCGGTGGACGGGGGGGCACCCCGCTGCCCTGAGGGGACACCGGAGCGCCCGGTAGGGGCGGGATCACGGTACGGCGAGGCCTCAGGAACCGCCGCCTTTCCGGGACCGCCATCCGGGAATGGGGGTGGGCATTGAGGACACTGGTCCTCAGAGGGAGCGCGGTCGCGGCACGCCGCGCATGCGCACTCGCGCGCCACCGCCCCGCTGGCTGGGGCTACTTATTAGACGGAAGTTGGTGGGCGTTCCGGTGTGTGGCGTCGCCGCCTCTGATTGGTCCCCGGGCCGGCGCCCGCGCCCGATTGGCTTCGAGGCGGGGCGGCGGGGCGCGGTGTCGCGGCTCCGTGAGGCGGCAGTTCCGAGGATCCAGAAGGTTCCGCCGCGTTCGAGCCGCCGCGATGATGGGACCGCGCCCCGTCCTGGTCCTCAGTGAGTGTCGCCGGCCCGGTCCGGCCTCCCGGGGGTACCAGGGTGGAGGATGAGGGGAGGACCGGGCCAGGCTCCCGCCTTGCTTTGCCGCTCCTCTGCCCCGCCGCCATGTTGGGTCCCCTCATGGCCGGGCTCTCCCTCACAGACCCCGGCCTGGCCGGGACCCGCTCTCTTCCCGGGCATTCGCTGGGCACCGGTGCCGCCCCCGGCGCGCCTCGAACTCCATCGCGCAGCCCCCTGCCTGCAGCTTCAGCCTGGCCCCGCTGTGCGCCCTGCGCGGGAGGTCTCGGGCTCACGCTGTGTCAGACCTTTCCCGGCAACTGTCCGGTTCTCTCTCCCGCTTCTTCTCGAGCCTTTCAGCGCGTTTCTTTGTGCGGTCCCGTTTGAGCCTCCTGCGAACCCCAATTCTGAGGCCCCCAGCACTGGAAATTTGCGGAGCTGCTCGAGCGAGTCTCGAGACCACGGAGATGCTCTGAGGGCTGGAACCTTTCTGTTTTGGAGACAGGCTGGGAGAGCTGGGGGTGTTCACCTGGAGAGGAGAAGGCTCTGGGGAGACCTTAAAGTCTCTTCCAGTGCCTGAAGGGGCTACAAGAGAAATGGAGAAAGACTTCAGTCAAAGGCCTGGAATGCAAGATAAGGGGGAATGGCTTTACCCTGACAGAAGGCAGGGGTAGGTCGAATATTGGGAAGAAATTCTTCCCTGCGAGGGAAATGAGTCACTGGCACAGGTTGCCCAGAGGAGCTGTGGCTGCCCCATCCCTGGAAGTGTCCACGGGGGAATTGTTGGCCAGGGCTTGGAGCATATTTGTCTAGTGGAAGGTGTCCCTGCCTGGGGAAGGGGTTTGGAACTAGATTGTCTTTAACTCCCTTTCAACCCAAACCACGCTATGCTGTGATTCTGTCGCCATCCTCCAACATGAGGATTTCCTTCTGCTTGGGTGTCTCATTCCCATCTCTCGGTGTGCTCCATTCCCTGTTAAACCCAGTAGGCAGGCAGGCTGTTGTAGCCCAGGGTCCCTGGGTTGCCTGATACTTGGTGCTACTTTTACAGTTGTTTCCTTTCGTTTTGTCTTACACGTCTCCATGCGGATGCATCTGCTCCTGAGTAAATCTGTGCATACCTGGGCTAGGCTAGCAGAAAAGCAGCCTTGAGCCTAAAGATGCTCTAGGGCAGAGCCTGTTGAAAGCTGGTCCCCTGCTGTGATTGTGAGTCTGTGGTACCCCGGTGGCTGCTCACCCTCATGTGCCAAAGGCAAGATTGATGGATTAACTTCATGTTCACCCAGTTCTGGCAACTGTGCATGAGCCTCTGTAACTTTTTTTGACTGAACACTACTGTGTAACATCTCCTTGGCTTTGTGGGACTTGGCAGATCCTAGTGAGTCTCCCTGCATTTTAATTTTCTGGGGCAATAGGTTTCTGTTTCAGGATGCTAACAAGGAGTCCAGTTATAATAGTGAGTGTTTTTCACTGACAGTCTTCTATCTGCGTTTCTCATCATGATTGCAGCATTTCTGTTATAAACTCTGAATTTAGAACTGCTCATTTGTCAACCATGTATGATTAAAGATGTGGCAGCATCCTTGCTGCATTGTACTTGATTGTACTTGATTCAATTAATTTTTTTCTGCATGCTTTAGGTCAGAATACAAAACGTGAATCTGGAAGAAAAGTCCAGACAGGAAATATCACTGCTGCGAAGGTACCAAATTCTCATATCAGACTATTTTGACTTTTTTTTCTGTGTATGTGTGTGTTTATATATTTCCGAGGGAAAGATGGATCTGAAGCATATTTTCTCTAGTCTTCCAGAGTAGAGGAAGCAACATAGAAAATAATTTTCTATATTAACAGAAGGTATTTTTATACTTTTGTATAAAAATTCTATATAAAAAATGAAATGTCTGCACTGTTTATGTAATAGGTGCCGAGTAACTGCACATGGAAGGGTTTAACCCACCAAACTCCCTTTCTCTGCAAAGTCTGAAAGTCTCTCAGTTTTGACATCGAATTGAGATAATACTATAATGTAGTTCCGCTACCCTGATAATCCCTGTATTCTCATTTCCAGATAGTTCTTAACAGTTGGCTGCATCTCAGCCATGGCAAAGTTGTTGGGTCACTAAAATTTCACAGGGGCTGCTGGTTTCAGACCCACTGTGGGGTTTTTTTAGGCTTTTTGATGCCTGCCTGTGTTACTTCATTTCTTTGGTTTCTCCTAGACTATTGCTGACATTATTCGAACATGTTTAGGCCCAAGAGCTATGATGAAGGTAAGAACTTGTGCTGCAACACATGTGATGCAGCTGACTAGAAACATCCCACATGGGACAGAGCAGCTCAAGTGTTGGTTCTCTTGTGGTTGCAGATGCTTTTGGACCCCATGGGTGGGATCGTGATGACCAATGATGGCAATGCTATTCTTAGAGAAGTAAGTTTCTCTTAAAGGATTGTTTTGTTTAACATATGAGTCGGAATGTTCGGGAGTCTTGGGTGTCAGTAGAACTGTATGATCTCATCTGTCCTGAGAGCCAGCAAACACTAACCAGCTCCATCAAGAAAGGTGCTCACTGGGGAGGAATGAAACATTTCCAGCGAATGCTCTTGCTCAGCAGAAATGTAGGTTTGATCCTAGGGAGGGAAGTTTTCATGGAGTTCTTATAAGACTGATGTAAATTGTCTGTTAATCAGTTGCATCAAGACCTTCTGAGTAGATAGGGACGTTCACAATGCCACATAATGAGACCAAGGAATTATTATTGTCTCTTTGGTGCAAATGCTGTTAAAAGGACATCCAAAAAACTGTAATGTCTGATAAACTGTGAGAAACACAACATTGTCAAATAAAAGGTCTTGGTTTTGGTCTCAGGAAGAAAAAGCTGTGCTGTGGTTGGGCAGGATTCTTTAAACTGTGCTAAAGGTGTGGTATTTGTTCCATTGAGCAACTCAAGATGTTTCTGCTTTAGTATTCTGAAACAAATCCATACCCCTTGCTCCTGCACAGATTCAAGTCCAGCATCCAGCTGCAAAATCAATGATAGAGATCAGCCGCACACAGGATGAAGAAGTCGGAGATGGGACCACATCTGTGATTATCCTTGGTATGGAGACCGACTCAGATACACTTCACATAATGGTTGAAGTTTGCCCCTTTTGCTCATCAGAGCCCATAATAAGACAGATCTTCGTAATTTACCAACCTTTAAATTGCCTTTTTTTTTTTTTCTTTTACTGTGCAAGAGTATGCTGGGTTCATGAGACCCTTAGGTGATCAGCTCCATGCTTTGGGAAGTTGTTCTTTCCCTGGCATAAGCACCGTTAAGTGTAAAGAAAGGTATAGGTGGTGTTAGAGCTCCCTACGTGCAGAGAAGATACATTTTGTCTGGTATGCTACTCTTCTGTCTTGATTGGTGATTATCCCGCTAAATTATCTGGGGAGTTTTGATTTATTTTTAATTTTTTTTCAGCTGGAGAGATGCTGTCTGTTGCTGAACACTTTCTTGAACAGCAAATGCACCCCACTGTGATCATCTGGGCTTATCGTAAGGCTCTTGATGACATGATCAGTATTCTAAAGAAAATTGGGTAAGTATGGGCTGGCGGGAGTTAGAGAGGAGGGATGTGGGCTTTCTGCTTCAGGCTTCTCCTTCAGGCAGTTCTATTAGTAGAATAAAGCTTAACGTAATTGGGGAGGGACTCAAATGGACAAACAGCTTGTTGCTTGGAGTAATGCTCAGTTTGCTCTTTCGTTTTTCTTCGTTTCAGCACTCCAGTGGATGTAAACAACAGAGAGATCATGCTTAAAATAATAAAGAGTGCGATAAACACCAAGGCAATAAACCGCTGGTCTGACTTGGCCTGTAGCATTGCTCTTGATGCCGTTAAGACTGTGGAGTTTGAAGAAAATGGCAGAAAGGAAATTGATATTAAAAAATATGCAAAAGTAGAAAAGGTGAGTGTATCCTGAACCGTTTCTAATCCCTGTGCCTTTTTCTTGTTCAGAACTAGCTGTTTCTAGGGTGCAGTGGGAAGAATTTTGTATTACTTCTCTATGGTCTGCCGCAGACATAACCACTTTCAAAGATATTTCAGTCAGTGCTGTTGGCCTCACTGATTTGTGGTGCAAACAGGAGCTGTTATTTCAACCCTTTTAGAATATTTGTCAGAAAGATCATTTCAATTGCATGTGGAAAATGGAAAACAAAGTGTGTTGTCAGGCAATAGGATGTGAAAAGTTTCTTTAGCTCTTCCACAGTTTCCAACTTAAAATCTAAGTGTGCACTTAAAATTAAACTTGTATTGAGCCTTGGATGCACTATGGTTACTTGGGAGTGGATTTCCCTTTTCTGTACATGGGACAGACAGTTTCAGGAGAAACCTTCAGATACACGGGTTTTTGTAGACTAAACCAACTCACCTCATTTTCCCCTTTCATTGTGTCTGTCAGATTCCAGGTGGTTTTAGTGAAGACTCTTGTGTTTTGCGTGGAATCATGGTGAATAAAGATGTAACCCATCCCAGAATGCGTCGCCTTATTAAGAATCCACGCATTGTCCTTCTGGATTGTTCACTGGAGTACAAGAAAGGAGAGAGCCAGGTAACATGAGTCCTGTTGGCGACGTCTGCAATGCTTGATTTAGGACGTGTAAAGTGAACAAATGCAGATAGCTTGGTAAAAACACAAGTGGCAAAAGGCTTTCTGCTTTGTGCCTCTTGAAGGTCTTTTGCATGTGTGGGCTGATTCTGCCACGGAGTCCAGAAAAATAGGAGTGAGACTACAGCACTTTTACTCATTGAAGCCGCTGCAGCAATTTATGTATCTAAGTGCTGGTAAAGACCCAAAGAAATATTTCTGAGCTTGAACTAACGCTAACACTCAGCTGACACAGTTTATTTGATCAGTGGTTTTCATCCCTAACTCTTTCTGTGGTGGTACTGGAGGAGTTGAGCTGCTTGACCTGAGAGATGTGTGTCTAATGTGGTGAAGGGTAGGGACAAACGCAGCTGTTTACATGTCCTTTGTGCAGACTGACATTGAAATTACACGGGAGGAAGACTTTGCCCGCATCCTGCAGATGGAGGAAGAGTATATTCAGCAAATGTGCGAGGATCTGATAAGAGTCAAGCCAGATCTGGTCATCACAGAAAAAGGAGTTTCTGGTAATAGAACACATGATCCTTGTTTGTGTTGAATTCGTTTCAGTGAAGTTCATCGTGTTAAACGCACGGTTCAGAGACTAAAAAAAAAGAAAAAAAATCCAAACAGCAAACTAATACAACTCACAATTCCTCCCCTGCCCACCCCCTCCCCCCCCGCCCCTCCAACCTGGCGTGGAACCTGGTTTTAGTTTTTATTTTAGCTTTCTAGCAAATAGTTGTACTCTGTGGGCATTGAAGTTGGTCCTTGATGTTGCCTTGTGAACTTGGACTCTTAAAATAATATTTTGCTTTTCCAGCATTTGGGAAAGATACCAAAATAAAGTAAGGCTGAGTCTTAAACCCTTGAGAGCTGTGCTGCCATTTTGCCTCGCAACCTATTTTGAGAAGCTATGTTTAGGTTTTTTTCCATAACCCTTTTTGCTTTAAAGACGGGTACTAGAATAGCTGGATTTATAACGGATAAACACATAAAATCTGTCATGATACCATTGGTTCATCACTAAATTTGCACAAATCTCATTTCAGACCTGGCCCAGCACTACCTGATGAGAGCCAACATCACCGCCATCCGCAGGGTGCGGAAGACTGACAACAACCGGATCGCCAGGTAAGTGTTGGCTCCTGGCTGGAGCCTGTTTCTGTTGTGTATGGCCTGGAGGTGTTCTAATCTTGCTTTCTCCCCAGTTCTGATTTGTGATTGTCTAATGTTATGTGTTGGTGTGCTAGGGCCTGTGGAGCTCGCATTGTCAGTCGCACAGATGAGCTCCGGGAGGAGGATGTGGGAACTGGCGCCAGGCTCTTTGAAGTGAAAAAAATAGGAGATGAGTATTTTGCCTTCATCACTGATTGCAAAGACCCCAAGGCTTGCACTATCATCCTGCGAGGAGCCAGCAAGGAAATCTTAGCGGTAAGTGTAAGCAAGGTAAGCATGGGCTGCTTCACCTCCTGTGCCAGCCACCTTCATGGTGTCAGTAAGTCATGGCCAGCAGACCGTGGTCTGGGCTTTCAGCTGGTGGGGTGCTCCATTTAATAATGAGAGGTGCAGTGGAGCTGGGGAAGGGTCTAGAGCACAAGGAGCAGCTGAGGGAGCAGGGGGAGCTCAGCGGGGACCTCTGAGTCTCTCTAGTACTACCTGAAAGGATGTTGTAGCCAGGTGGGGGTCAGGCTCTTCACCCTCGTAACAAGAGGAAAGGGCTTCAGGTTGCACTAGGGGATGTTTAGATTGGATATTAGGGAAAATTTCTTCATGGAAAGTGTGTTCAGGCACTGGTACAGGATGCCCAGGGCACTGGTGGAGTCCCCATGCCTAGCGAGATTTAACAGATGTGTGGATGTGTCACCTGGGGACATGGGTTAGTGGCAGTGCTGAGGGAATGGTTGGACTTGATGATCTTAGAGGACTTTTCTAACCTCAACCATTCTGTGATTCTGTGCCTGTTGCAGGAGGTTGAGCGCAACCTGCAGGATGCCATGCAGGTGTGCCGCAATGTCCTCATGGACCCACAGCTGGTGCCAGGTGGGGGAGCCACCGAAATGGCTGTTTCCCATGCACTGACGGAAAGGTCCAAGGGCATGACAGGTGTGGAACAGTGGCCCTACCGTGCAGTGGCCCAGGCTCTCGAAGTCATTCCCCGGACGTTGATCCAGAACTGTGGCGCTAGTACCATCCGTGTTCTGACCTCACTCAGGGTAAGGCGTGTGGCGGGGGGGCACCAGGAGAGAGTCAGCTCCTTCCCGCTCTGCCCAGGCCCTTGGACCAGTCACCATTCACAGCAGTGCCTGTGTCAGGCTGTCAGTAATGTTTTTGTATTAACTCCAAAACTGAGAATATTTTAGTGGCCTGTTACTATTTCCTGAAGCCATGATCAGTTTGAGTTTCCAGGGGGAAATTTGCTGTCTTATCCCACTGGTGGTGACGTGTCTTTCTGCTTCCAGGCCAAGCACACTCAGGAAGGCAGCCAGACATGGGGAGTGAATGGGGAGACTGGAGCCCTGATTGACATGAAGGAGCTAGGGATCTGGGAGCCCTTGGCTGTCAAACTGCAGACCTACAAAACTGCTGTGGAGGTAAGGAAAGATGGGAACTCCAGAGCCTCTGTGCCATTTTCCTTGGGAGAGTAGGACATCCTTCACTGTGCACTGGGGTGTTTGGGTGAGTGTCACACACCCAGCATAGGGCGTGCAGGTGCCTGAGCTCGCTGCTGTTGCAGGTGAGATGATGAAGGATGTGGGAGCCCAGACTCAGGCTTTCGCAGGGCTTGGTTTTTGATCCTGCGGCTAAAATTCATCATACTCAGTCTCACCTTTTCCTGCAAATGGTGCAGAGTGCTCCATCTCACAGGGACAGACTGCTGCCAGTGCCAGACAGAGCTGAGCCTGAGCAATCCCAAGCCAGCAGCACGCTGGAATTGTTGGTGCTCTGGGAGCTTCAGCCCTTTGGCTGGTTGGGGCTGGGGCTGGGGCTGCTGTGGGGCAGCTGCCCCTCATTACAGATTCTGCCATTCTTTTGACGGTGCTGGATCAAAGGCTGTTCCTCAAAGGGACACTGTGTCTCTTCTCTGTCAGTCAATGAGAAAAAATGGATGTCCTTGTTTCCATGGTGGGGGAAAGCAGCCCCCTTCTGCTCCCACGTGCCTGCGAGGCATAGTATTCCTTCTGTGCTGAAAGAACAGCCTGATGGTTGCATGGCATGGAAGCTGGGCAGGTTTGGTTTAGTCTTTTGTGCTAAACTCCTGATGAGCCCTGGGTGTGGGGTCTCTCTGCAGACTGCAGTTCTCCTCCTCCGTATTGACGACATTGTTTCGGGGCACAAGAAGAAGGGTGACAACCAAAGCAAGCAGCCTGCAGCGCCAGAGGCAGCCCAGGAGTGAGGGGTTGAGTCTCCACAGGGGGGAACCAGCTGCCTTGACCTTGACACAGGAATGAGCTCAATGCAACAACCCGGTCCCGAGGCTGAGCTGGGGAAAGTTTGTTTGAAGTCTGGGAAGGAGACATGGGGAAAAGGTTGTGGCTGTTGGTGTCTGCACGGGGAGACACTGCTCCTGGGGTGAGGGTTCCAGACCAAAACGTCTCCTGTTTGCTGCAAAATAAACACGTCATTTCAGGCTCTTTGAATGTTTGATGCCCGTGGCAGGGGTTGGGAGGGTGTGGTGCTGGAAAAGCCCATTCTGCCCTGGGACTAGGCACTGCCAGAGGCTGCAGCAGAGTCATGTTGTAGGGTGACCTAGAGGGGCAAGGCCCCCCTCGCCACAGCTGCTGCCACCAGCTTCTCTCTGCCTCCACAATCCCTCCAAAGGACAGGTCTCCTGTGGATTGTGGTGGGTGAACCCGGGTGGTTCCGGGTGGAGTGATGTCCCTGAGCCCCTGTGGGCCCAGGGGCTGCATGG
>JAWWEE010000066.1:219173-232622 GCA_035221455.1 Xenops minutus | reverse complement strand
GAGGGAGGGAGGGAGGGAGGGAGGGAGGGAGGGAGGGAGGGAGGGAGGAGAAGGGAGAGGGAGGAGAAGGGAGAGGGAGGAGGAGGAGGGAGAAGAGAAAGGGAGAAGGGAGAGGGAGGAGGAGGAGGGAGAAGGGAGAGGGAGGAAAGGAAGAGAGGAAGGAGAAAGGTGAGGCAGAGGATTTGCCTCCGTGCCAGAGGGAAAGGGAAGGAGATCTTCCCAAATCCAGCCCTGGCAGGACAGTTTTGGGTTGTCCTTCAGCCAGGGATGATGGAAAAGAGAGGGGGAGGGGGCAGTGACTTCCTCCTCACCTGCCTGGGGGTCCTGGAGCATCTTCCTCTTCCTCACAGCCTCCTCTTTGATCTGGCTGAGGTTTGGGAGTGAGAAATCCTGTTCTGGGGGAACAACAAGTTTGGGGTTCCTCCTACCAAAATCCATCCCTAGAAGTCACTGGGCTTCTTGTGCCCATAAACCCCTCCAAAACACCAAGACAGAGGCCCCAAACCCTGAAATCACCAAACCAAACAAACCAAACCACTAAACCATCCATATTAAATCAAACCCCCTCCAAAATACAAAGATTCAGCAGGAAAAAAAAAATAAATCCGAAACCACCAAGATTTAGCACTCAAAAAACCCCAAAACTACAAGATTCAGCCTGAAGAAAACCCTTCTAGGAGTTCCCCCTGTCCTGTCTCCCCACTTTGGGGTTCAGGGGTGTCCCCTCTATGGGGTCCTGCTTAGGGAAGCCGGGGATTTTGGGGGTCCCCCCTCTCCAGGATTTTGGGGTCCCAGGAATGCTGGGGGTCCCAGGAATGAGGGGGCTCCCCCTCTCCAGGATTTTGGGGTCCCAGGAATGAGGGGGCTCCCCCCTCTCCAGGATTTTGGGGTCCCAGGAATGCCGGGGGTCCCAAGAATGAGGGGGCTCTCCCCTCTCCAGGATTTTGGGGGTCCCAGGAATGAGGGGGCTTCCCCCTCTCCAGGATTTTGGGGTCCCAGGAATGCTGGAGGTCCCAGGAATGAGGGAGCTTCTCCCTCTCCAGGATTTTGGGGGTCCCAGGAAGGCTGGGGGTCCCAGGAATGAGGGGGCTCCCCCCTCTCCAGGTTTTTGGGGTCCCAGGAATGAGGTGCTCCCCCCTCTCCAGGATTTTGGGGTCCCAGGAATGCCGGGGGTCCCCCCTCTGTCCACAACCCCCCCCCAAAACAACAGACACCCCACGTATCTCAGCTCGGGGGTCCTCCAAGCTCCAAATATCCTTCCCCTCCTCCCTAAAAAACCCCCCCAGGATCCCCCCCAAAGGGATTTGGGGCCGGTCCCCCCTCCCCGCTCACCTGGGGGATGTGATGGGGGTGGGGGGCGATGCTGGGGGGGCTGCTCAGGGACCCTCCACCACCTTCCTTTTCCTCCTCCTCTGTCCCTCCCCTTCCTCTTCCTCCTCCTCCTCCTCCTCCTCCATCCCCACTGGTCCGGGCAGGGGGTTTTGATGAGGAGCCCCAATTCCTGACCTGCACATGGGATTGCTACACAAAAAGAGTGAAACGCTGCGATTTTGATTTCCCCTTCCCCTTCCGGGCTCCGGAGCAGCGTTTGGGCTTGGCTGTGAAACCAATTAAATGTGAAACATTAATCGAGAGTTAACACGGGAATAGAAATCGGGATAATCTTTCCTTTTACACGTGCAGGGCAGAAGCTGCCCGGGGATTTCTGTGTGTTTTAATACTTAAAGCAACAACATTTGGTCCCACGCTTTGTATTTAATCAACAATTTAATGACAACAAGTGTTTCTTACAGTCTTTTAACAGGAGTGCAGCTTTTATTCCTCACGAAGCTGAAATCTCTTTAAACTGAAATAATCCAACTTCAGTTTTAGGATCGGTGTCAGAACTGACAGGATTTAGAGTTGACAGAACTGGTTTTAACTGAGAACAAAACTAAAAGAACAGGTCTAACAGCATTTGAAATGTAGGAAAAGCAAGGTGACTCCAGGGAAAATGGAACAGCTTTCAGTGTTTCTTCCACTAAGCATCATCTTTTGTGAGTTATGCATTAAGAGAAACAGCAAATTTAACAGAACTGAACTTTTTTTTTAAACCCAGTATTTCTAATGCCAGAAACGGCTTGGAATAAAATTTCCTGTGCTTATTCCAAACTGCAAACTTGGCTACTTTGTGCCCTGAGGTTTCACAGCACAGGGGAGGGAAGGTGAGACATGCTGTGCAGGTGGATGGAGCTAGAGATTATATACATAAAGTTTGTGTGTAAAGGAAATGACTCTTGGCACTAAACACCCTGAATATGACACAAAAATGCCCCCAAAATCCTAAGAGGGAAAGAACAACAACACTGGTGGCACTAACAAATAACCCAGGGCACTGCCCAGCCCTGCTGTTTAAGCAAAGAACTTGGCAACTTCTTTAATTTTCCTTTTCCTGTCTATTTTGGAAACTGCATCCCATCCTGTCTCGTGCATTTTCCTCATGGCTTTGAATCTCAGTGCAGAGCCTGGAGATTTCCCACTGCATGGGGTCGGGGTCTGAAAAGGAAAATAAAGCCACCCATTGGTTCCTGTAAAACTGTTTTATGAACTGTTTGGGGTTGAAGAAAAGCAAACATGCCTTTTTTGGTGCCGTGGATCGTAATTGTGAAGTCTGAGGATAATCTTTGTAGAGCTTTTTAAACATTTCCTCTTCTGACACGATGCTCTAAAGAAAAAAAGGTATTTAGTTACATTATATTGAAAAACAGCTTTTCTTTCCCCCCCAGGAATATTGTGAAAAATAAAGCTAAGGTGTTACTACGAAGCTTGGACAGTTTAATAAATGAATGTAAATGGTGGGCATATAAATACAGCTTTAAAAAGAAGGAATTAAATAACATTATAGACATATTTACTGGGGTTTATTGACACATCTTTGTGCCCCAGAGGGTGGGCAGGGCAGGGCTGGGCTCTCTCTCTCACCAGCAGGTCACTGTGCTCAGAGCTGTCCGAGTGAGTGTCCAGCTGCAGCAGCACTTTCTGCTTCTTCCTCGTGCTCTGCTCTGGGGGCCCCTTTGTGCTCCTCTCCCCTTGCAGGGTGGGGGCTGGAGGGCTCTTTAGGACATAAGTCTGGGGAAGAAAATGTTGGAATTTGGAGTTGTGTTTGGGGTGGTGAGGATGGGATGTAAACTCACAGCTCAGGGTGTGGGGACTGTGATGGATCCAAACCAAATGAGAGGGAAAACCCCAAATAAAAGGGGGAGGAGGAGGGGAAATATCATTTTTTTATGGCTGAACAAGGGGGGTGAAGATTTTCTGGCAGTTTGTATCCAGGTTCTTCCTGTTTATCTGCAGAAATTCGGGGTGTTTTGAACTGTAGCCATCACAACCATCTGAGGGAATACAAAGCAACCAAACTGCTGGAAGGTTCTGACAGTGATGGCAGGATTGGTTTCACTTAAAAGGGTCTTTTGACAGGAAGATGACTTCTTATTTTTTACACCAATAGGTTCAGTGTCCAAAGCTAAAGGAGGTTTATGAGTGTCAGGGAAATAAATGTGTATTTATTAAAATTAAGAAAGCTTTAAGCTCAAAGCAGATCAGTGTCTTTGGTTGAGTGTACATGAATTATCCCAGAGCTTCAGTTTAGAATCCACATGTACAAATAGCACCAAATTCCCAAATTAACTCTGTGGTTAAAGTTACCTTGGGCTCCTTTTCACTCTCAGGGACCTTATTTTGGGCGAGTTCTTTCACCAGCTTCTCCTAAAAAGCATTAGGGGAGAGGAAATAAATCTTTGATTGGAATTCAGCTGTTAAAAACCCCCTTCTTGGTGTCATTACAGAGCACAGTCCCCAATCACACACTGTCACAGAGGTCACACAAAAATCACCAGATTCAGTCCAATTGCAGCATTCAGAAGTCACTGTTTTTTTATTCACAGTTTCATCTCTCACACAACTTCTCCCAGTGCACAAAGTCACCCACCCTGCTCTAGCAATTAAAAAAGAAATCCACCTTTTCTTCAGTTTCTGCTTCCAGTTGCTCCTTAAGGGATGACAACTCACTCCTCAAACGTGTCAGCTCGTTTTCCTACAAACAAGGAGATAAAGGGGAGGGGAAACTGTGCACACCCTGGATAAAAGGTCAAAATGAGACAGGAATTAAGAGGGATATTCATTAGAAACAGGGAAATTCCATTTGTTTGGGCAGCCTGGAGTGGAAGCTTTGCTTTAAAAAGAGCTGAAGTTCTGTGAGAAACAGGGACTTGACCAGAAAAGTTCAAGGTAAGAACTTAAAAGACTTGGGAGAAGAGAAATTAGAGGGGCAGAATCCAATTATTTGATACAAAAGTTATTCAGACAGTGAGGTCAGGACAGAAACCCACTGCTGCTCCAGTTGATTGCTAGAAACATTTGGGGGGTTTAATGCACATAATAAGATCTGTAAGACAATAAAAGCCAGCAGGAATGAGTGGGTTGGTCTTTACTCTTCAGTCCCACCAAAGCAGACACTTAACCCCTCCCCAAATATTAAATAAGAACAGTAAAATATGGTATTTATGGTTATTTTTCACTTGGAGTGCAATATTTAGGGGTGCAAAGGACTCCTTACCAGTGATCTTCCTGATGATAACTGCTCTTGCTGCTTCATTTTATACAATTTCAGCTCTGCATCTCTTTCTTCAACCATTTTGTCATATTCATGCTGTTGAAAAAGAAACCCAAAGCAACAACAAGCTCAAAACATAAATCTTACAATTACAGATCTACCCAGCCTTAAAACCTCAGTCCTGTTCCCAAACCAGGCTCTTCTGGAGATTAAAAAGGCAAACCCTGGTGCTCCTGCAGAAATGATGGGGCAGGAAGTGCCCCAGAAGTGTTATTTTGGGGCCAGAAAATGCTCCAAGCACATCAGAGCCAGCCAGGCTGGTTTTATTACTGGGGTCTCCCAAATAAACTGCAAAAGGGAGCAATAAATTAAAATATGAGTCCTATTAAAGTGGTGAAGGTCAGTCCCTAAGGAATCTCCTGGAGAAAGAGGCCAGAGTGAGACTGAAAGACACTGGAGGGGGGAAAAAAAAACCCCTAGAAATTTAGATAAATGCAATTTATTCACTCAGGGGGCACATTTTCAAACTGTGGAGATGAATTTATGCTCAGGGGATGAGAAGCCAAGCACAGGCTCAGGTTCCTTTTCCCAGGTTCAGGTTGGTTTTATGAATTTGAAGTTTCTAACTCAGAATATGCAGGTTTTAGAAGGTTCTTTCAAGCTCAGCCCTCAGGAAAAGCTCTTACCTTGTGTTTTTCCATCAGGGCCACCATTTCTTTGATCTTGTGCTGGCACCTGATATCAGTCTCTCTCTGGATCATCATTGCTTCATCATAAAGCAGCCTCAACTTGTCCACCTGTTAGTGATAAACTCCATTTAATTCATGGACAATTAACAGCACTTATTAAGAATTTAATCTCATTTCTTCTCCCCCCATGGCAGACAAGTGTCACTTTGAACCACAAGGCCATTTCAAGTGCTCTGCTCTGACATTTCTTGGCACTGCCATCATAAAAATGGGCAGGAAAACAGTAATATGGGAGAGGTTTTAATGGAATTTGCCTTTTACTGTATTTGTACCAAGAACAGGATTTCTTTGAGCAATGTCTGGATAAAAAACATCTTTAAGTGGGTTCTTGTTTTTAAAGACAAGCACAGGAAGTTCCCTTTATGTTGGCAAGACTGAAATGGAAGAGCAAGGACTGGCCCAAAAGAGCTTCATGAAACCATCACAGATCCAGAACCAATTTCCAATTGCAGTACAAATCCACATCTCTCACCTCTGACTGAAGTTTATTTTCACTGCCTTTTTTTGTCTCAATGTCCTTTTGGTAGCTGTCCACTGTTTCCTTGTGTTGCTTGTTCATATTTTCCAGCTCTAACTGCAGTTTGTTCACCTTTTGGGAATGCAGAGTTGTTGCTGTTACTTGACCAGGAATTAATTAATGCCAATTATTGAAGGGTTTGACCTCTTATTTTTGAGCAGAAACACTCTGTGACTTTTCCAGTGTGTGGTTGAACTCTCAACCCAACCAAGAAGGGACTGATTGGGAACATCATTCCTTGGGATGGGAAATCCTTCTCTTCTAAAAGTCTAAGAGCTGATTAAAAATGGGAACACCTTCCAAAAAGTCTGGGCCCATTCCTGCAAAACCTCTCTCCCAGATCCACAAACCACTGCAGAATGCAGTAAATAAATATTATCCATGACACTGGGACTTCAAACACTCACCCCATCTCCTGCATGAAGTTATTTAGACCTACCTTCCCTTCATAAACACTGTTTCTCTTGCTTTCTGCAGTCACTTTCTTCTTCAGTGCCTTATTCTGTTGAAATAAAGCAAAACAAACCCTCTGCTTTAATAAGGCAACTGAATTCTGTGAGGGTTTAACTGCACCAAGGTCAGAACCTTCACAATTCCAGCTTTCATTGAGCAAATGACTCTGCTCTGGGTGCACAAAGGGGGATCTGAAGATCCCAGAGCAGACAAGCCCTGCTGAAAAGGAACCTCAAAACCCAGTGGCACCAGTTACAGTCACCACAAAACACCATTTCTGACATATTTGGGACTTTTCAGAACTGAACCCACCTCCTGCTGCAGCTCCTCGATGTGCTTGGTCTTGGTTTCCACCTGTTTCTTTAAGTTGTTCATCTAAAAGAGACATTTCAAGCAGGAATTAGTAACTCCTAACGATGTGTTTCTTCCCGGCAGGGTTTTCAGGACAAAGCACACCATGGAACATACATTTTCTTCCCTTTCATCCAGTTTGCTTTCAATCTCTTCCCCTGCCTTTGCCAGTTTCTCCTTCAGAGACTCCAGTTCGTTTCTAGAGGCCAAATGAACAAGCATTAGTAAATATTTATGACCTGCTAAGGAATCCAATTTCTCTGCAGTTCTGCTAATCGTTCCTGTAGCAATAAATATCTCTCATTTGAGACAATTTTTACCTGGCCAACATCAATGCTGAATAGTTTCTGTTTAGCTGTTTAATCAAAACTTCCCAGAAAGCAGCATTTAAACACAAAATTCAGACTATTTACCTCCTTTAATGATATAAGTCATTAATATTTGGGTTTACTTGCCTCAGCTGGCCGTTTTCCTCTTCTAGGTTTTCAACTAACTGCTTTGTATTTTCTTCTTGTTTCTTGCTGTCCTAAATAAAGTAAATTCCAGGTGACATTTCAACCATTTCAAGGCATCCAAAGCACGTTGACCTGCCCCATTCCCAAGGTGCTTCCTTTGTGCTTCAAACACCAAAGGTAGTCCAGATACTCTCCTGAACCCTGTCATGTTGCAGTTCACCTTCTGATTTGGACTTTAAATTGAATATTGCCATCTAAAACCAGCTGGGAGACCAAAACTTGCCTTGTGACTGTCCTGCAGCTTCCTGAGTTCTGCAGCCACAGCACTTTTCTCCTGTGCCAGTTGCTCTTTCTCCAGGGAGAGCTGGTTGAGACACACTGTCAGCTCTTCATTCTTTAGCCTGGTTTAAAACAGACAGCCAAGAGAAGTAAGAACAGGCACTCTGAAATTTCCTTTGCAGAGAAATTTGCCTGAAAAAAGTCCAGGCCTTTATCTACAAACTGAAGCTTTGCAGCAAAGTCACAGAGATGTGAAGAGGCAGCAGAAGGAGGAAAGGAAATGAGTTTTATGTAAATGTGATGGTTGTTGAAGAGGATACAGTTCAAAAAAGGATTAACAATGGATTCAGAAACCCCTCTTGTCAACCCAGGCAGGGCACAGAGATGTGGAACAGCTACAAACACATAAATAGAGAAAATGCAATTATAAATATATAAATATACAAGGAGTGTCACACTGTGTGGTTCCAAATTGTCATCAGAAAACTGTCACAGGTCCTTATGTCATGAAGTAACTCCCAGGGAACCCCAAAAACCCCTTGAATATTGGAGTTTCCAAAGTGCTCCTACCCCTCTTGCTCCAGATCTGTCTTCAGAGCCAAAAGCTGCCTTAAATAATCCTGTTCCTTTCCAGCTCTACCACTCAGCTGGTCCTTCAAAGCATGGATTTCTCTCTGCAGGAGGAAGAGCTTGGAGTTTACAGGTGCAAACTGCAACTTGTGACATCACCACTCCCCATAAATCAGATATAAAAACCTGCCACTATTGCCCTTTTTTCAGACCTCTCTGATTTGGAGAAGGTTTTTCATTTCCTCTTCTCTCTCCTGCAGGTTTCCCAGAGCAGCCTCAAGATCCTCCTTCTTCTGTAAGAGCCCTTCCAATTTCCCCTGGGTTGGAACATTAGGGACATTTAGAACATTTTAGAACATTAGAACATTTTAAAACATTAGAACATTTAGAACTCAGGTCAGAGGATTCAATGCACAGTGTAAGGAACAGACAGAGGTGGTGAAATGCACCTGGTTCCACTCTCTTAATTTAGCTGATCCAGCTAATTGCCTCCCTACCATAATTAAAAAATGAGGCAATCTTTATGTCCAGGTGGAGGGGCATTTGAATAGGGGAGAAGGAAGAAGGGAATGACTGGAAATCTTGACAAGGGAAAGCAAAACAAAGCAGAACAGAACAAGAAAACCAGTGGGAAGAGTCAAGTCCTTCAAGGGAAACACTGGAATTGTGTGTGAGAAAGTTTACAAGGGACACTGAGCAGAATGGGAAGTGTTTCTTTATGGCATTTAAGACACTTCTGAAGCAAGAGAAATTCCCTAGGAAAAGTAAATGCCAGGAGAGCAATAAAATGAACCTTTACCAGTGTCCCTGACAGCTCTTCAAGCTGCTTTTCTCTGTCACATTTGAGTTTGGCCATCTCTTCTGCAGCCCATGAGGTGAAATGGATGGGAGAGAAACAATTGCTCACATTTAGCAGTCAACACAAACCCCAATTTTACCCCAAAATGATTCCAGGGGGATCC
Source organism: Xenops minutus (assembly GCA_035221455.1). Classification (NCBI taxonomy): domain Eukaryota; kingdom Metazoa; phylum Chordata; class Aves; order Passeriformes; family Furnariidae; genus Xenops; species Xenops minutus. The sequence goes on along the minus strand of JAWWEE010000066.1, from coordinate 223,695 downwards.
CTGCATGGCTGGTCTTACTACAGGAGGTGTGGTTGGACCTTTGCCAGTTACAGTGACCACCAAAAAAAGGGAGGCAGAGGAGTGAAAATGAAATCAAACATTCCTGACAGGGACAAGGGGCTGTAAAATCCTTTCTCCAAGTCTCACCCAGTTCAGCAGATTTATTTCTGAGCTCCAAGGTAAGCAGCTTTGACTCATCTTCATATTTCTCTAATCTAAGGAAATGGTAATTAAAAAAAAAGAACCAAATGTACAGACAAAGCACTTTATTCAAAACTCACAGGACAATAAAATCCCACCTTCCCACAAGCCCTTTAAGAACATTTGCCTTTCAACACTCACCCAATTTCACTTTCACCACTCCAGAGCAACAGATATGAAAGTAAACCAATATTCACACAGAGAATCCTGTATTTCTTAGACAGAATTATGAGGAGGGGGGAAAAATATACCTTTTTATAGACCAGAATCAACCAGCACAAGTGGAAAAAAGTTACATTAAACTCTGCTTTTAGACCCCTGTGAGAAAAGCCCCCTCTGACTTTCAGCTGCAGATCCAGCTGGTTTTGCTTTTGGCATGAACTGCAACCTCTAAGCCCCTCCTTTGAACTGAAACTGTTTAATTTACCTATTTTGCTCCTTTTGCAGCAAGCTTTTCAAACTGGCAATGGAAGTCTCAAACTCTGCTGCCTGGGCTGAGTGCAGAGCCTCAGTTTTTTTATGTTCTTCCTCCTGAGCTGCTTTTTCCTCAGTCACCTGAATTAATGTTTTCACTGTGGTCTGGAATTCAGTCTCTAAGCTTTTTTGGGTAACCTGCAAGAAATTGTATGATTTCTGAAGATGTTTTGCATCAAACAGCCACAAGCTGTATCAGTGTTTCTATCAGTTATTATTTATGTAATTACTCCTCTAATTTGTGCTGGGGAACTGAAATCAAACTGTACCTCTGCCTTTTGCAATGCCATTTTGGCCTCCTCCAGTTCTGCCCTCAAATGTTCTTGGTTGGCCTGGGATTCCTTTAGCATTTCTCCTTCAAAGCAAAAAGACACGTGCTTAGAGTTAAGAAAAAGAGGGTATTTACTAAAAAATGCTGCTAAAAACATAAAGTGACACACCCTCACAGGATTGAACAAAGACCAAACCTACTGGCATCTCGTGCTATAAATATTTTGGATATAAATGGCTTGAAAATATTGACAATCAAGCTCTGAAAGGTGAGTTTCCTCCTCAATGGCACCTGCCTGACTGCAAATTTGCAAACCTCAAGCCATTTATTTCCTCAAAAGCTGTCACAGCTTGACTTGTCCTAAAAACTGCCCTGCCAGTTCTGACCCCACATGGGCAGTTGCTGTTCCCAACAAAACCAAGGCCCCAAAATTCTGCTGCTGCCTAAAACCAGTCCAATGATCCTGATCCTGTGTCCTCTGCTTCTACAAACAATGACAGTCCAACACAGCAGAGAGAACTCTCACCTTTCTCTTCTATGAAAGCAGCAATCTTGTTTTGGGATTCCTGCAGCTGAGCCTTGATGTCTCTTATGACATCATCCTTTTCATCCCTCTGTAGGATCAGAGCTGAGATCTAGCAGAATTAAAATGATATCAGAATGCAATCTAGAGGAAGAGCAGAGTCCCAAGCATGCCAAGCAGACACACTGGGTTAGAGGAGGTGGTTGGGTTTTCATGTTACTCTGAATGAAAAAGTGCTCCAGTTCCAAACCAAACCAAGAATTCTCACAGACTAAAGATACTGGAACATCACTCAACTTAGCAGAGTCTGGCTTAAATGTTATTTTTCCCTTTTTTACTACTGCCCAGGAACACTCCATGGCCCTTGCATCGCTCCTTTATTCACAAATAAAGCTGCATGAATTAAATTGTAAATCTGGGCAAACCTGCTTTTCCTTCTGGCTGACTTCCAGTTTGCATTCTTTTTCAAACTTGTCCACTTTTTCTGCTTCTTCTTTCACTTTTGAGACACAGTAATAGCAGAGTTAACATCCCAGCTGAAAGATACTCCACATTCAATGCAATTAAAGCTTCTGTAGCTACACACTGGGGCATCATCATTTAAATACACCAACTACATCAAACAAGTGGTGATTTCGACTGGAATTCAGACAAAACTCGGACTTTGAGCGACTCTTTGATAAATAAAGTTCCAAATTTGGCCCAGAGGGACAACAGGAAAAGGGCCCAGGCAGGGAACAGCAGGTAGGATGAATAAAAAGGGTCCCAATGGTCACCTGCTCACCATTTGGGCTCTGACACTGCACTAAAAGCTACAGAACAACAAAGAATCCTCACATTTGAAACTCATCTCCAGCCTGTCGTTCTCTGCTTGCACACGAAGCTCCTCAAAGGCCACTGTCATCCTCTAAAGGCAAAATTTAGGAAGGGGGAGGTCAGTGTGGGCAGCCCTGGAAGTTCTCCAGGAGCAGCTGCCAAGGAAACCACCAGGGAGGTGAGACAGAGCACAAAAAGGGCACAGAAGGTGTCCCAAAACCAAGCACAGATCCCAGAGAGCCCAGGGATCTCCATCCCACACCATGCTGCACCTCATCCCCTCCATGGGCTTTGTGTGATACAAAAATCCTTCCTGGAAAGGCACTGGAAAGCTGATTTCCTGCAGCACACAGGGCAGGATACACAGAGATGGCAAGGAAGAGCTCAACAAAAGCACAGAACTCAGCTCAACACACCCACACAGCTCAATCCCAGCCTTTTAACCAGCCACAGCACTTACTTCCACATTGCTGTGAAGTTCCTCATACATTTGTCTTGTTTCTTCTCTTTCCTGTTCATCTATCAAAGAGAGAGTGTACAGTAGTTTTTTTCTTTTGAAAAAGAATGCCAAGCTTAATCAGCATAAGGAATTGAAAGTGGAATTAGCAGCTCCAGCAAACCCCTGGATTTAACATCACAAAGCAGATCTCTGGCTTCACTTCTCCTTTGGTGAGCCACTTGAAATTCCCTTCTCATTTTAAGAGCCACATCCAGTTTATCTCAAGCACAGAAATGTATCTGGAACAGCATGAAACCCTTTTTCCCCTTGGTGAATTTAGAGCAAGCTAAAAGCACATTTACTTTGATCAATCAAAATTCCCAAAGCACTCACATTTGCTGGTCTTCTCTGTGAAGTGAGTGCAGGTTTCCTTGAGCAGATCACACAGATGCCTCGAGGCAGAGCTTCTAAAAGAGGGAAAACCCATGATATGTTGTCCCAAAAAAGCAGTGCTTTGTGTGCCTGAGGACTAACAATGTAAATACCCTTTAAATTTAACAGCTCTGTGTTTAAATTTAACTGCCCACCCCAGCACAGTTCTCAGCATGAAAACTGGTTATTTTCACCCCTCCAAAAAAAACCCATTTGGCTCTGTTACTCACTCTTTCAGGAGATCTTTCTTTTCACACAGCTCATCTTCCAGTTTTAAATGGAGTTTCTCGTTTTCAAACTGAATTCATTGGGGAAAAAATACAAAAAGACCTTGTTATTGAAAAATATACCAGAAATACACTGTGACTTCTGAAACCTCACATGAAAACCGAATTTTGTGGGACAGAGGCCTGTTTTATCTGGTATTACATGCTGAGTCATCTGTTGCATGAAAGACATCATGATAAACAGTGATTTACCAACAGAAACACTTCCAGGGGTGCTCTTCAGACACACATTCACAAGGACATCCCTTCTCTGAATTACTGTTTGCTCAAGCACAAATCAAACTGCAACATTCTTTAATATTGGATTGTTTCAATGATATTTTCATGCTCAATGAGGGAACACTTTCTCTTAACTTCATCTATTCAGTGTATGTTGTACAATACTGGCCTGCAGTTCCTGAATGGTTTTATGCTGGGCTTCAATAATCTTCCTGTTTTCTTGCAGTTTTCTTTCTTTCTGAGTTAGTTCTGATTCCACACTCAGTTTCCACTGCTTGATCTTCTCAGCCTCTTTGTAGAGTTTGGAGTACAATTCATTCATTGTTTCTATATTCTATTAATTAGAAAAAAAGCCCTTAATTTTCAAAGGTTTTTCTCCAGGCTTATTCACTAAATCACAAATATCTCCTCTAAGGGATTCAGCTTTAAACAGGAGACACAAAATGATTATTCCTTTGTCACTACTTCCTTTAGTCCTGAATTCTCTACTGAATAACGTTTTAGGCACTGTTTGGGAACAAATGAAGTGGCCCTAAATAATGAGACATGCAGAGTTGATACTTAGCTGACCTCTTCATCCACTTCAGAGCAAAGTTTTACTTGCTGTGACATCGTGGCTGAAATATGAAAAGATTTTTATCAATGTATGTCTAAAAAAGGTGTCAGTGAAACTGTATTTGACAGCAGTACAGCTGTGAAACTGTTAAGGCTACTCATGAATATTAAAACTTGACAACATAGAGAGAAAGAGAAAGGAAGGTTTGGGAAGGGAAGGTTTGGGAAGGGAAGGTTTGGGAAGGTTTGGGAAGGTTTGGGAAGGTTTGGGAAGGTTTGGGAAGGTTTGGGAAGGTTTGGGAAGG
>JAWWEE010000066.1:177005-193426 GCA_035221455.1 Xenops minutus | reverse complement strand
GGTCCGCTGAGCCCTCCGGCACCGGGGACACATCGGGGGTGAGCCCAGCCGGGTCCGCTGAGCCCTCGGGCAGCGGGGACACATCGGGGGTGAGCCCAGCCGGGTCCGCTGAGCCCTCCGGCACCGGGGGGACATCAGGGGGTAAGCCCAGCCGGGTCCGCTGAGCCCTCCGGCACCGGGGACACATCGGGGGCGAGCCCAGCCGGGTCCGCTGAGCCCTCCGGCAGCGGGGGGACATCGGGAGGGTGAGCCCAGCCGGGTCCACCCGCACGGCCCCGAGTGTCCCTCTGCCGCCAAGAAACGCCGGGAAATCGCCCCGATGGAATAAAGAACCTTCTCGACAGTTTTTTATCCCGTGGCCTTCCCGGCTGAGCAGCCACATCTCAGCAACACCAGCCCCGGCGGGGATTGGAGCAGTGAGGGAACTGCTGGAGGGGAATTTGGGGCAGAACAGGCGCTTTAGGGCCTCCCAGGGCAGATCCATTCCCTGTTATGGCTCTGCGGGGGATTTCAGGGTTTGCAAATCCACTTCTCAGGTGGGTCAGGACCAGTTTGGGAGTGAGGATGAGCCCCCGAGCTAGGAAAGCAGTAAAGTCTGTGCCTTGGGCACAGGCTCAATAGAGCTCTGACAGCAATAAAAGCCTTTGAAGGAGTTTGCTTTATTGAGAAGACACAGCAAGAATAGAAATGGTTCATCATATTTAATTATAATTAATAAGCCTGTCATCCTCATTAATTCGAATACTGTACATAACAGATACACTGTCCTATACAAAGGTCAAATGCTAAAAGCTTCCCTTAGTGAGGGATCCTCCCTGGCACAGCTGGGAACATCTGCACAGGGAGCACTGGAGGCACCTGGGTCCTGCTGGAGTTTCAGGGGTTTGTAGTGGGTTTTGTCTTTTGGGGGTTGTTTTTTCGTTGGTGTTTTAAGTTTGGGGTGACAGGTCAGGGTTTGATGTGGTTGGTTGAGTTTTTTATTTTTAAAAAAACCTATACTTTAAAACATTCCAAACCCATCAAAATCCACCATTTTCCCAGCTTCCCTCCCTACCTTTTTTCACCCACTTCCAACAGGAAGGAAATCAGTTTGTTGACATTCATTTAACCCACCTGTGTCATTTATGTACTTGCCCAACTTACAGGCAAAATCTGCTTCCAACCAAGCAAAGAAAATGAGCAGAATATGTCATAAAAATGCGAATTCGTAGAATCACAGACCAGTTCAGGTTCGAAAGGACCTTTAAAAGCCATCTAGTCTGAGTCCCCTGCAACAAGCTCTATCATATTGCTCAGAGTCCAACTGTTTGAAACTCTGCTCTGAAGGTCCCTCTGGGTGGCCTCCCTTCCCCCAGCACAGCTCTCCCCTCAGTCCTGCAACAATTCTCTGCCTTCTGCTCTCACAAAGGTCATTCTCTCCTTCCTGCTGTCCATTCCCAAACCTCTCTGAAGCAGAGGACATGGTCATTGGTGTGGCTGTACATCCAGCTGTGCTTGGAGTGGCCCAGGGATGAGCTGATATTCCCTGGGTTCAGGTACACACAGAGCCCCCTGCACTGCACCTCAAACCTGCTGTGCCAATGAGGCTGGAGTGAGAAAGGCAGGAGAAAAAGAAAACTATGCCCAAAAATTAAGAAAAGCTGTGACTTCCCCTCTAAGAGAGAAGGGGCAGCGTATGGCTGAGGGTCTCTAGTTCTCTAATTGGGGGTTGGTGGGCAGTGACCTTGGCCCATCCCAACACCTGGTGGAAAGCCAAGAGCTGCCTGGACACGGGGGAAGGAGAAGGTCCCCATTCCAGGATGCGTCATCCCGGACTCCATGAAATACCTTCCAAGGGGGAGAAGCCCCCCAGGGCCCTTTCCAGCCACACTCAGAGGTAGCCCTGCCCCCAGTGCTGACCCTGGGCTCCAGCACAGACAGAGGGACCCACCTGATTTTCAAGGCTGTGCCACTAATCCACCACCAGCCATTATCCCTCTTTTCCAGCCCAAGCCAGTGGTGCCTTTCACCTTTATAGCGTAGAATGAAGTCCTGGAAAGCAAAGAAACATCAGGGTTTGGCCACTCTTGTCTTTCCCACCTCCTCTTTCCCACCTGTGTCCATCCCCCACAAAGAGATGGGGCTTTTCCCAAGGTGTTGGCTCCCAGCTCCAGCTCTGGGAGCAGTTTGGGGCCAGGCAGGTTTGGGGCTGGGTTTACACTATTTCCCCACATTTCCCACCATGGTGCTGGCACAGAGGCTCCAGCCCAGTTCTCACCAGTTCACCCCTGGTGCATATGATGGCCAGTGAAGCTCCCAGGGCCTTGCACCTTTCCCGACTTGCAGTCCAGTTGCCCTCAGCCTCAGAAAAGTAACAGCAGTTTCCTTGGAAACCAGGCTGGCTGTTGGGGCACGTCCCAGAGAATTCCAGCTGAGGGAAATGGAATCTCGAAACGACAACTGAAACAGAGAAAGCCGAGTGAGACACATGAGCAGGAAAAGGGGCGTTATTTATTGTCTTCTTCTAGAAGCTGAAAGAGGGAAACTGGGGATGATGCTCTTGGAAAAGGCAATGGTGTGACAGAGTGAGAACTGACCACAGTTTAGGGAAAAAAGGGAGTCACCCCCAAGTGGGCTTGGATTGGGGACAATCTCTTGATGTCAGAAAAATCCTGGGATCCTCCCATGTCCCCAGAAGGGAGGTGCCTGGCCCCACGGGGTGCCTGGCGGGGACTCACCAGTCAGTGCCACAACCAGGCTGAAGCTGAGGGGCCCAGGAACACACTCCGGGGGAGGAGAACACGCACTGTGGGGGATGTTTTCCTGCCTGCCTCGTTTTTGTTGCACACCGGGGGAGGAAGGAGCAGGACGAGGCTGGGCTGGGTCCTCTCCCCTCTGCTCTGCCCTCCTGTGCTGGATCTCAGCCCCTCCCGAGCCCCGTCCAGGACAGGGCCCCTCTCGGGGCTCAGGAGGGCGAGAGCCGAGGGGGCCCTTCCCGGGCACCCCCGTGTTTGAGGGCCCGGAGAGGGATCTTCAGCGCCGGAGGTGGCCACAGCACGGGGTTTGGCTGCTCCGCACCCGCCCCACCGGTGCTGCCCAGCAGCGAGATGCTCTTCCCCGCCGCTGCCCTCCCCCGGAGCGTTGCTTTGCCCGGCATTACCCCGTTCGGACCGCCCCTCGGGGTCGCTGCGGGCGTTCAGCGCTTCCCCCGGGCCTCAACAGTTCGGCTCTTGAGTTTCTGTCTCCACGGCGGCAGCGAAGGCCCCGAGCGCGGCGCTGACAGTGCCCGGCTCTGCCGTGCCTGCTGCGGGCGCCGGTGCCGAGGGAAAGGCTGAGCAGCCCCGCGGGCAGCATAGCGCCCACGTTTGCCGCAGCCCCTGGAGCGGCCAGGCCCATCTGGGGCTCTAAGTGCCCGCCCCCGCCCACGCGAGCCAATGGGCTCTCGGGGGCGGTAAGTGACTGCGAGAAGGGCCAATAGGCGATCCGTGACGAGGAGTGACGGCGGGAATACCCAATGGACGCTCAGAGAGAGGAGTGACGGCGGAACGGCCCAGTGGACGCTCGGTGCTCCCCCGGGCCCCGGCCATGGGGCGGAACTTCCCCCAGCGCTGCCGAGGCCGCAGGGTCCGGGTAGGCCTGGCCGGCAGTGCCGCCGCTCCGGGGCCCGCGGGCCTTCCCCCCGCCGCTGCCTAGGCTTCGCCGCTGCCGGGCCGGGCTGGGTCTGGCGTCGGGGCGGGCTCCGCTCCTGCCTGGCGAGGCCGCGAGCGGGGCCGGGACCGGCGCTCCGAGCCGAGGCGATGGTGAGGGAGGGGCTGCGGGTGGCGCGGGGGAGGCCGGGGGGGGATCCTTCTGATCCCGGAGGCAGCGCTGAGGGTCCTGCTGAGCCCCGGAGACCCTTCCGAGGCTCCGGGAGCAAAGGGGATCCATCCCAGGCTCCGGAGGCAGCTGCGGGTGGGCTCGGGCACTGGGCTGGCCCTGGGCTGGCCCTGGCTGGATGCGGCGGGCCCGCTAAAGCCGCTCCCTCCTGATGCCGAACCTGCCGGTTCGTGCTGGTCGATAAAGAGCTGCTCAGTCTGCCCCTTGGAGCAGCAGGTATTTGTTTATTGAGCGAGGGAACAGCTCTGCGTAACCCGCTCCGCCTGCGCTGTGCAAACCCGCGCAATTTTTGCCATTTTCTGCTACATATGCAAAGCATTTTCTAAAAATCTCCTACAGATTAATACCATGTACTGTTAATCTTATCCATATGCACAGCTGGGTGTAACTGGGGCGGTGCCCTGGCTGGTGCTGGTGCTGGCGCAGCTCTTCTCTTGGGCACTCCTTGTGCTTCCTTTAGCCTCGTGGGTCTTTCAGGAAGTCTTCATCACTTGGAACTTTCGACCTTTTTGTTAGACGCATGCCCTGCTTTGTTGTTTTCCTTTGAAAAGTCCCTTTACTTGCTTTTATCAATTCTCTAGCTGCTTGTGATAGCCTAGTTGAATTCTGATTGGGTAACCTTGAATTAAGTTCTATTTTAGAATTTTTGTAGCTCTTTGTAGAATTTTCGCTGGACCTTGCGGCCTCCTGCAAAAGATACTTCTGCCACTAGCAAATTTCTACACATGCACAGCCAGAAAGTCCCTTCAACTAAAACTTAAATCTTGTAACTAAAATCCCTAATGTTACGCTAAAAGCTTTAAAGTATTTAAGCCAAAGTGTCTTATCAATACAGTTTTTTATTTATCAATAAATTTCTTATCACTCTCTGCGATCGGGCAGAGGAGAGGAAATCTAACAAAGGGTTCCTGAGTTGAGATAAGCACCAGGAGAGATCCCTCACTGATCATCATCACGGGCAAAACAGACTCCAAGCGGGCATATCAATGAAATTTATTACTTACAGATTCAGAGCACGAGAATGAGAAGTAGAAATAAATCCAACTAATGCCTTCCCTGCACTCTCCCTCTTCCGAGGTTCTGCCTCCTCCCCCCTCGGTGGGGCAGGGAGATGGCAATGGGGGTTCCACTAGGGTGTTGTTCGTGCCGCTGCTCAGGGAGGGCAGTTGGAGTCCTTGCCCTGCTCTTCGTGGGGTCCCTGCCACGGGAGACAGTCCTGCCCTGCCCTGTGTGGTGCAAGTCCATCCCATGGGCACCAGTTCTTCCCAAAGTGCTGGCACGTGAGTCCCTTTGCCACGCGGTGCAGCCCTTGGGGCACAGGCTGCTCCAGCATGGGTCACCCCCAGGGCCACAAGTCTTCCCTGGGAAAAGCTGCTGTGGCGTGGGCTCCTCCCCAGACTGCAGGTGAATGTGTGCCCTGCCCTGCACTTCCCTGGTCTGCAGGGGCACAGCTGCTTCCCCAGGGGCTTCCCCATGGGCTGCAGGGGAACCTCAGCCCTGGTGCCTGCAGCACCTCCTGCCACTCCTGCCCTGCCCTGGGTGTCTGCAGAGCTGTTCACACCTTCTCCCTCCACTCTTCTCTGGCTGCAATGCTCACCTGCACAGGAACTTTCTTTCCCTTGGGACAGACGTTATCCTGGAGCCGTTCCTGTCATTCCCACCAGGCTGGCTTGGCCAGTGGCAGGAAGCCCGTCCTGGAGCCGGCTGGCATTGGCTCCTCCAGACACAAGGGAAGCTTCTGGCAGCTGCTCACAGAAGTCACCCCTGGAGCCCCCTGCTACCAAAACCTGCCCACGGAAACCACTACAGCCCCCCAGGCCCAAACTGGGAAAATTGGGAATGCTCTATGTCCTCTCTTTTGGGAAAACTGGGAGAATCCTCTGTCCCAAGACCCAGAACTGGGGAGGTGGAAATACTCTGTGTCCTATTCCTTAATTTTGGGGTAACTGGGAATCCTGTGTCCCCAGACCCAAACTGGGAACATTTGAAATGCTCCATGTCCTTAATTTTTGGAAAATTGGGAGATTCTTGTGCCCCTCAGACCAAAATTGGGAAACCACCATGTCCCATTTCTTGATTTTTGGGAAAACTGGGAGAATCCTCTGGCCCCCAAACCCAAATTGGGAAAACTGGGAATGCTCCATGTCCAATATTTTGGAAAAACTGGGAGAATCCTGTGCCCCTCAGACCCAAGCTGGGAAACTGGGAAAGCTCCATGTCCTTTATTTTGGGAAAACTGTGAGAATCCTGTGCCCGCAGTCCCAAAATTGGGAGGTGGGAATACTCCATGTCTCATTATTTTAGGAAAACTGGGAGAATCGTGTGTCCCTCTGGACCCAAACTGGGGAAACTTCATGTCCCATTCCTTAATTTTGGTAAGAATTTGGGAGAATCCTGTGCCCCCAGACCCAAATTGAGGGTGATGGGAAAGCTCCATGTCCCATTCCTTTGGATCCAGACCAGGATCCCGCTGGATTTTTGGGCTGCCAATGCTCCTGGGGTGTTTTCAATCCACTGTTGTTCTCAAGTCCTTCAGGGGTTTCCAATCCCATGGCTGTGTCTGGGATTGCCCCAAAACTGGCTATTTTCCACATACCTTCAGATTTCCCATGAGAATCTGCTCCATGATCTTGGGCTGGAATTCCTGGGATCTTCCCACTTTGCCCTGTTTAAAAACCAGGGGGTTTTAAACAACAGCTCCCTCAGGATCTCCAGATCCCATGGATTTGCACACATTCCTGTTTTTTAGATGGTCTCCGACCTCATCCTTTCCTGGAGTCTGCTTGGGGTCCTCAATCTCCCAGTTCTGGACTCTCCTGTTGGAACAATTTCCATTGGAGCCTGAGGCATAAAAGTCCTTAATAACCTCAACCTTCTCCATATGCAGGGTATCCAGTTCTGATTCCTTCCGGGGAAGGGCCCATTTTATCCCTAGTCTTTTGTTTTCCCATGGGATCAACTAAGTAGGTCCTTGAAGAGGCCAAAGTCAGCTCTCCCAATGTGCAGGGCAGTGGGAATTCATTCCATGGGAAATGGGAGCAGCAAAGAGCACCACCCGACCTGCCCCAGCTGCATCCCTACTCCTCCTGTGGAATGCGATGTGTTTGGAGGGAAGGTGGGCCCAAGGGTGGCACTGGTGCTGGGGAGAGGAGGAGAAGGGATGGAGGGGGAGGAATTCTGGAGGGGGAGAAACAGGAAAAGGGGAAGGACAGAGGAGGGGGCAGATCCGGAATAGGAGGACAAAGAAAAGTAGAAAGGGCCTCGTGGCCGTCAGTCGGTCAGTCTGGGCAGGGAGGTCAAGACCAGTTTTGGGGACCATCAGGTGAGCCAGGAGGGAACCCTGGAACCTGTGGAGTGGGGAAAGTGGAGAGGGGCGATAGCGGAGCCGGGGAAGCCCTGGAATGGTGGAATTGGGGGGCAGGAGCGCAGAGGGAGTCCCAAGTCCCTTAACAGGGGGTCCCGGAGAGGGAGAAGCCCTGTCAGTTTGGAGAAGAGGGGGGAGCAGCGATGCAGGGGGAAGGTGGGACCCCCAAGAGCCTGGAGAAGCTCCTCTCCTGGCACACAGAATGGGGAGAAGGGACCCCTGGGACCCTCAAGAGCCCCAGAATCCCTAAGCAGGACCCCAGACAGGGGAACCCCCATGACTCAGGAGACCCCCAGGAGTGCAGAGAAGGGGGAGACCCAGAACACCAAAGTAGGAGCTCATAGAGGGGGGACCCCCAGCAGCCCAGGGAGAGGGTGGGGACCACATAGAGGGGAATCCCCAATACACATGGGACCCCCAGGAATCCAGAAAGGGGGAGCCCAATAACACCAAAGTGGAGAGTTCACAGAGGAGGAACTCCTGGGATAGTTGTTTTGCAGTAAATGTTGATGGGTTTTAGGTTTTTAGGGACACAAGATGTCTGGTGAGTTCTAGAGATGGACTTGGGCAGGAGGAATGTTCAACCCAACGCACTCACACCTTGTTTTCCACCCAAACCAGGATTTCTCCTTCTCAAAGCTTGGTGGGATGGAGGAGGAGGCTGTGAGGAAGAGGAAGATGTCCTGGAACCCCCAGGCAGGTGAGAAGGAAGTCAGTGCCCCTTTGCCTCTGTCTTGTGCTCCATAACTTCCAGCCAAGCATGTCCCCAGTTGCAGGACAACCCCGCTCCCGACACCGTCCTGCCGGGGCTGGGTTTGGGGGAATCTCATTCCCCTTGCCTGTGTCCCGGAGGCAAATCCCGTGCCTGTGTTTTTTCCTTCCTGCCCCAGGCCCCGAGCTGAGCACACAGAGCATGGAGGACAAATCCCCCCAGCGCAACCTCGTGGCAGAGACCATTTTAAATGGCTCCACAGTGCAGGAAGTCAGCGGGGAGGAAAAGCCCTGGAGATCCCCTAGGAGGAGGGGCTCTAAACCCATCCCAGGGTGCTGTGAGGACGAAAGACCCACCCTCTGCCAGGAAGGTGGCCAGAGCCTGAGGCAGAGCTCCAACCTGGTGGCCCATGAGGAACTTCAGAGCAGGGAGAAGCCGTACAAGTGCTTGGAATGTGGGAAGAGCTTCAGCAAGAGTTCCAGCCTGATCCAACACCAGCACATCCACAGTGGGGAACGGCCCTACACATGTGGAGAATGTGGAAAGAGCTTCAAGTACAGTTCCAACCTTCTTACCCACCAGCGCATCCACACTGGGGAATGGCCCTATACATGTGGGGAATGTGGGAAGGGCTTCAGAAACAGCTCCAAGCTCCTCACCCACCATTACATCCACACAGGAGAACGGCCCTACACGTGTGGGGAATGTGGAAAGAGCTTCAGGCAGAGATCCAGCCTAATCTGCCACCAGCACTTGCACACTGGGGAACGGCCCTACAAGTGCTTGGAATGTGGGAAGAGCTTCATCCAGGGCCCTCACCTCATCCGCCACCAGAAGATCCACACTGGGGAACGTCCCTATCCGTGTGAGGAATGTGGGAAGAGCTTTAAGAACAGCTCAGCCCTCCTCACCCATCAGCAGATCCATACTGGGGAGAGGCCCTACAAGTGTGGGGAATGTGGGAAGAGCTTTAGCCGCAATTCCACCCTGATCTGTCACCAGCGCATCCACACAGGGGAACGACCCTACAAGTGTGAGGTGTGTGGGAAGAGGTTTCAGACCAGCTCAGATCTCCTGAAGCACCAGCGGACACACACAGAGGAGAGGCCCTTCCATTGCACTGACTGTGGAAAGAGCTTCACTCAGAACTGTCATCTTGTCACCCACCGGCGCATCCACACTGGGGAGAGGCCCTACAAGTGTGAGGCATGTGGGAAGGGTTTCACCCAGCTTTCTGGTTTGTTCTCACACCAACGGATCCACCGATAAGGGAAGCCCTACCAGTGCCCCGACTGCAGGAAGAGCTTTGTCTGCTGCTCCAACTCCATCACCCATCAAAGAAGCCATATTGGATGATCTACAGTGACCCATGCTGGGCACAGACCTGGTCACTCACGTTGGGGAGACCCCTGGCTGGTGGTCTCCACATGCTCCTTGTTCCCTTTAGGCACCTGGTTGACTGCCCAGCAGGAACACCCATTGGGACACAGAGCAATGGTGGAAACTTACTGAAATGGGCAAATTTGTTGATTTTGGACCCCAAAAACTCTCACCTGTTCCATCCAAATCATTACTTCCCGTGGCATCAAGCAATCTTGAGGTTTCTTCCAAGAGTAACAATTCCATGATTCTAATTCTCTGTGGCCCACATGAGTCTTCCACAGGGAAACAGGGATGGATTGCAGCAAATATTAAGATTCTGGAGACACTGGAGTGGAAACCCCTCCAGAGAAGGCTCTTCCAACAACACAACACAACCCCACAGACACTCAAACATTACCAACACATAAATCCTTTTGTTTTGGCCTTGATTGTATTTTGATGCATCTTCATCTCTTCAAAACTGAGAAACTGGGGTAAAAATAAAGAATTTGAACAAAGATAGGTAAAACTCTACCATTTTACTGAGATTTGGGGGGGAATTTAGGGGTCAGGGGGTTCATTCAAGAGGATTGGGGGTTCTGGGGGGATTTCATGGAGTTTTCTTTGTTGCTTTGCTTCCCAAAAGCTGGGAGGGATCAATGCATGACCTCAAAATGACTCAATCCCACCCCAAATGTATTTGGTCTCACAACCCCCCCAAAACTCCCAGGAGGGATGGGATGTGAACTGGGAGGGGTGGGATGGGGTTGGAATGAGGATTGGGAAAGGTGGGATTAGGGGGGATGGGATGGAGTCTGGAATGAGACAATTTAGGGCTGGGGATGAAGAGGCTGGGAGTAATCTGGGAAAGGGGAGAATGGTGGGAAACTGCGGGAGCAGAAGGGGGGAAAGGTGGGGCAAGACCCTTCAAACTGGGAGGACCAGTAGGACCCCTGAAAATAAGAGTGAGGGAGACTGTAGATTGGGAGCACAATGGGAAGGGATGTAGGGGGGGAAAAGTTTAGGGTTGGGACCTCCAAATGGAGGGGAAGGGGGTTGGGACCCCCAAATCTGATGGTAGGGAAGTGGCTGCCCCAAACCAAGCACTGGGGGGGACAGAAGGCTGAGGCTATGATGAAAAGGGGGGTGACAGAGGGGGGGAAAGGAGGGGTTTTGGAGCCCCAAACTGAGCAGAAGGGGGCTGAGATCCCAAAACCAGGAGTGGCAGAATGGACATGCCCCCAAACTGAGCTGTGGGGGGAACTGAGGTGTTTTGGAATAAGAGAAAAGATGTGGAAGAGTGAGGAAAAGAGGAGTGGAAGAGCAGGCAAGGGTGTCCTGTGGGGGTCCTGCAGCAGGATGGTCTGCCTGGAATGGAGCAAAACAACTCCACGATGCCCTATTTGCAAAGGCCTCAGTGGGAAATGAAGAAGGGGGGGCATCACGGTGCTTTTGGGTTGAACAAAGCTGAAAGCAGCCTGAGTCATCAATGCCAAAGTGAAACATCCTGAGAGGAAGAAGAAGATGTGGCAGAGCTGGAACAATCCCCAGAGAAAGGAACAAACAAGTGACACCACTGAGAACTTCTCCAAAGCTGCTGAGCTGGCACAGTGTGGACATGCCTGACTGAGAGTCCAGCACTTTCTACTGTAAAAGCCCGAGATATTCATGATCCTTGCTGGGCACAGACCTGGTGACCCACATTCCAGTTGATCCATGCTGGGCAGTTGTTATAGTTTAGGTATCTCATTGGAATTCCTCGCAAAAGGCTTGGAAGCCAATGCCTAAACTTTGGTGAAAATAGTTAGCAAAAAGAACTAATGAATATTTACGTCTTAATATAATGACTCAGACTAGAGCCTTTTGTTCTGTGTCTCCAGGCTGAGACCTGTGGGCGGAGGGAGCTAGAACAGGAAACACACCAGTCCCGCACCAGCAGAGAACTTGGACTTGCTCGCGCTCTCGCTCTCTTTCTAACTTGACCATTCGCCTCTGAGGGCCATGGTCACTACAGGAGCTGCCATGAGGAGGAGAACTCACCTGGGTTTTTTTCTGCACCATGGAGTCAAGGCCTCATCCTCCCTCTGCCTACCAAACCTGTGGGAACCAACCTGAGGCAGCCTAGCGAACACGTCTGTTTCTGCACCACGGAGACAGGGGGTCCCCTTGTCCCTGCATCGATCCTGTAGTAGCTGACATCGGGACTGGTTGTACGCTACCATTTGGTAACTAATCGGTCTCTGGTCAGCAAACCAGAACTGCTTCCTGCTAGAAGAGCCAGCTGGCCGAGATGCGACATCATCACCTGCTGTCCGTAAATATAACTACCCCCTTTTTAGAGTAGCCTGTGGCATGACATCGCCACCTGCTGTCCGTAAATATAATTGCAGTCTTTTTAGGATAGCAGAGGACGTTACCCTTTGTTTTCCTTTTCATTTAAAGGGTTTATTACAAACTTTTTTGTTTGGTCCTTTCTGGACATATATATAGATAAATTGTGGTTAAGAACTGTTATCCTTTTCCTATCTATTTTTTTTCCCTAATTAAAGTTCTGTTTCTAAATTGAGAGGGGTTATTCTTGGCTGGCTGTTCTTGAGGGAAGAAAGCCTTTCCTTTTTTCTCTCTTGGCCAACATAGCTATCTTAGTTCTCCTCTGAAGTAAGACAGCAGTATTTTGGGTTCGTGTGGCCACGTTTTGGTAGCAAGGGAGACTACAGGGGTGGGTTCTGTGAACAGCTGCCAGAACCTTCCCCCTTGTCCAGGCAGAGCCAATTCCAGCCAGCTCTAGGATGGACCCACCACTGGCCAAGGCCAAGCCCAGCAGAGATGGCAGTGACACCTCGGGGAAAACGTATTTAAGAAGAAACAGGTCCTTGTGCAGATGGAATTGGGTGCACAGAAGAGCAGAGGGAGAAGATGGGAGAGGAACAGCTCTGCAAACCCCAGGGCAGTGCAGCAGGGGCAGGAGCAGCTCCAGGTGCCAGAGCTGAGATTGCCCTGCAGCCCAAGGAGGAGCCCACGCCGAAGCAGGGGATGCCCAAAAAGAAGGATGTGAGCCAGTGGGAAGCCCGTGGTGGAGCAGAATCCCTGCAGCTGCTGCAGCCCCAGAGAGCTCAAAGGGTCTCCCTCAGTACCGCTGGTTGTGGGGTCCACACAGAGGGAGCTTTAGGCACAGGAATTGTCCATCCTGGCCCCAGTTCAGGTCAGTGACTTCCTTTGAAATTTTGAGACTAAAAAGAGGATTCCACTTGGGTTGTTCATCAAGGCTAGAAAAATAAGTTTTCCATACCATAGTGAGGCCAGGGGTGTGGGGAGGGGGATGCACCACCACACCTGGAAAGGTGCTTTCTCAAGGACTTGCACCACTGTGAGGTGTTTTCAGTCCAGACCCCCCGAGTCACCCAACAAGTTGCTGGATGGCCCTTCAGCCCCACCTGAGCCCACCCCCATCTCCCCACCCTGTGCAGGGAAGCTCATGAAGCCCCTGGGACAGGGGATGGTCCCTCTGGACCTGCCTCTTGCGAGGCTTTTGCCACCTCTTGGGACCCCCCAAGGGCCTGTTTGAGGGGGCTAAAGTGGTTTTTGGGGGGGCTAAAAGGGGGTTCGAGAGGGCTATAAGGAGTCTTGGGGGCAATTTTGGGGCAGTTTAAAGCAGGATTGGGAGGATTTTGGGGGGGGTCCCTGAACCCCAAAACCTGCGGAGTCTCTGGGGTAGCTGCTGGCAGGAACAGCTCCAGGAGCAGAGCCCTGGGCAGGCAGCGAGAGGGAGCTGCTGCTGAAATGCCGTGGCAGGGGGGTCAGGGCAGCTCTGGGCCATCCCCTGCTCTGCTGATTTCTTCCCAGAACAAGCCCCTGCTCTCCTCCACCACCCAGTAGAGCCTTCACCTCCAAGGTCATGGGTTCAATGGAATCTCCTTGACAGACGGTGCTCTGATGAAGGAACATTCCCTTTGCTCATCTGTTTCTCCCTGTAGGGTCCCCAAAGAAGTGTGAGGGAATTTCTTCATTTTCCCTTCCTCTTCATGCTGCCTTTTTTCCCAGCTCAGGTGGCACCTCCAGGTAATGGGTGTGCAGGAGTGTTCATTAAGATTGTAACATCTTTTTCTTAGAGACGGGAGGGGTTTTGGGGTGTTTATATGAGGACTGGAATATATTTCCTTCAGAGAAATCTATAGTGACTTGTTACTGCCTTTTTTTCCTTGGACAGGTGCTCATACTCAGGGGAAGCTCATCTCCAACAGCAGTTCCATCTCCCAGTTCCTCCTCCTCACATTGGCAGACACCCGGGAGCTGCAGCTCCTGCACTTCTGGCTCTTCCTGGGCATCTCCCTGGCTGCCCTCCTGGGCAACGGCCTCATCCTCAGCGCCGTAGCCTGCGACCACCACCTGCACACCCCCATGCACTTCTTCCTGCTCCACCTGTCCCTCACAGACCTGGGCTGCCTCTGCACCACTGTGCCCAAAGCCATGCACAATTCCCTCTGGGGCACCACAACCATCTCCTACATGGGATGTGCTGCTCAGGTTTTCTTTCTTATCTTCCTGCTTGGAACAGAGTTTTCCCTCCTCACCCTCATGTGCTACGACCGCTACATTGCCATCTGCAAACCCCTGCACTACGGGACCCTCCTGGGCAGCAGAGCTTGTGCCCACATGGCAGCAGCTCCCTGGGCCAGTGGCTTTCTTAATGCTCTGCTGCACACAGCCAATACATTTTCCCTTTCCCTTTGCCAGGGCAATGCCTTGGGCCAGTTCTTCTGTGAAATCCCCCACATCCTCAAGCTCTCCTGCTCAGACTCTGATCACAGGGAACTTGGACTTATTGTGGTTAGTGCCTGTTTATTGCTTGTTTGTTTTATTTTCATAGTTTTCTCCTATGTGCAGATTTTCAGGGTTGTGCTGAGGATCCCCGCTGAGCAGGGAAGGCACAAAGCCTTTTCCATGTGCCTCCCTCACCTGGCCGTGGTCTCCCTGTTCCTCACCACTTGCACATTTGCCAACATGAAGCCCCCCTCCATCTCTTCCCCATCCCTGGATTTGGCCCTGTCAGTTCTGTACTCAGTGGTGCCTCCAGCACTGAACCCCCTCATCTACAGCCTGAGGAACCAGGAGCTCAAGGATGCTCTGAGGAAAATGATGACTGGATTTTTTCAGAAGAAATAAAGGTCCAGTTTTCTTCTGTAGATCACTGGGAATGTAACTTCTTACAAGCCCAGTCTCTTTTTTGTCATGTCCTCTTTTGTTGTTATTTTTTGTATTTTATTTTTCTTTTTTTCTTTTCTTATTAACATAATATTTTCAATAAAGGAATATCATGTCTATTTAATGGTTATTGCTGCACCAATATCTACCAGTCTTCTGATACTCAGAATCTTTCAAAAGTCATATATGTGGATTGTGGAGCCAAAGTTCCCTGCCCTGACCTGTGTGTCCAAGATGCTTCCACAGCCCTTCCCTGGAGCTGCAGGGTCAGTGTCTGTGTGCAGAGATGGAGGGAAGAGACTCCCATCACAGCGGCACAGCCAGGGACAAGGGCATTTGCTCCTTCCACATCTGCCCTTTCCAACTCCACACTCTCCTTCCCAGCCCTCCTGTTGGTGCCAGGCCTGATTGCTCTTCCAGCTGGGTCACATCCTGCTGTGTGTCCATCCTGGGGTCACAGGCAGGGACAGGCCATGGGCACTGCTGGGACACAGCTGGGCTGCACAGCAGTAGTTCCATCAGGAAAGGGCATCTCCTGAGGGAAGGGCAGGAAGGTTTGGGGCTTCCTCCAAAATCATTGTCAGCAACGTGCTCAAGCAAGTGCTGGCAAAGCCAATCCCAGTGCCCAGGTGCAGAGTGGGGGCACACAGCAGTTTCCTTGCACAGCCAGAACTCCTGGGATTGACCTGAAGGAGAAGCAGAGCAGGGTCTGGGATGTGTCTTTGTTCCATGGACAGCCTGGGAAGGTTCCCCAGGGCAATTGTCACAGAGCACCCACACCTCCATGGGTCACCCCTCTGAGCTGCCTGCACAGCTTCAGTGAGCACCAATCACAGAAACAAATGCTCTGACATAAATGTCCAAGTAGGAGAGAGGAGACACAGAAACCTAAAATGATAAAATGGAATAAGAACAATGAGATATCATCAGTGGAGTCTCCCCTAATGGGAATAGGGAATGTGCCCAGCCTTCAGAAGAATCTCTTCCTCCTTTCCCTCCAGACTTGCCCCATAACTGTGGTTGGGAACAGCCTTATTGTGGGGCTGCTGGGGGAAAACTTGGAAACAGCAGCATCATCCTGAGTGTCCCCTGGCTGGGGACAGAGCAATCTTCTCTCCCAGCACTTCAGCAAGGCCTTTGATGTGGTCTCCCACAGTTCCCTGAGAACCAGATTGGTGACAGCTGGACTGAACAAGTGGAACATGAGGTGGCTGGGAATTTGACAGACTGATGAAGGTCAAATGTCACCTGCAGTACAAAGTGCTCTTGTCAGCCACTTATTGGTGACATCCCTCAGTGACCAGCCTTTGACCACCACTATGGAACATTTATATCATATCTCTCTACCATGGGATGAAATGCACTTTCAACTTCTTTGTGGATGATGCCAAATTTTGGGGAGGCCTTGAGCAGCCTCATCTAGTTAAAGCTGCCTGTAAGGGAAGGGCTGTGCAAAAGGACTGTGGTGGGTTAAACCTGTCTGGCCATCAGGTGCCCACCAAGACACTCTCTCACTTCCCTCCCTCAGCCAAGGCCATGGGCAGAAGCAAAGCAAAACCAAAGAGGATAGAGTCCCTACTTCCCATCAGCAGAAAATATCCAGCCCCCTCCTGTGAGGAAAGGATTCAGGACATATCCTAGTTGCTTACAAAGACAAATCTTTTAAGAGAGAACATTCACAGCCTTCTCCTTTGCTCCTTTCCTTTCCTCCATTCATTGCTAAGACACGACATCACATGGAATGGAGTATCCCCTTGGTCAGTCCAGCCAAGCTGTCCCATCCATGTCCCCTCTCAAACGCCCACCCCGAGCCCAGGGGTTGGGGGTGGGTTGCAGAGATGCTTCATGTGGGGCCAGCTCTGCTCAGGGACAGCCAAAGCCTTGGGCTGGGACCAACAGAGCTCCAGCCACGAGGACCAAGCACAG
>JAWWEE010000066.1:161940-175131 GCA_035221455.1 Xenops minutus | reverse complement strand
GGAGGCTAAAGGTCCTTGACAAAATCCAATACATTGTTAAGAATGTTCATGGCTGTTGGACTTCTCTTCTGTTTCACCTCTCTCAAGTTGTTCTCCTGTTGCACTACTATTGAAGCATTGTCACCTGAGGCATGACCCATGACAAGTGACATGTAAATTATCTTTTGTTTATTCTGTGTTCCATTTTATTGATAGTAAGTAGCAGCATCTGTAGGAAATGTCA
Organism: Xenops minutus; assembly: GCA_035221455.1. Taxonomy (NCBI): domain Eukaryota; kingdom Metazoa; phylum Chordata; class Aves; order Passeriformes; family Furnariidae; genus Xenops; species Xenops minutus. The sequence goes on along the minus strand of JAWWEE010000066.1, from coordinate 174,908 downwards.
CCAGCTGTGCAGAGGAACAAAGCCATAATGCAGGGCTTGTTTTCTCTCACATGTTCTGTTTAGTTCCGTGAGATGTCTTTGTTGTAGCAAAGCTGTCTTAAGTTTTGTGATCACAGTTCTCCTTGCTTCAGCTCTGCCAGAACCACTGTTTTTGTAGAACTTTGAAAACTGACTGCCTGAGTTAATTCACAGTGAAAGCAACAAATGAAGAAAGAAAACCTTTTTTTTTTTTTTCAACCCTGTAACATTTTAGGCTTTTAATTATACTAGTTATTCTGGCATAAATGAGCAGGGAAAGATAATGGGGTGAATGTGGGAAGGCTGTGAGCATCAGAGAAGGCTACTGAAGGCAGCATTTCAACCACCTGCTGGGTGCACGAGTCTTTCATTTTGAAGCACTTAGTACCAGTTCAGGGTGTTCTCTCAGTCTCCCAACTCTGCTGCTTCCTCTATTACCTGGTGGGCCAACACTTCCATCGAAATGAACTGGCTTAAGGAGGGCATGGACTATGTGGTGAGCAGGAGTAACCTGTAATGGTTTCCCCACTGTGTCCTGTTGTGAAACCATGCATCTGAAATGCACCAAATTAACCATAATTGTATGCTCAGCGTGGGAAGACCATATTAGATGCCAGGTTTAGATTCTTAATAATATTTCTGACATGGCAAAAATCTCTGTTTAGGAGAAATGTGAATAATCAATGAGAAAGGTTTTTAACTTAGCTTTCAGCATCTTTTTGCTTTTAACTTAGTCTAATGTTTTAGAGGTGACTAGTCTCTCATTGCCTACAAAAGTAAACAGTGTAACAGTTAAAACTCACATTTCTCTCCCGTGCTCATTTTAGCCTTTCCCACAGCAGTTGGTATTTGCTTTACCTGTAGAACTTACATGTTAAAAGAACTTCAAATCTGCCGTCTGTCATTCTTATTGTTTTCCTCCACATTGCATACATAATTTCTTTTTTTCCTGATGCAAACACTCTAAATCGTCTGGATTATGTATCTCCTTGTGTAATGTAAGGATGGTAACTCTGAGACTGTGTTTATTGTGCAAAATAAGACAGAAACACACCCTGCCAGAGAACAACAACAAATGCACCATATTGTGCTAGTAGCGTAAATTTCCATGCTCTGTATTAAGAAGCTCATTTATCAACCCTTTAGATTTATTTTTAAAAGGGGTGTTTGGGAGCTTTCAGTAATTCAGTGCACAGTACTTGATATAATTGTCAGTCCTTTTATCTGCATAAACAGTTTAATGACTACAAGGGTGAGACAAATGGGGATTTAGTACTGCAGTTCCAAGTTCCTTTGCTATTGTTGGCTCCCAGCCAGAGCAGCATGGAGTAAACATGCAGGATTTCTCTCCTTATTCCTGGCATTTGATAAAAGTGGCTCCAAACTGATTTTTGCAGCTACCAAACAATTTGATGACCCACTGGAATTCCTAAACTTGTATGTAGTGACCTATGCCATTCCTAATGGAGCGGCTGTATGGATTTACTTAGACTTACTCTGTTGGAGAGGGTGATTACTGCTCAAAATAAAGCAACAAAACTAGCTTTTATGCTTCTCAGCTTTTGAGGGGTATTTTTAGAGGCTAAGCATTATACAAATACATTACAGAAAACGACTCTAGAATAAGTTGTGCAGCTCTGACATGAGTTGATGCCACTAAAGTTTTTAGAATGTTGTTTCACAGTTCAGTCCTGATCACAGAGCTGTAATCTCCAGAAGGGCATACAAAACTTCCCTTGCCTAATTGGAGCCCCAACTGTGTTTGAAAACAACGAACTGTTTGTCTGTCTATGTGTATGACAACGATAGAGGATCCAAAGCATGTGAACTTCACAAAAAGTATCCTAAAATATCTTTGGTGATCTACTAGATTATTTCATCATAGATTTTTGAGAATGCATGATATTCAACAATATTTTTCATGTAGATTTTCCAGAATGTGTATGCTCCTCTTTTCTTGTCATTGGTTACTGGAATTATGTGGAGTTAATACAGATATTTAAAATGCTTTTACATAGCCAGTGTTTTAGATTGAAAGAGAGACGACTTTGAAACTGAGTAATTGTGTGTTTATATCCTCTGGAAAACACCTTAACTGAAACAGGACTGTAAATATCACACGATGGAATTTAGCAGAATGCCCCCTCTGGCCTCTTGTCACACTGTTCTGAGGAGTCAAATGCTACATCCCAGGTATTTTTAGTCTGTAGGGTTAAATTAGTCCTTATTTCCTAGTTAGATTTATTCCTAGAAGGTAAATTATTTGTGCATCACCAACTTCTAAGATACACAGTCCAAGCCATCACTGAGAAGTGTGCTCTTCACTTCTCCAAGTATCACTGTATTATCAGCAAAACTGGGGTTGCACAGAGGTGATAAACCTGTTGGTTTGGATTTCATTTAAAGATCAAAGCTTAGCAGTGCAGGGAGTTAGAATGACTTTCAGAAAAAATTCTGAAGTCTTTACCCTCCTGGCCTTTGTTAAACTAAGTAGCATCTGCTGCTGGGTTTGTACTGTCACTCCTCAGTTTCGTCTTGGGGTTAAAATGATAAGTAAAAAGATAAAACACATCCAAAAGTTAATCCTTGACAAAGTCACTAACTACAGAATGATTGAGAAACTACTGTTACCCAAAAATGTTCTTAGATCTCCACCCTGCCCACCCCCCCCCAGCACTCATAGTGTTGAAGAAATTAATTTTTATTCCCCACTTATATGAAAACTTGGGAAATATTCACACACCTGCAGTTCAGTTCTTGAATTGCTATTGCGTGAAATGGGGTCAGGTTTTCACCCTGTGTGTTGTTGATATCTAGGCAAGTCCAGCTAAGAAGCAGACAGGACCCATCCTGGTTCTGTGTTATTTATCCAATCTTTTGTCACTTTGTTATCCACCTTTGAGAATATGTTCCTCTAGTGTAAATCCTCCCAGTGTTTGTACTGGACTTCAGAGCCATGCCTCCAAAAAATCAGGGAATATAGCATAAGACAATACAAGAATTGACTACGTATATTAATCTGCTCAACAACTGAAATTTGTATTTTACCTATCTTGTAAGCTGAGATAATTTCCTAATTTGGTATTGCTTCATCATTGAACCTTGGGTAACCTTTCCTCTTAATTAACTTTGAGAAAGCATGTAAGTGTAAGCCTACAGATTAATTTTTATTTCTGTGTGTACTTTACTGTCTGCCAGAAGAAACATTTAATTTCCTGATGACAGGAAGTCCTCTTTGAGCAAAAAAACCCCATTCTTTCTGCTGTTATTACAAGGTCTGATAACTAATTACTTTCTCAATTATGCACAAATAAGGTATCTCTGTGAATATGAATGAAATAAACACATAGAGGAAACACTGACAGTCACCAGCTTTTATTCTTAACACAAATATAGTAATCTAGACTGAAAGGCAAGTAGTATTGCTAGAATTGGTAAAATACTGTTTTGAAGAAGTGTAAAAGTTTTATATTTCCAAAATGGCTAAACCATCTTGGAAGCATTTTCAAGTTTAAATGTATCAAAGCTTTTAAAGAGCTGTTTGTCAGTGGGTGTCCAGTGTCTCTTCACTTCTGGCAAACTGTAAAATTGGAGGCTGGCTCTGTGTCAGCTTCTGCTGATGGAATCTGCAACAGCTTCCTATAGATAGTAGTCAGTAAAGCCTCTGTAATATAAGCTACTGCCTAATAAAATGTGAAATCCCTTCCTGCCAGTGCCAACTATGACAATTTAGTGATTTGAGCCAGCTCTAAGCTTTGCTTTTTGCTCTTGATAAAAGTTGATGTCTCTTCCTGTTTAACTTCATTTCTTTGGGGCTCCCAGATCTTGCCTTGCTGCTTGTGCCCTGCTCATCTGCTTGGTTGTCACTTGGCTGACATCTGCAGAAGTTTTTAGGCCAACATCTTTTAGAGAAACACAAATTTTTAATAGGTTTAAGCAGAATGTTAAGTATTTCAGTATGAGGTTGCACCCTATCCATTGAAATATCTTTCTTCTAGAGACAAATCCTGTTTCTGTTAAAGGCAGCAGAAAGACTCCCATCACTCTCAGTGAAAACTGATTTTCTTTCTTTTTTTTTTCCTAGCTATTTTTTTGTTGTTTGTGGGTTGTTTTTGTTGTTCTTCTTCTTCTTGTTGTTTTGCTCTGGGGTATTTTGTTGGTTTTTTTGCACATTTACACCTTTGGAGTTTTTGGTCCATCACCTTCCTTATCCTCTGTGCAAGGAGTTCCAGTGTAGGCAGAAGTTATATTAACTGGCAATGATTAATTCAAACAAAACATGAAACTGGCTGTATCATGCCCTTGGAACAACTGGATTAGAGACAAATGCTAACTGAATGAGTATTACATTTTAATTCTCAGCTCATCTATACAGAACTTGCCCTTTAAGAAATTTTCCCTTTTTATTCCTCTATGGCTAAACAGGAGTGAGCAAAGGCTACTTAGGTTTTCACCTTTGGCCTGAATACAGAAATATTTTTCATGTGCTGTTTTTCTTGAGAGAGTAGAAAAGAAATTAAAGGAAACAGTGCCTCATGTGGAGAAATCTTAAGAAACTGTGGTAGGAACTGTCATACTGAGTAATGTCTACAAGTATCAGTGGGAGCTCCTCTTGAGGTGCACTGTCCTGGGGAATAGACATGGACAGCATGCAGAGGAAAAGACAAGTGGCAGCAGAAGGTTCATGCAAAAATTAAAATGATGTATTTGTAGCTAATCAGATCTTGAGATCTTTTTTTAGGTGTCAAGAGTTTGTCTTAAGCTATTTTGTTTCTATAAATAATGTCTACTCTGGCATTTTGCAGCTGCTTCTAAAAAAATAGAGAAAAAACAAAGATGAAAACTATAGGTTCAAAGTTATCATTTATTATGCTTTATTCGTGCTTTGTCATTGATCATCTGCTTCAAAACATTTATTCATGATGGCTAAATAAGAAAGGGATGTTAAGGGACTAACTGATTGATTTGAAAGAAGTGTAGGAGTTTTTAAAGGTGAAGCTTTAAAGGTTGAATTGATATTTATTGTTAATGCTTTACTATTTAATTGTAAAAACTTAAGGCTATGTGACTTCAAGGTGTGCTGTGATAAAGATATAGAGTAGCCTGAAGTGGCTTTATTGAAAAGAGAAATCAAATCAGGACCATCTTGTTTTGATCTCCTCTTATGTTATGCTTTCTTCTGGTCATGTCTCTAGTGTTTCACTGAAAAATCAACTTTTTTTTGCCCACTTCTGAACAGTAAATATATAATTTAAGTAAAAATCTAGGAATTATGAACATCATTGTAATCTAGGAATTCCATTATTACACATTAGGGTCTGAATGTCTCCTCCTAAGCTCACATACAAATTAAGCTTTCTGTCATACATTTACACCAGCCACTAACGAGAATATAATTGAGAAAATGGGTGGATGGCAATTAAGATACACTAGGTGAGTTAGATGGAAAAGTAAAATGTTTCTTGTAGGAAACATATCACTGAAATATAAAGCATTCTTGAACACCTCAGGAGTATTTTTTTTTTTGGCGTTTCTACGCTAAGTGATGTTTTTCTTACTAGACTGTTCCTATTAGAGAAATAAGAGTTAAGAAGTTGCTCCTCAGATCCAAATTCAGACTACTTGAGGAATTCCTGAAGTTCAGGATGAATAGAACCATGTCCTACTTGAGATAAAAACCTCAGTGTAATGTAGATACCTTATGTATTATAATTTGCATTCTGGAGGGGTTCGTTAAGCCACTTCTGGACATGACCATAACAAGATATCAAATATATGGTACAACTGTGCTCAAAAATCCCAGTATAGCTGAACACCCAAGCAATAGGTTCTTTTTATTGAGTCTGAGTTTTTCAGAACCATGTATTCAGGTTGGGTGTCCCCTGAGGAACAGGTTTTCATTAGTATTTCCTGTTTTTAGAATTACTGGAAGTTTTGAACCTTTCTCACAGTACATCACAGTTCAGACTCAAAACCCCCCAAACTAGAGACTGAGAGGGTACAGAAAAACAAAAGTAATATTTAAGCTTTTTGTAAGCCTTCACTTAATAAAGGCACCAATGAGCCCCTCCCCTTCTCTCCTCTAAGCAGTACCTGTTATAAGTCCATAAAATAAACTCTAAAGGATGGGAAGAATGATCCAGCATAGTGACACATCTCTGGCACACGTGGCCTGCAGCTTGTGGTCAGAGCCCAAACATATAAGGAGCAGAGGGGTAAAGGAAGGCAGAAGGTGGAAAACGACACCCAGTATGACAAATTTTGCCTGTGCTGGTTTAGCAGTATCATAGCAGAGCAGTCCAACAGTCTTATGTCTGTTTCTAGGCCTCCCTATAATTCAGTTTACTCAGGATGTCAGTTTTCCCCTTTAAAAATAGGGATTCTGACTTTGTTGGGATGTTGTGAGGATCAAGTGCAATGAATTTCAGAGCAACTGTCATGCCACAATGTTGGCTGAACTTCTTGGTGGTTCTAAAGAGCTGCACTAATCTGGACTAACAGTTTAAAAATCATAGATTTTACATAGGATTTACATAGGCAGCTTCCACAGGAAGACCAGGAGAACTTAATTTTGTTTATAGAAGCAAAAGAAAAAACAAACAACTAACAACCCCCCCTAATATTTACTATTTGTATGAAAAATAGTTTGTAAAATTTACCAGTATCTGAGATTTGAATGAGAATGATTGCAGGGTGAAAAACTGAGGGAAGTTAGAGACTTTCTTTTTCCCCATTCCAGTTAATCTTCTGTTTAACCTGGGTGGATTGTAGACTAACTTTTGTCGAATTATAGGTAGAACTTAGGTCAGAAAAAAGTAAAAGAACATCATACGGCAATCAACTATGCTCTATTAAGATGCATTTCCTCATAAGATTTTGTAGTTCACTGTAGGATAAGACCTGTAATCAATTCTCTTTTGGCATTATTATTATCTTCTTGGCTTCATCTGTTAAGTTTTAAGCTTATAATGAACTTTTTTATCTCCTTTTTTAATAATGAAACTCTTTTTGTTTAGTTGTTTTTTACCCGAAAGGAAATTATACCAATGTTTTTAGGACCTACCTTATGATTTCAAAGCAGAATCAGTCACAATACCTGTTTTAAGATATTTTGTCTTCACTGTAATTGGTGTCAAAACCCAGTAGAATTTGTCTTTATAAAAGTATAAAACATATTAAATAGCTAATGGTTCCATAATGCTTCCCTGAATATTGGGGCAGCTAAAATACCAGGGGCAAACAGTGACTTCTGACTGGTTTCCCAATCAGGGCATTTTCATGGTTTTCAGTTTGCTTATTTTTTGTTTTCTTTCTTTGTTTTATTTTTAAACAAGAGAAGTCTAGTATGCATTTACAGATACTGGGAACACAGAGGAAATTAACTGTGTAGAGAGAACAAGTGCTTAATAATTTGCATTATTTTAAGAAGATCATTAATTCCATTGTGGGTTTGACGTCTGTTACTTCAGTAAAAAAGCTGAAATTGTTTTTCTTGGCGTTTCCCCCATGTAAGACCTCTTTTTTCGTACATCTGAAATCTAAGCTGTCTGTAACAATCTAGTGCATTAGACATGTAATTGTGCTGAGCAGAACCTTCCTGGTGACCAAAAGGCTGCCTGCTGTTAGAAAATTGGAACAAGGTGTTGGGCATCATAGAAACACCTGCAAGGAGAAAACCCGTCATAATCAATTAGTGCTTATGTCAAAGAAAACCTCATCTGGGTGGATAGGATGAAGAGTTGGGGAAACCTAAATGTTAACAGATGTGACAGTAATTGTTCTGATATATAACAGATTTGTGAAAATGGCATAGTTTTATTTTTTGATACTTAGAAATGGATTAAAGGTTAAAGAAAATCAGGTGAAAGACGCGGGGGGAATTAATTTTTATATTGATTGGTTCATTTTTCTTAGAAGACCTTCATTGTCCCTTTGCTCACCTTTGAAATTTGCACTTTGGAGGTTGTACCATAAAGGTGTATATTTTTTGTGAGAGAAATTCTTTTAAGGACAAATATCACTTGTTACATTTTTAGGGTTACAGGCATGCTCAAATGTCTTAATTTTTCAATTTGATACTCCTACTCCCCTCTACCTTTGCCCCAGTCAATGCCAAATGTCCCACAAGGGAATGGAAGTTACAGGAGTTTACTGCTGCCATAGTATCAGGAAGGTGAATTGCTACACATAAAAAAGGGGATCAGGAAAACACCACTGTAAAGCAGTTTAAGTGTAAAATCCGGTTTGAGAACTTTAGCCACTGTTTTATTTGTTTTAGAATAAGAAATGCCGGGCAAACTCCTGGTATTGCACTGTTCTGGGTTTCCTATGGCATCTGACAAATTGCTATCTCCAAAAGGAAAAGAAGGTGGGATACATCAAATGATGCTCTTAACTGGGAGGTCTACAAGCCACTTAGCATCAAGCAAAATGAAAAGGCAAAGGACTGAGTGGGCAAAAGGCAAAAATTTGAAATAGTTACTGTGTTCTTCTTCATGGTATTTTCACATTCAAAATACTTCAGATTGTTTTGGTTTTTTAATTATTTCATGTCAGTTTTCTAAGGCTCTATTTTTGAGAAAACATTTTATTTTTAAGGATAACTTGCTGTAGGAGTTATCAGTGGATGATCCATAATGCTGATGGAATAGTAAAATTAGACATTCCATAATTCTCAGCCCCTTTGCTGGAGAAAATGTCACCTTTATGTGACATTCTGAGGAAGAATTGCAGGTGATGAACAGGGTTGCACTTTGATTCCTTTTAGTTCTTGTAGCAGCCACAGGAGTTCAAATTCTCTCAGCCATGCTGAGATGCCCTGATTGTTCTGTTAAATTTCTCCTGCAGCTGACCTGTTGATTAAAGAGAAGTTAGGGCCTAAAAATCTGTCGCAATTTTGGCTTCTAGCCTGCCTTAAGTAGAGTATTTCTGCTGGGAAACAAACCTTGTTAAAAGCAAAATTATAAAGAACAAACTTAAAGTTTCTCAGCTGTTGTATCAGAAAGAAACTTTCACCTGTTCAAGTAATACACCTTTGATTTTCTTCAAAGACTTGCTGGTTCTTCTAGACTAACACACTGGTTTTCTATACTGGTTAGTGAAAGCTTAATGAGACAGAAGGTGGAGATTACTGGAGTGAGGAGTGGTTTCAGTCCCTAGGTTACAGGAAAACAGTGGAATTAAACTTGAAAAAATGAGAGTGTAGCAAATAAAGGTGGTAGGTAGGGCAGTAGTTTACACATTGTTTATCAAATCTCTGTAGCTGAAATCTTAGTGGAATGGCGTGAACAGCATCAACTGCAATTGTTTCTGTAATTAACAAAGAAATAATTTTCTCTGCGCAGAAGTTTAATGGCCATGGTAATTAATGGTAATAGCTTTCATAGGTAAAATATCTTACCATAAAATTCGAACTCAGTTTTTTCTTCCCTTACCATTGTAGCTGCTCTTGCTCTTGTAATTCAGGTATATTAGGGCACTGACAAAGATGAGAATTGGAAGCCTTATTCTGTGCCTGCACACAGAACGGTTTCTCTTGTGTCTGGCCAGAAAAAAAGGGTTGTTCTCATTTCAGCAGGTTGTATCAGGGCTGTTATCATACCAAACAGTGTTTAATAAAAAGACAGAGCATTTCCAGCTTGTCCTTTCAGCAGAGAAGATGAGCTGCTGATTTTTACAGCTGATATCTAATCGAAGGTTTGTGCATTTGCAGAATCACAGGCTTGACATGTCTGTCATGACATCAGAACTGATGTTCTGTCTTATCACCTGTGAATCTTTAGCCAAGCTGTTTTTTTCCGTAATCCAAACATCCTACAAACACAGCATTTGGAGTTCTTTATTAAGAACCATATGACTTGGATTTGGTTGTTTTTCCTCCCCCTTATCAAGTGTTATATTATCAGAAATAATATATTTTTAAAATAAAAAATAAAAAGAAATGTTTTTGGTTTCACCTTCACTTGGGAGGCCTCTTCACTGGCAAAACCCAAAGCACTGGAGAGTATGGAATGTGGTTGCAAGAAATGCACCTGCTGGTTTACAGCACAGGACTTATCCTGTGGAATGGTTTCTGTGGGGAGAGGGGATGAGGAATTTCAGCTTTATTTTAGTGAGAGTTTGCATTGCTCAGAACCCATACCAATAGCTTTAACTATTCTGAAAAAAAACCCCAAACTTGCAAAGATATTCAGTATTTCTTTTTAATATAAAAAATGTTCTGTATTATCTCTTTCCTTTTGTATGGATAATTAATTTTGAATGATATAGTGGAGCCTCATTTTTTTCTTTTATTAGGCCCAATTGAAAGAGTCTAAGTTGAAAGAGTACAAAGAAAACTGGAACTTGGATGGTCAAATATATTTTAAAATAGATTCTTCAAGAATGCTTGTTGTTTTAGAAGACAACAGGGTATGGACAAAGAGGAACATAATCCGAGAGATGGAAATCTGATACTCTGTTAGAGGATCCGTGATTTGTTGAAATTCCTGAGAGTCAAATATGCTCTCTAAATGTCACTCACTGCAGAGGAAAGAAAAAGCAAGGAAAGTGCATTCAAAAATATTGTATTACAATTGTATGGGCTTTCAAAAATTGTATTTTTCAAGGTTCATAGAATAGTTGGAATACAGTTGAAGCAAGGCTTCTATTTAAAGTTTATCGTTAGCATATACCCTCATTGTCCTCAGTGAGCTTTAAAGCCTCTACAAATGTCTTTTAAAGTAGAAAAGATTTGGATTTTTTTTATGTAGAAAGCAAACTTTGAGAAAAATACTGAGGGATTTCTTGTGCATAATAATAGCATCAGATTGATTTATGGTTTGCCTTCATGGTTATCTTTCAGGCTTAAAATAGTCTGAAGGCAGAATCCTCATCTACTTCTCCAAGAAAATAAATCAAAACTTTGTGAAAAAAAATCGTAAACACTCTTGTAAGCAGAAATTTGGTTTCCGGCTCCTACCTGGATTGCTCCCAAATACGGCAGGGAGTGAGTGCGGATGGGAAAGGTAATTAACATCTCTGAAAGGCCCGTCTGCTCCAATAGAAAATGCTGTGCCTGCTGAGGCTCCTGGCAGGGCTGTCTCCTTTTCTGTCCCTCGCCACCTTTGTTCCTTACCCAAGGGAACATTTCCTCTTCTCTGCAAGTAGTAGATCTAATGCTTTGGAAAGATTCCTGTATTCCTGACCAGACATTTAAAAACAGGGCTTGTTAGAAGCTTTCCAGCTCGTTAAACGAATTGAATTAACTTATTTAGTCCTGCAGCCTGGAGATGGCAAAATTCAATTCTGCAGAGGTGGCAGCCTGGTCAGCCTTCAGCCTCCCCCTGTGGGAGCTGGCACTCCTCCTCCTGCGTGCCCAGCCCTGCTGCAGGAATGCCCGGCATGGCCTTCCCCCCGAGCTTCTCACACAGCCGCTGCTTTGGGGGTGAATTTGGCTGTCCCATTTGAGACCTTACACAAAGTGCCTTCTTTGCTGACTGTTAAAATTGATAGAATGGATCAGCTCTGTTTAGAAGAAAATTCTCCTTTTAGAAAACATTTGAGATCCAAAGTGTGCTGGGGGAATATTTCTCGGGAGGTGAAGATGAATACCCAGCGTCCATGTAATTCTGTCTCATCCCATGTGCTAATTAAATGCTTCTATTGAGAGGAGACATGTGGTATTGTTTGGTATCATGGATTAACTACTTCAGTGAAGCAAGCAGAAGGAATTACTTTTCATTGCTGTATGTCTGCATGCACGTCAATTTAAAAGACATATTTTAATTAAGAATTTTAAATAAATGTAGATAACTGTGGCCTAGACAAAATCTGACCCAGCCAAAAGCATTCTGTAGCTTGTCACAAGATGGTGATATCATTCATAACACACAAATACATCCCTGCCAAAATTTTTCAAAACACAACAGCTGCAAGTTTTCTTTCAGATGACAAAGTTATTGAAATAATATCTTAAAGAAATTTATAGCTAGGGGAGCTTCTACCACAAGTGCCTTGATAAATCTTTAAAACAGAGAATGACAAATTATTTTGTTAAACAATATGCTAGTTAAAAGATATAAAAACTGAGATGGTTTTAGCTAAACTATTTTACATATTTTATTTCATTTGAGTACAAATAGAGGTGACATGCTGGTGAAAATTCAAATCTTATTGCAAAGAAGGGGACTTACATTTCCTTTTGGAGCACAGCAATGAAGATGCTCAAAACTTAATCCTTGATAAAAAATATTGCAACCATATTGTTTCTCTAGATTTTCCCCTCGTTAACCATTTCTTCTGGATTTTAAAATGCTAAGTTACTCAGCCATTTAGATTTCCTTCTGGGAGCAGCATAAACACTTAGGTAAGACAGCCATAGATAAATGGATTTTGAAGAAAATTCATACATGAAATTAAGATTTCATCAAAACTCTGAGCAAATATATTTATTCCAGTCATATTTGCTTCAGGCCACGGTTTTGATTTAAAGGAGCCTTGACATTTTTCATGGCTGACAGCACAGTCCAAACCATAAAAATGCCATACTGTACAAAGCCTGTTGGTGCCTCCAACAGTGCCAAGGAGAGGCTTGTTAGGATGAACATGAGATTGGATAGTTCCTGCTGTCTCTGTGCATTGCATAAAACTGAGAGGAGTTTGGCAGAAGGGAGACAGACCTCTGTGCATGTCAGGGACTGTCCTGTGCCAGACACACCTGGCTCTGCAATAGACACCCTGTGCCCCAGAACTGGAGTAGTCGGGAGTTTGCGGTGCCTGTGCAAAAATCTATTTAAGAAAAGGCAGTTGTCCTTTGGCAAAAAAATACCTCAAGAGATGCAAGGGGCAATGCCAGGGCAGGAGGGACACTTGAGCAGGGGCCAAGCAGAGACAGGAAGAACAGCTGGGCAGGCAGAAGAGTAGAGAAAAAGAGAGATGTCAAGGAAAGGGGGGGGGGGGGGGGGAAAATG
>JAWWEE010000066.1:6047-161930 GCA_035221455.1 Xenops minutus | reverse complement strand
GCCCCCCCCCCATAGGAGATGTGCAAGTCTTCGAGGAGGTGTCTGAGCAGGGATGGGAATAAAATCCTGCTTGAACAGCACTTCAGAGAATGCATGGGAGAAGGTGCAACATCCAAAGTGACAGTGGCCAGTGGAGGAACCCACACTAGAGCAGTGGATGAGAATCAAGGAGCAGCAAAACAAAAGGAACCATTGTTGATTGGCAGTCAATTAATTTGTTTGGAATTCTCCAATTGCTTTTTTGCCCATGACAACATACCCTTCCTTCTTCCTCAGCACCCAGAACTGTTGTTTTGGGCATCTTAGAGTACATATCTGTCCGGACTCTGTTTCTGGGTTTCAGATCATATATTTGTTGAAACTTTCTCTGAACCTTGATTAAACTGTCCCCTTTCAGTCTGTTTAGTCTGTCCTCATAAAGCAGTTATTCCATCTACTTGCTATTTTCAGCTGCCTTTCATGGGCTTTTTCTAAGTTGATTACATCCTTTTCGGAGGCATCCTTCTCCAAGATGACCAGACCTGCAGTCAGGATGTGAATACAGCAAGATTTTATACAGTCATAAAATGAAGAACTTGTTCTTGTTTTTCATACCCTTCCTGAATGACGTCTGATGATCCTTTGGCTTTTTTGGCTGTCACTGTCTGTTTGAGTCACTGATTTCAGAGAAGAGCCAGTGATGATTCCAGTGTCCTTTTTTTAAGCTGTAACTGCCAGTCCCAAACTCAGTGTCGTTGTGTCAGGGTTCAGATTGTCTCTGCCTCCACCCCATTCATGTTTCCCCACCTCACTCCTCACACTTATTTACATGCAAGTTTTCCTGCTGTGTTTTTCCCTGCTCACAGTTTGGTGACTTGAGCTACTTGCTCGGGCAAGACATTTGACTGCCTGAAAGAACGTTATGATATCCACAGACTGAGATATCTCTTCAGGTCATTAATCACCATGCAAAAAAAGCCTTCTCCTGTCCACTTAGTTGTGTATGTTCCATCTTGAGAATTGTCCCTTAGTCTGTATACTATGCATTATGCCTTTGGCAAAGACTATGGAAGAGAATCCAGGCCTGTGACTGCTTAATTCATTTAATAACCTGACCACATAAAGCAAGATCCATGCAAATTGCAGATGTGCTATTGTATCCACTTGTACAACCACAATTTAATGGATTATGCTGTTTAATGAGTACAGCTAAGCTTTGTTTCTGATATTTGTTAAAAGAGGCAGCACATAGACATTAATAAAGAAGCAAAATTTCTGAAGACATAATATATGCATATGCATTCCTAGAAGTATTTTGGACTAATGTGGGATGTAGCTGTTGGAGGATATCTTTAGAGGCTTCCCCCCCCTCCCATTAGAAGCAATAATAGCTATAGATAGTATGGCAAATAAAATTTCTTGTCACACTTGGAACAAGCCTCAGTTATTTAAAACTTTACAGTGACATACAGTAATTAATAAAGGGAAAGAACATTTAATGGAAGTACCTCTATAAAACATTTTTCATTTTAAACACTTTTGTCAAATCACAGTAAACTGTGGTTTATTGTTCATCATATCACGTGGGTGTGTTATCTGATATGAGCAGCATACAGATTTGGTAGGAGGTGAGAAGTTAAAACTAAGACAAGTTGGGCCATTGAGAGGAAGAGGCATCTCTGTGGCCAGTGTTGCAGAGAGCACTGTCATACCGCCCAGACTCAGCATGCTGACAGCCAAGCCACAGACATTGCTCTGAGGACAGTGAGGCCTTTTCCCCTGTCCCACTGCTGTTTTAGTTGGAATATTCTAGCATCATAGCCAAGCTTGCTCAGTGAATGTATTGTCTGCTCTTTCCTATTTGCTAGCATTTCTACTTAGGCAGATAATAACAAATTATCTGTTATCTGATTAGCAATTTGTCACTTTAGAATCAAAATTTTGAAATTGTGAAGCTATTAGAACAAGACAGTATTTGACAAATTTGAAACCCCCTCTGTTACTGTAAAATAACCACAAGTCCTACTAGTAACAGACCTACAGTTGCTTTGGAATTTACAGCTGGGCGCTATGTGTGTATTGGATTACAAGGTGGAAGGATTGTTGTGATAAAGTTGGACTTGTACTTTGCCCCAGCCACAAACTAAACAGGTATCAGAATGTTTTGGTTTTACTTAGGATTTGTGTCAAGAGGTATTAACCTTCAGAAGGATTCCTGGTTAATAGTGTGTAGACACTCCCTTCCAAACTGTTGGCTACATACAGTAGCTACTGAATTTTCTTTTTTTATGCCTTGATATTGTAGTTGGTTGCCTTGCTACTGTTTCATCTTTCCCTGGTTATTTGCATGTTTGCAGTAGATGCTGCATTGGAACAACAGCTTACAAGGACAGAAAGCTTTCCCTATTCTTGTCATACTGTACAACTTACTGTAAAATATAATGGGTTTATTTGTTAAGGCAAATTGTCCCCCATTTCAGGCTTCCAGATATTTCTAAGTTCTCAGGACACTTTTTGTCAAATTGCAAAGAAATACAGCATGACCATTTGCGCAGATTTTCTGCAGTATTTGACTGAAGTACTCTGCTTGTTAATCTGGTAGCTTTCTCATTTGTTGTGAATTTTCCTAGTTCAAGGACTTGTTAGATGTTGATGGCATTGCTCCAGTGTAATCAGTAGTATTATAATGATGGATACCAGCTGGGGAATGGATCTCATATATTAAACTACTTGTTCTCAGATATTCAAGGTAACCTACAGGAGAATTCTTAAAGCCAATGTTCTTTCTATTATTGTTATTATTATTAAATTAATTCTGATGGAGAGTTAAATATGTGAAAAATGAGGAAAAATAAGAAAATATTAAAATCTGTTTAGTATAATGAAATTGGAATGCTTTGGGGGAAAAATAGCCAAAATAAATGTGTGATCTAGGTATCTTCCCTCTTTTTTTTTTTTTTTTTTTTTTTTTTATCTGATGCTAGTTCTGAAAATTGTGCTGCAAATTTCATGGTTTAAAATCTACAGTCTGTAATTTATGTTGACATAGGCCCAAAAACAAAAATATATTCATGCACATGATTTTTTGATTCCTATGGAATTTTAAGATTTACTGTGCAATCTGAGATTGTTGTTATTTGCCACAATTTATAACAAATATTTGCCACAATTTATAACAAAATCACGTAAGGGTTGAGTTACACCCACAGAAGCCTTTCATGAGGTTCCAGATGACTTCAATTGTTGTTTAAAATGTAGAGTAATCCTGGTGATGCCTGTCACCTGTAGGAAAAGCCAGGATGAGGAATTTTGTGTTCTTTTCCATTTTTTTGTTCATCCTTATACAATGATGTATATATGAAAATATGGCACTAAGGAAACACACTTAAAAACATTTTTCTGGTCTCAATGTTTTTCATAGATTAGATATGTAAATGACTCTGTACAGTCTGGATAAAAATTAACAGTAATTCTGTTCCTCCAAGCAAAATGGAATCTCTGAGTGGGTGGTAAGAGTAGGTGACATAGACCCCATGCTGAATCTGTACAAGAATTTCCCCTTGATAGAAAGATATTAAAGGAGGCAGCAAACAACCCTAATAATTTTGAAAGAAAAAACCTGAGAAAGTTGAGAGGTACATTTAGTACTCTCTAGGAAAGATGTTCTGTTCTCTGTCAACTTTAGTTTTAATATTGTGTAGAATAGCAAGATGTTTTTTCTAGATATTGGCATTAAATTAAAACAAAACAAACCCCAAACCAAAAAAGTTTTGGCTTCCATCTTCTCAATAAATCTAGCAAGGGAACAAAAGCCAAGTATTGTGTTCAGTTGTTTGTTTCTACACAAATGCTATTCTCTTCCTTAACTTGATTTTGTAATGTACTTAGTTTGAAGGGATTTGAATTTTTTTTATTAATGTGGATGCTATTATGCTGAGAAAAATCATAAGCTTGTCCAGATGAGCCATGTTGAGAAAGATGGGCTGCTTCTTTGTATCAATCCTGAAAAGGTTTTGATTAAAAGAAATACAAGTCTGAAATTTAGAACCCTTGTTTCCTATATGGCTAGCCTTAGTACTCCTCCATACAGGCTCTAAACCTCAATTAATGAAGCTATGAAAGAGTTATGTGACCTACTTTGTCTGCTGTCTAAGGTGTGTTGGGTTTTTTGTACTCTGTCTTCAGATTCTTCACAGGTGTCTCTTTGGATATTTTGTGTGTGCAGGTTTTCTTTAAATGATCTTTAAATGCTCTCAGGTCTTCTCTGTTGCAAAATCTAAGTGAGGAACTGCTGACTGAGCAATTTTGACTGATGGAAGATTTTTCTTGGTTGAGGGAAGATTAGTTTCTGACCTGTGTTCCAGAGCTGTGCTGACACAGAGCACATTCTCCTCCTATTGTGTGTTTCCAGAAAGACAGAACCTTGTACAGGCTTGGGCTGGGACTGGCTCTCTCACCACTTTTGCATGTCACAAATAATCAAGCTTTATTCCAATGAGTTCCCTGGTAGGAAATGTGGGTGTAAATACCAGTGGTGCAAACTGGGGAGCTGGACAGCTAAGTAATTAATAGGCCCTTTTAAGCTTTAGGAAATAAATGTTCTGCAAACATTTTATTGACCTCTTAACCTAGATTTAATTTTCTTTATCCCTTACTTTGGCTGAACATGTGACATAATGGCTTATGTGAAGAAAGTACTAGGATGAAATCCAAGTTTGGCTGAAACTAAAACAAGTCAGTAATTAGCTGTACTTACATTCCCATATGGCTCTGTTGTTTGCCCTCTGTGTGAGCTGAACTGATAGACAGAAATCATTGAGTCACGGAGGGGAAGACAACTTGCAAAATGATAAACTCAGATGATACTTATAAAGATGTGAGCAGCAGACAATGAAAACATCCATTAACTAGGAAATGATAAGTTCAAAGACAATGGAAACAACACTTAATCTCTTGGGGCTGTTTTTGTCTCCTCCATAGAAGAAAAAAACCCCTGCTGTATTCCATGAAAACTGGGGTTTACATGAATCACTGACTTCTGGAAACTATTTTCTTAGTCAAAACTCACCAGTCAACTCCATCATTCAGGAGTAATCATATCCTGTATGTTGAAAACATTTTTATGAATATATTTTTTTGTAGTCAGTGCTGAGGGAATTATATTGCTCAATGATTGAGAAATACCAAGATTAGGCAAGATTTTGCCCATTTATACTAGATAAGTGTTAAATATCTATAACATATCCGAACCCTCTTGACAGTCAGTGAATAACATGTTGCTTTGCATAAAAACAGCTAAGAAATTTGGCAAACACATCATAGGCTTGATGGTTCTTATCTGAAAAGGAATGAGCTATAACTGTCTGTCAGAACAATGCTTGCAGTATGTTTCAGATATTAAGTTTGGTTTGGGATTTTTTTTTGTTTGTTTGTATTTTCCTTATCAGTTTCCTGACCAGTGAGTTTGGAGTTTGTGATGCTTTGTGTTTATTAATTTCATAAAAGCCCCTTGTGCATCATGTGTGGTTCCAAAGCATCCTGCTGCATGCAGTCCAGCTGCATGAGAAAATATAGCAGCCAGCTTAGAATATGTGAGCAAATTCTAACTTTAAAAAGGGAAAATTCTGCTAACTATTAAGCCTTGTTTATCTCATTTCAGGCAACTTGACTAACATGCTTGAAGCAACATTTCTTTTTAATTTGAAATATACATAGAAGATTGTTTCATATAATTGAAAATGTTAGTTCCCTATGTTAGCTTTCATAAATATGTTTCTCTTTCAAATTTAACATTTCATCGTGATGAGGCAGAATATACATTACCCTTGCCTGATTTGGGGAATTTCTTAAATCATAAAGACCCTTTTGGATTCCTTTGTTACCTCAATAGAGGGAAGTATCTTTCATATCTATTTGTTAAATTAAGATAGACTAAAGGAAACAGAAAAGAATAAATCCCTTATCTTTCATGCTGCATATGATGTAATTGTTTTAGCCTACCATGGTCTGAGTACATGTTATTTTTGCCTGTGAAAATGTTTGCTTCAAGAAGGTGCTACTGAAGTGAAGTCTAGGGACTCTGAGCTGGAATACAAATACTATTGGAGTTTTTGTTATGGTTTGTTTTCACTCAAAAGACAAAATGACCTTGAAATCATAGCTGAAGGACTCCTCATCTTACTTATGTTATAAGGTTAGATATAAAGGTGGTAATCAAGGAATTTGTGCCCATGGATGAGTAAAACTGTGTGAATACTGAGGAGAACTGAGATGAACAAATGACTAAATAAGTCAGGCAATGGTGGCTGGTTCACTTATATGTTCTATGATAAAGACATAACTGTCTCCAAACTTTGAAACAGGACTTGTGTAAGATACTGTGTTAAGACTTTCACAGTAGTCAGCCTTGCTTAATACACATGGTATTTTCTTTTTTACTAGGTGCCTAAATGATTGTTGTCTTGCTAATGATTCTTTTGCATTCTGTATCATTCTCATTTTTCTATAGCTGTGTGTAGAAAACCAGAAGATTAACAATTGACAAGAGCAAGCAAATACGACTTGTTTTGCAGGATAAAGGATTTCCATTTTTTTATCTGTCAGATTTAAGTAATACCTTCTGTGGCTGGGAAAGCCTCCTTTCCTTCAAACAGTCTGTGGCACTTGCTGTTTATTTGATGTCTATTTTGAACCTTTACTGCAGAGAGATTTTATGGAAGGCAGTAGAATTAACATTAAGTATGTGCTTGGGTGTGTGGAACTTTGCAAATGGAGAAGGGCTGAAAATGATACCAGCACAGGAAGGCTTGTGGGATAGGGGGGATGGTGGAATTGCTGACAGCTACAGCAAAACAGGAGGGAGGGAGATGGGAGAAGAGAAGAGGAGCCGGGTCTGACATGTTGCTTTTCACTTGGCAAGAGGACATCTGGAGAAGATTCTGTAGAAGCAGTTTGAATTACAAGTGTGAACAAAAGGGAAGTGAGTGAGAAGGAAAGAAATCTGGGAATCATTGACACAGAGACTGTAATTCAAGTCCTCAAGAATAGCTAAGGTTGCCCAAGGACAGCCTAGTTAAGCTGTGTGCATAGTATGGAGCCTATTCCCTATTAAACATACAAATCTTCTCACTTGGAGACTAATTTTATGAAAAATGAAATAAGAATAATCTTGAAACGTGGTTATCTATAATTCAAACCTCAATTTATAATTCTTATGTCTAGTAAAAGTATGAATAATTGCAGAAATGCATAATTTGAAAATGTATTTTCATTGGACTGTAACACGTCTTCAGAATTACAAAGGAAAACAATCAAGGTTGATTCATTATGCAAAATTTCGCTCAATACGTATTGAGCAACGTGGTAAAACATTTCTGGTTTTTGCAAGTGAGCATCAAAGCAATTGCTTTGAAAGATGCTTGGTTTTATAGACTGCATTTCCTTAAAAAAAAAGGGACAAAACCCACTCAATAATTCCCTATGTAGAAGTTACTTTTTAAATATGGAGAATTTTTCTTACCATGCATGTCTGAGAAATGCATCTAAGTCTGGGTTTCACACGCCTAGAAGTTACTGTTCACACCCAGTGATAAAGGCCATGCAAAATACTGACATAACTGGGTGTACTGTAGTTCATGTCCTGCTGACGTGTCTGCCTTTTGGATTCAGAAAACATCAGCTGTTCAGAACACTGCAGTTAATAATAAATGGAGAAAAATATCAAGGGAGTTAGTTTCTTCAGACATTCAGGCTTGTGATAAGAGTCAGGTTATCTGCTTTTCATTAGAGCTTAGTTTGCCTGTTTTCCACAGAATTAAAAAAAAAAAAGTCCTACAGCCTTTGTTTCTTGCATAATTTTCTTTAACTGATAGACAGACTGTCATTTTTTCCCCTTCTGTCTAGTCCAAACTGCTTTTTTAAAGTTATTTTGTCTTCCATAATTCATGTACTTTATCTGTCTTCTGTTTCTTTAGGAAAAGTACACAATCTGGTATCCATGACATACCTCACCTGCAGCATGGTTAATTTTCAGCAAATACAGACCTTGCTTTAGAAACATAATTATTTTCTTAGGCTATGACTGTTGTTGGTGTATGGTTTACAATTTGAAATTTTTTTTTTTTTTTTTTTTTTTCCATAATGTACCTCTCTGTGCCAAAGAACGGACTGATCAGGAAAATGAACAATTTATTTTTAATATTATTCAAAATATGCAGTGTTAAGAAATCAGTTGTGGAACTGATTCTGTTTCTATTCTGATTTAATACCCCTCTTTATGCTAAAATCAGTGCAATTTCATGGAGACATAATATCTCAGTGTTGGATTTCAGAATAGGACCTAAAGTATATTTACAGAATCATCATGTGGTTGCCATCCTTTGGCATAAATGTGAGTGGATATTCAGAGATCCCTGTTAGTATTCAAAACTCCATAGCTGTGTTGTGGGTTGTTACCTGAAGGTCTCTGTTATTCTGAGAAGTGATCTTAAGCTTCAAGATGTGAATCAGATTAAAAAAAAAATATTAAAAAAAAATCCCAAAGTTCTGGCATTCAAATTCAGACCTGCATCCCAACTTCCCCCAACTGCTGAAGGTCAACTTTTGTCTCTTGTCAGTTCAACTTTTGTGTCTCCTTTCTGAGTCTGGCAGCGGAATGGAAAGGAACATTGGCTCAGAACTGGAGGCTTATAAATAGAATCCACTCTGTTTATTTATATCCCTTCATAAAAGGTAGTTGGTGGCTTCGTTAAACAGCTGCTTGCACTCCCCATAAAATGGATTAACTCTCTTCTTTGGTGTCCTGATTAAATTGAGTACCTAACCTCTGAAGTGAGTTTTATCTGAGTAAATGAAAATGCAATACCTGAACTTTAGAAGAGCCATATGAAGAAAAAAAAAAAATCTGTGCAGAATTACACTGTTGCTGGTAAATGACAAAGGATGTGGTTGCAATGTAAAAAGCACACAAGAGAGTAACCTACTTTGTTCTTTAATTTTTTTTTTTCTAAATAATTGGGAAGGCTATATAGCACTCAATGAACCCTTAAATAGAAATCCTGATGACTCAGAAATGTCTTGGATGGTAGTGTGTACACAGTTACCTTCAATGGTTGCTTCAGAGATTTTCTCACTGATAGTTGACATATATAGCCGGGTAGTCACCACCCAGGTGGTAGAAGCCTGTATCCACTGAAGTTTCTGGATAATCTGCCCTCTTCATAGCAGTTTAGTGGCTCCTTTTGGCTAGAGTGTTTGTATTTACGTTCCTAGTGTTTACGGAGAGCATGGTACCTGTAGTATTGAAAACTTTATTCCAAGAATTAATAGGCAGTAATGATTGTGCCAAGACTTAATGATGAAGCAGAAAACAAATGTGTTCTAATACCACCCAGCTCTTTTCCCACAAAGCTCTGACCATCCTTTACCCTTTAGACTGCAGAGGCGCCACTCTATCTGGTTTGGTCTTACCCAGTATCTCAGCAGACAACAGGCAGCAACCATCACATTCTCTGTAAAGTGCACTTCATTATTGTTGGTTTGGCAGCTGCTGTTTCTGGCAGCAAAATGGTCTCACTTCTATCTCTTAAACCTGAGAGAGTGGGGTAACACTATGGACAAATCCACTGACAACAATAGCACTCTGTCTCTGATCCTTTGTTCCTTTGTAGTTTGGATCTGTTTTGAATTTACCATTGAGATCGGTCAAATCTGGACCAAAATAGCCCGATTTGGTTTGACTGCTTCTCTATGAAGAAGAAATAAATGGTGCAATGCCATACAATTTTGTTCCTAATATGTTTCAGTTTTCACATTTTTATTTTTTTTCTAATCTAATAATTTTCTTGACATCTCTTTGAAGTAGAGCATGTTTTGTGATTTGTGTAATTTAGTAGCAGATAAGAAGCTTGGCAACAAAAATTCATATGGAATTTCCATTCAGATTCTTTTTAGACATCAGAAAGTCATACAGTATGGTAGGACACAAATAAAGCAGTAGTACTGTGTGTGAAGTAAGTGATGCTAATCTGATTTTTTTTTTTTTTTTCAATTGACTCCTTAGTTGCTCACTATGGTACAAAATGGCTCCTTTATTTCATCCTGAGGTTTTGCTCCTTCTGGGATAAACTCGTTCCTTTTCTGGACCAAGTATTAGTAGTTAGATTAGAACAGGATCTGTGTTAGGGAGGACAAAAAGGAAAATCTGCAAATGAATTAGTCCCAGAGCTCTCCTCATGGGAGCAAAAAGGCAGAATTTCACTCCGTTGCTCATGGCATAAGAAGGAGACAATTCTTGTCTGCAGATGTTTTTTCAGTATTTGGGTCCCACACCTGGTGCAGGAGTTCCACTATGTATGGCTATTAAGCTCTGGCCAAGAGGGGGAAAACTCCACCCAGTTGGCTGGAGGAAGGAAACAGCCTGCCTTTGGAGAAATGGGGAGTGGCTGCAGCCACGTCCCACAGGTGCCTTAGCACTGCTGATGGGCTTGGAGGGGGATGTGCTACCCGTGTAGAAGAGTATGGGGAGCTGGTGGCTCTTCCCGTTGCAGAAATACAAATGTAAGAAGTCCCTCAGTAGAGTCCTTTAGCACATGTTTATTGTGATGTGAGAAATTAGGGAGGGGATAAAAATAGCTGGGTTATTGATATATTTTGGTTTTAACTATGTGGGAGCAATACTTGTCATTAAATAGAACCAGGAACTCGCAAGATGATCTTAATTTTGTAGCTGTTTTTCAGTTCCACATTATTTACATGTTAATAATGAACCAGTAGATTGGGAATCTCATTTTCAAGGCAGTTTATGCTTGGCTGTTGTTGAGAGAATTCCTGTGGAACTAGCAGATCTCAAGGAGCTGTGAATTTAGGCTAAGGTGACTGAAAATCATAATTATGACCTCTATTCCCAGTCCTTATTGTGTGGCCTTGTATGAGACTTAACCTCTGTATCTCAGCCTCAAATTCTTTATGATGAGCATAAAAATTAAACTTTCTCTGGGCTATTCTGGGTATGAGAGCACATCCTGACACCAGAATGCAAAAGTACTGCTAATATGCCAAGTGAGTTTATTGATTAGTATGCCAAGTATGCCAATGAAGTTGTGATTTTAAAAAACTTCACATCATTAATAATGAATCTGAGCTCACATGTTAAGTCCCTGCAGCAGATAAACACCGAGCAGTCGTTTTGGTGCTGAGCACAGCTGGGCTATATAAAACCCACAGAACAGCTTTGGAGAAGTGTTGCTGATGATGCCTACTGATTATTGATCAGTTGAAAGTCTACTATTCCATCTTGATTATCTGTTGTTGTTTCTAGAAGAACATTTCTGTATAAATTTAAGGCAGTGACTCATTAGGCTGAGCATATCAGGTTAAAAGGGGTAGCACTGAAGGGCTGTCTGTCCTTCAGCCCTCCCTGTCCCTCAGGGCCACTCATAAGCTGCCCTGTGGATAAAATGTGGTAAATGTGGATAATATGTGATAAAATGCTGTGCAACATTGAAGTTCCCCCTTAGGTTGCTCTGTGCCAAGGACTGAGCCTGGGACAACTGAGGAAAACCAGTTTGCTTTATTGCTCCTGGATCTGGATTGCACATTAAGTCAGGGTGTACTTAAGTCCCATTCAGGATACACATATCCTAAACGCTCTCTGTCACTTATTGTGGGCACAGTAGGTTTTGTGCACGACAACGTCAGTCTCTGTATTTTGAAAAGGCAAATGTTAAGATTGGAAGTGTACAACATTATTCTGGACCAGTGTAAGTTTAAAAAGAAAGAAGAAAAGATACTTGTATTTGAAACAGCTATTTGAGAGGTAAAACACGTTCAGCTAAACTTACAGGCTAAATTCAGAACTGGTCTGTCTGGCTGAATGTGATTAAAAGAGGAAATCTAGTTTTGACCAGAGATTTTATTTCTCTCAGCAGACATTTCAAACAGGAAGATGTGTAGAAATAGATGCAAAATGTCTGTGCTGTAGCCTGACAAGTGGCAATACCATATGTAATCTATTATAAGATGACTGGCATGTTGAGAAATGATTCAAGCTGGCTAATTTACAGAGCTCTAATTCTTCAGCAATGTCCTGGAGAATACCAACAGCAACAGCAAGTCCCATGTTAAAAACCAGCATGGGCCTGTGCGCATGTGTGTGCATATTTAATTGCCATATTACAACATCAATAATGCCTGAGATTCGAGACATTTCCTGGGTCTTAGAGATCAGCTGGGGTCAGCTGAAGCTCAGCCAGGTGCAGTCAGCTCTCAGCAGACAGTCATTAATCCCCAGGCAATGCCTTGCCCTTCAATCACTATTCTTTATCTGAAAGCTCTCTTGCTAAGGTTTCAACTTGCCTTAGGATCTTGTTAATAATTACTTTTCCATGGGAAGTAATGGCTTGCAATAAAATATAGTATTTGCCCCCTCTGTTTTTAGCACTTAACGGGCTCCCAGTTATGTATGATTTGTGAAGCTGGGGCGTTGTGTTAACTCCAAAGGGCTTAGCCCCACACTGGGGTGTTCAGCAATATTTTTGCATCCTTGGACAGTAAGCTTGTAAGAGTTCAGCTGATTTTCATAATGGATGTCTTATATCTGTTCAAAGTTTGCTCTACCCACACTTACAGCATCTTGATGCAAGAGCTGTTATCTATTACATTGAATGTCTTTGGAGGAACAGGATTTTTGGGTGCCTTTCTTCATGTTCACATATTAAGCTTTTCTGTGGAATACAGCGAGTGGGTTAATGGGAAAAAGCACAGGAAATGTTAGGGGAAGGTGCATCCGGGGAGTGTGTTTGCCCATCCCTTTTAGGAAGTGACAATCTAGTTCTCTGTCATGTCAGTCAGCTTAAATCCACTTGATGCAACCAGTTTCCTCCAATTCATGGTTGTGTAAGTAGAAACACTGATAGGTGTTTCTTTTCCAAGTTTCAAAGTCCCCTTCTAGGAAAAAAAAAAAGCTATAATTCCACCATTTCCTGCAATTGTTCTACCTTAAGCTGAAGAAGATATGTTCCTAGCTGGGAAAAGGCAGGATACTGGAACTCTTAATTGCCTTTGTTACCTGACTTGTTGCCAGAGAGAGGAGCAGTATGATAAGCTATGACATCTTCATTGATAATGGAATTTTACAGCAGTGTAGGATACTGGACAGCCAGCTGAGCAAAAGGACTTGGAATATATCTCTCCATTCATAGAAGTGGAGAAAGCAAAGTCTTACTGCCATTGTTCTGCAAACCCACTCTGTTACTTTTACTTTGACCTGCACATAGGAAGATTAAAATTTGTCAAGATTGGTATCTGATGTCCAGCCATGTCTTAACCCAGTTCTGCTTAGCAAAAAAACAAACAAAACCCCCACCAAACAAAAACCCAACAAACCAAAAGATTTACAGTCAGAAACAGGTCAGAAAAAAAAAATAAAAAAGAAAAGAAAAATCCTCCCTCCTGACTGTGTAGACAGGGAAAAATCAAGCCTTTCTGTGAGTTCCACAGGTGAGAGGCCTTTCCAAGCTAGACATCTAAAATGACTCAAGCCTTTCTGGGGAAATGCTCAAAAGTTCTAATTTTTTTCAAAAATTTAAATCAGTGCAGAGTCTACATAAGAAAATAACACAAAATTCCTTATAAAAGGCTGATATTTCTTACCAGCTTCTCAGCAGAGATCAAGTACAAGCATTTTCATGTGGTTGGATGTCAGTGCCTTTGGAAATGTTTTGAACCACAAAACAATGACCGATTTACCTCTCAGTAAGTGACCCCATGGCAAGTTAGTACAGAATAGCTCTTAGGCTTAAGATTGACATTCCAGCTTGTTTTGCACTTCTCTGGCTGGGCAAGCCCTTCTGTGAGATTGTTTTGATGTGTTGGAATCAAGGTACGGATCTTGTTAGATTTTGCAAACTGTCGAGTTTGCAACGAAGCTGTTGTTGTTGTTTTTCTGCCCAACGTCTCTGAAATGCAGTCAAAGCAGTGCTAATGTGCAGTGGCAGCACTCCAGGTTTCCACTTTCACATCCCAGTTGAAGTTAGGGAGGGTAGTGAAATGTTGCATGCAGACAAAACTGCCAGGTCAAAAATTATTAAAATAATTCTAGGTGGTGCTAAGAATTTAGGTATCCTTAAACAGAAATTGTTATTATATTCCATCTAGTTTGTTTATTTATAGAGTCTGTGTGGGTTTGGTTTTTTTATTTATTTTTCTTTTTTTTTTTAATTTGCCCTTTTTGAAGCTTAGAGGTAAAGAAAAATAATTTCTTTGGAGGTTTTTGGTATTTTTCTCACTCAAAGTTCCTTTGAAAACAGGTTGTGTGCTTCATCTAATCAACTTTTTAAGTGAATGTCTGGCTTGTGTTTTAAAAGATATTTGTTTTAGAGTTGAAAACTGTGGTTTATCTGCAGAATAATAGTTTGACACTGAGAAATATGAAAGGAAAATGCTCTCTGCCCTTAACTAGATGAGCCAGTAGGGAGCAGTGTCTTTCTTGGCATTAATTTCATATTCTCAGTATTTTGCAGGCTGCACCTTAGCTCAGTTTTTGTTGAACTGTGATCACTTTGAAGCAGACATGCCCACAAACAAATTGCCATTATGAGCAGCAGATTCCATACTGGTACATCAGCAGAACAAGCTGGTCATTCAAGACAGAACAATTTCTTTGAAAATTACTTTTTATTAGCAAGTTCGCTCCTACCTAGCTCGGTAGAGGAACTGATTTGTTTGTTATGAAGTGTGATCTAATGGGATTCCTTGAATAAAACAAGTCACTCATAGCTGTAAATGCTTGCAAGAATGAAGCATAAATGAAAAGCTGCTGCTGGTAGTAGTTTCTGTGAAATCTGAAGCAGGTTTCTTTATTTATAGATTTAATCCCAATTAAAATAGGACAATGAGGAGAAGAAATTAATTTAGAAGCAGAATTTTTCAGTAAAATCAGTTAATATTTTGACTTGAGTATGTTTTCTTTTTTTTTTTTTTTTTTTTTTCTGAAGGGGTTCATTCCTTCAGTAATGTTAATAGAATGAAAATTTGAATTTTTTTTCTCCTCAAAATATTAAATCAACTTATTACTTTAATATATAGCAATACCATAAAAGTACTAAAGTTGGTAATAGTTCAAGAAACCTAAAAATCCTCACTTCCATTTTGCTTCTTTTTTTCTTTGACCTCACTTTTGTATCTGCTGCATTATCTTTTTCATTGCTGTCTAACTTTATTTCATTTTGACAATTTTGAAGACGTATGATAATGTCGCAAGTCAGTGAGAGAGTATTTAATTTTGCTTGGAAAAGAAGTGCATGATAAAACCAGATGAGGAAAATGCAGTAACTGATGAACCTTTAATTCAGTTTTGCATAAAAATAACTATTTTTATACATTAAAGCAGCTGTTTTTGCAGTATGTGAAGCTTAAGGTTCAAACTTAGATTGCATGTATTATTTAATTTGTATACCAGACCATGCTGATGAGCATGCGAGGGATTCCCCTCTCCCTTCTCTTGACATGTGGTACTTCATTTACAGAATCACAGAATATGCTGAGTTGGAAGGGACCCACAAGGATCGCCAGGTCCAACCCTTAGCCCTGCACAGGACCATCCCCAAGAGTCACACCGTGTGCCTGAGAGTATCATCCAAATGCTTCTGGAGCTCTGTCAGCCTTGGGGCTGTGAGCACTGCCCTGGGGAGCCTGTTCAGTGCCCAAACACCCTCTGGGGAAGAATCTCTTTCCAATATCCACCCTAAACCTCCCCTGACAGAACTCCAGGCCATTCCCTTGGGTCCTGTCACTGGTCACCCCAGAGAAGAAATCAGTGCCTGCCCCTCCTCTTTGCCTCAAGAGGAAGGAGTAGCTGCAATGAGGTGTCCTGGTACTCCTGCACCCATTTGTCTCTGCCTGTTTATTCTTCTGTTTGTTTCTTTCAATTACTTTTCTGTGTTGATCACTCTCCTATATTTGTCTTGGCCTTCTCTTTCCTTGTTTATTTTCACTCTCATCTCTTTTTGTATTTCTGTTTTTCTAAGCCAGTATTTTCCTTTTTTTTCTGGTCATTTCCCCTCCACCTTTCCAATCAATGCTAAATGTCCTATTCCCATATATTTATGACAACTTTCAAATCCTATATTTGATCACTTCTTTCTGTGAAGAAGTCACAGTAGGGAGCAAGGGCAATTCTTTCACCTTTCTAAAAACTACAGATGACTATCCTGAGGATAGAAGAATTTTGCTTGGCTTCTTTGTTCAAGGTGGTGGCAAACAGCAGAAGTGGGAAAAGAGATACTAATGGCAAGATCTGAGAATTTGTGGGAAAGGGAATTTTCTAGTGCTATTTTCACTTTGGTTTTGTGCTCCCTCCTCTACCTTTTCCTGCCTTACAACAAACATTGCTGCTGTATTGAAGGGATCCCCCTGCCTGGAAAGCAGCAGACAGGGAGGAGCAGAGCAGACATTAGCACTGTGTCAGGCCAAACTAAGTCCTGATAAGATATTCTCCTGAATATCCACTTGATCAGCTGCAATGCAGAACAACTGGTACATGGGTCAACTCAGCTCCCTGCTTCCAGAATAAACACTGGAGGAAGACCTTGGTGAACTCTTCCAGAAGAATTTAATTGGTTCCCAGAAAGGTGAGGAGAGCTATGACACTGCAGTTCCTGCACCTGGACACTTTTTCTGAGAGAACTTTTGATTTCACTGCCATAAAAGCAGAAGGACCGTGATGTCAAGGCACTAGAGCAGCGTTGAGAAATTATTTGCCTGAGTTTGGATCTTCTTGGTTGAGTGTTTGTAGCTTTAATTTATTTAATAGTGTCTTAGGAAAACAATACCTTGAGGTTCCTAAAACTGCTGTAGACCTGCTCTTAAGCCAAATCTTTAATTACCTTCCTGTCTTTTGGTTGTTGACTCTGCCTTGTCATAACAAAACAGATCCTCTATTTTGGATTTGATAGCGCTGGTTAGATCATGACCTTGCTGCTAAAATACTTTCTTCTACTTCCTTAATCCTTAGAAATATAGGTTAATAAAGGCAGCACCTTTTTCACATTAATCAGTCTGCATATGTCAAAATAGAGAACAAACTTTTCATGTGAAGAATGTCCAAACTTGTTATTCTGTGTTTTCATTCAAATAAAAGCCAAGGCTTTGTGCTCTGCAAGGATGCAGTCTCTCCCACAGATTGTCAGCAGAGTTAAATCTTGAAATATTTAGGCATTGTGATGTTTTGTTTTTGCAATTTGGTATTTTAACATTCTGGCTGATAATTTTTTTGGTACCAAAAAACTGATCTTTCCCATCTGACCTAAAAGATACTCCCGTAAATTGTCACCGCTCTTGGCAGTGGTGTTGCACTTGCCTTTTATTAACTTGAATGGGAGTTCCACATTTAGCTCCAGAGGTTTAACTACAGATTAAATTCATCTCAAAGCTGCTTCCCAGTTGCCTGGGGTAAAGGTGGATATCTACTATATTAATTGGGAATCTAGAGCTTACTTGATAACATGGTTAGTAATTTGGATAATGAAAATATCAGAGAAACTTGAATGCCTGTGTGTGGACGCAATTAACTTCATTAAGGGGTTATTATCTAGGTAAGATATGGTAAGAACCAGCTTGCAAAAGAATAATAGTGATGATGGGTGAGCTGAGAGAGCTGTTGAGATGGAAAACAATAGAGGACTTGAACAAGTGAATGTATGTGGGACAAATGGGTGTGGTTTTCACTTGCCAAAGCAGGGGTGGGTCCCTGCAAGCTCAGAGGAATACTGGTGTGGAGTGATAAAAGGAGAGGAATAACAGAAGTGTATTAGGAAGGGATCACTGGAGTGAGAAGGGTGTGAAGCTCCAGCATCAACAACAAATCTCATATATTGCTCCACAGAGTCGGTAGCCTGAAACCTTCATGCTTGTGGATATGCAGCCAGCCCATAATGTCCAGGAATCTTTCTGATATACTGCATAAAATTATGCCCCAGTGTCTTTTCTCGATTCCCTGGATAAACAGGATCATTTTGGTTCATAATGAAACGAAAACAGGCCCCGATAAGTTCCTGTAGCTGCCTCTGCTTGTCTTAAGCCTGATTTTTGCTCACAGATTATGCTGAGACCTTCAAAATTGTCAGTAGAGCTCTTGTGGAGAAAAATTAACAGAAACATCTTACAATAGCAGGAAGGAATTAAAAGATTCCTATTAGCAAACACAGATACATTATTATTTTTATTGCCTTGAAAGACAATATAAACAGAAGTAAGTGCCAGATGTCCACCTAAAAGAACTCAATTTTTAAAATAAGTGCTGCCATTTTCTGAAAGATTTATTCACTCTTCATTGTGTTGTCTGAAATTGCATTTAAATGTAACAAAAGGCAATATTTCCAAATGTAAAGGAAATAAAGCTCATTTGTGACATCTAAACAGCTGTCAGGCTTTCTAGAGTATAACACCAGTTCCTTAAAGAGAAAACAAAAATTGAAGTCCATAAGTAATTGTAGAATTTAAGCGTGTTTTTATGGTGTACTATAGGTTGTGAAAAACAGATGACGCATAACAGATGAACATATTTTGATTTTAAATTATTTTAGTGAAAAGTGTATGATATTCCCAATATAATTAAAGGAAAAATGTAATAAAAATCTATTGTAGGTTAGACAATTGTTCATAGAAAAGAGAAATTTATGTCTCTGTTCACTTAAGTCAATGACAAGGAGTTGGTACTTTTTGGTGGTTCCCTACCATTAGGAGCAAACGTAACTTTTGTTACAGTGCTGTGTTTGTTTTCTGTAGTAAAGAGCTGTTTTCAAAAGGCCTGAAAAACTTGAAGGGATCTATTGTCTGGTAAATTAAATATCTGACATATATAATCTTGCAGATAAGTACTTGCTTGTATTGTATTACAAAATCAAAAGATTTCTGTATCTGGACTAGTTGAGTTATTTGCTTATGTAAGGGAAAGCCCTGAGCTAATATTGTAGCAAAACTATTTAAAAATATCTTTACTCAAAAGCAGAAAAGGTCTTTGCCCTGTCAGCCAGGTGTCTGCATAGCCAGTGTAAATTCAACTGAGCACTAGTCAGTCTCTTAAAAAAGCCTCAGCTGTTACTCTGTAGAGTGACCTACTCAGCACTGAATCATATAATATAGAATTAGGTTTTTTCCTAAAGGTGTTAATTTGGTGTCCCAGCTGACACAAAGCATCACCATGTTCCTTTAAATTTTATATAAGTATAAGAGAAAACAAAAAAAGCAGTGAGCCTTGTCTCTTGTGGCTTTATGAAAAGGAACCAAGTGGTTTCAAAAGGAAAGGAGCACACAGGTCTTATTTTAGCCCACAGAGCTGATGGTGCCCAAGTGGGAGGCCTGCTGTACCCTTGCAGTTGTGTACAGGCACAAAGAGCTCAAGTGAAAGTAATTTTTTTTTTGAGGAATGGAAATGTTGAGGAGCTTTTTTAACCCTCATAAGTGAATAGTTAAAATCATGGCTGGTTTTTGCTTATTATATATTTTGTTATATGCCTACGATTCTTCTGTGGTGAATTTTTGGGCTGCTGAGTTGCGGCTGTACACCCAAGAGAAAAAGTGTTCCAGTCATTACTTTGAGCTGTCACTATGTCCTGATCAGTGTTCGGATTTGGGAGAAACTGGAGTGGTTTTAAAAGAGAACAAATACACACAGGGCAAGTCAAAGCCCAAGATGTGAATAAGAAAATTTCAACTGATTTAGTTGAGCATTGGGCCAGGCCAGTGGACTCCCCCAGCACACAGTGTGACTGGGGCTCTGCACATGTCTGTCCAAACAGTGTGTTTGGAATGCTGCCAGCAGAGCTTGGCTCTGCTCTGACATTAATTTATTTCAGCTTGTTAACCCACTGCTATATGATTTAAATAAATGATATTTTAATGGATGCTGATAAAAAGAGATGTACTTCATGACATGTAGTTCAATTTCTGAGCCTGGCTGCTTAAATACCTCAGTTATGCCAGCAGAAATAAGTTCTCATTAACAAAAAACCCCACGGATAGCTTGTAAACATCTGAAAAGCCTAGGAGCGTGTGTTGGGGTAAAATAATTTCAGTTTAGAGTTTGAACTCTTTGTTGAGTGAATTTCACATAACTTTTGTACAGAAACCATTTTGGGAAGTTTATTTGTGTAATCCTTGAATGCTACAATTTAGATCCCCATAGAATTAGTGGAAACCAACTGGATAGTAGTTGTTCACATGAAGGAAGAAGGTTACATTTGAAACACATAAATACAGAATTAACAAGCAGTCCTATTCTCATGAAAAGTCTAAGCAGCCATAAAAAAATTTAAGTCAGTATTTAGAAATTATGGGGGATTTATTTTCTCAAAGCATTTAGAATTTTGGTAAGAGTGAGAACTGGAGCACGATAAAACCTTTCTATAGGGTGCAGCTTGAATTCAAGAGATTCCCCCACTTTTCTGTGCAATCTATTGCAATGTTGAGTTCTCATAATGAGGAATTCTAATAGCTATATGGATTTCCTCCTGAAGTTACTTGTGTCTCTCTCCTCTTGTCCCATCATCATTTATCCTTGTGAAGAGAACATCTCTGCCTTCTCCAGAACTACCTATTAAGTGTTGCAAGGCTGCTTAGATCCCCCAAACCTTCACCTCTTTTGGCTGAGCAAACCCTGTTCCTTCAGCCTCTCTTCACGTCTCAGGTTCACCAGCCCCTTCGTCATCTTGGTGACCCTTTGTGTCCCTCTGCAGTTTGTAAGACTCTCAGATTGGGGGAACTCAAATGGGCCACACTGTTCTAGGTGTGGCAGACTGAAATCATGCCATCCCTTGATCTGCTGAATGTGTTTTTACTGACACAGCCCAGGACATGGTTTGCCTTCATGGTTACAGTGAGACAGCTTCTGGCTCGGGTTCAGCCCAGTGTCCATGAGCACTTCCAAAGCCACATTCCAGCGAGTGAGATCCCAGCCTCAGTTGCTGCTTGGGTTTATTCCATCCAACATGCAAAGCTTTACACTTATTTTTGCTAAACTTCATGTATTTCTTGTTAGCCCAGACTCCTAGCCTGCTAAGGTGACTCCCCTTTGCTGAATCTACCTCTGCCTCCAGCTTGGTGTCACCCCCAGGCTCGGTGAATGTATTTTTACTTTCATCATTCCACTCATTTATGACAATATTGAAGACTGTATGCATTTACTTTGGCTATCTAGCCGGGGGATGGCAATTTTTGAAACGTAAAAAAATGCACGCACTCTATAGAGATTTACAGCATTTATAGAATCAAAAATGGCTGTGAGATTTAAAAATAAGTGCACATAGGTGTATGTGCCACCCATCTGGCAGCTGTTTCCTGTAACTTACATAAGAGTCATACTTTTCAGAACTTTTGGAATGCTCTAGAGATCTGTAATAAAAGCCTAAATTGTGCTTTAAAGCAGTGTGTGTCTGTCAGTGTATTTTATTACACACATTTCTTTGTTTCAGTAGTTTCTCAAGTATGATTTTTTTTTTTTAATCATGCAATTTTTTTTTTTTGTGTTCATATTGTCTAATGTGAAATGTGGTGTTTGGAATAAAATGAACACAAATAATATTGCTAGAGACAGATTTAGATGCAAATGGTCATTAGTTTGTCAGAAAAAGATGCTAATTTTGAGACCAAAAAGAATTGGGATTATAGGACTTGAAATTTATGTCTGGATTTTACGTTCATGGCCTTGACCATCCAAAGTGGAGAGAAGCCTCTCTGGAATAGAGAAGTTTTCAATTGCAAATTACAAACAAACTTTAAAGTTAAAAAAGGAAAAGGAAAATAGCTCCCAAGTAACATGCCCGCAGGCCTATTTTTATAAGATTATTAAAGCCTTGGTTATGAGGATTATGTAGCAGCTGGCATCTGTTTCTCCTCTTTCTTCTCTCTCTCTTGTTAAGTTTTCTCATTTGTTTATTCCCCATTCCAGGTGAAATCTTTGTGGCAATAACTGTTCGTTCTCTCCCCAGTTAAGTCAGCAGGAAATCTCAGCTTGGCTTTGCGATGGGACTTTGTTCTCCTTGTGTGGCAGCTGAGCACTGATGATTCCTGGGATATGTTTCAAATGACAAAAGCATGTCATTTGCTCTTTGATCTTTAGTTTCAAGCACTGATGGGAAAGATGTAATTGTTAGCTGTTTTTTCTCAGTATAAACCCATTAAAAGTAAGAATTAATAAGCACAAGGGTAGAACTGCTAATGCAGAGCATCGTTTTGTGACACTGGACAAACATCCTGCCAGTATCTTAGGAAGAATTTTTTTCACTTTTCTGTTCATCTGATTTATTACAATTGGTCGTGTTGGAGGGTGCCTGAACTTGCTTCCTCTTTCCTTTGCAGCTTCCTTATTTTAGCTCAGATGGGACTTTGCCTTAAATCACATAATATGGTAGAAGGTCTGTTATTTGACCTGGGACCAGGGTCACACGACCAATCTTGGCCAGTTTAAAATTAAATGTAAACACTACTAAAATCTATTGAATAATTCTCCACTTAAACTTGGGAGCTGCCAAGTAGAACAGTGCTTTATTATTGTATAATAAAACATAATTAAAATAATGACAGTTAACGTTTTAAGGGGTTTTTTTTGTAAAATGAATATACTAAACCTTTCATTCCCCAGTACTATTATTGCAGCTGCACCCTATTTGTTGAGGGCTTGAGGAGACACTTCCTATTTTTTTTTTGATTTATAGCCTTATAACATCACAAAGAGTAAGAGTTTTCCACTGCACAATGGATGGAAAGGACAAAATTATTTTTAAAATTGATCATGTTTCACTAATTGTTTCTTTTCTACTCTGTAGTCAAGTATTTCCTACTTCAGCGGAGCTTTTTCCCCCCTCCTAACCATGATGAATGCATTTTCTGTTAGCTTTCAAATTTTATGTGTATTACACCAGTATGATAATACTTACAATGGAAGCCATTATCTAGGAAAGCTGAAGTTAAAAATAAATAAGCATAGACCATGGTTTCAGAAACATAAGCTATAAAAACTTTAATATCAGGATTGAATTGTTTATTTGTGTCTTGTGATTTTGGGGTTTTTTTATTGCTTTGTCTTTGTTTCTAGTTTGTAGATGCAGCATTTTGAGCAGTTCCCTGATAAATTGCCATCGAAGAATAAGAAGGGCTAGGAAATGTTTCATATCTCAATCAATACTTCATAGGGGTACTTGGATGCTTTAAGAGAACAGATCCACAGTTGCTGTGAATTAATCTGACTTCCTTGGTGGAGCCTCGTGAGCTCAGAGCTGTGTTCACGGTTGTTCCAGGATGCTTCCAAATATATTTGAGACTAGACAGGTATCCAGGAGAATTGTTTATAGTATAGTGTGTCCTAAAAACCTCTGTGGGTGTTTGTCTCCTGATTCAGCATGGGATTGGTTCACATTTGGATCTTGCTTTGATGGATGTGTGTGGTAAGCAAGATGGTTTAAGATGGCTGATTTTATTTGGTTACTGTAACTCATTTTGGGCATACAGAAGGGAGAAAAAGACCTTTTCCCTCAGTCAGAGAAAACAAATTAACAATACTAAAAAAAAAAAAAAGTGAAATGATGTGAGAAGATGCAGAGCTTCTTTGTTTCGCTGTTAGGGGTTTTATGTGTGCTGCCTTACAGCTAGGAAAACTCTGAGCTGCTTTGCCAACATTCGTATTGGCTGTGGAGCCCAGACAACTGTTGTATTCCACCACAGGCCCAAATAGACATGAAATACTTCTTTTTACAGTTTAGTGTCACTCTTTTCTTTTTTTATTTAATACAGCACTGCTCGGAGAGCCTCGTGAGTAAAAAAAGCCAGAACTAGAGCTGTTGTTGGCTGGAAGTCTCCGTGTGCCAGAAATGGGACTTTTCATGTGACTGTGATTCACAGAAATTTCAGCTGTTTTTAAAGAAACTGTTAAAGGTCATAAAGCACTCACCTTTGTGTCTTAGCTGTGCTGTGTGAAGGGAGTAACTGGCCCATAAGCCGTGTGTTCCTGTTGTTTGCGCGATGTTCTAAAGGGAAATCTGTGGAGTCAGTCTCCCAGTGTGACCTCAGTCTCACTGCCTGACACGGGGCAAGCTTCCACAAGCTTCACTCCCTGATTGCATAAACTGAGAAGGGCCGTGTCACTTGGGAGAGGGCCAAGGAATCAAGACCCTATCCCAGTTTTCAGTAAAAAAAAAACAAACAAAAAACCAGAGAAAAGATCTATATTATATGTCATCATCATCACCTTTGTCACTGTTTTTATCTGTTTCATTAGAACTTTCCTTAAGCAGTTCAGATGAAGGTCACTGCACATGTGTGTCCCTGCTCATGTGTTCTCCAAGTATTTCTCTTTTATTTGCTGTGTCTTACAGTGAAATAAATCTCGGAGCAAAGCCGTGAAAGCCTCAACAGCAGTTATGAAGCTGTCTCTTGAGTTCCACAAATGCTACTATTGTGAATTATTATTCTGAAAAAAGACTAATTTCTGTCATTTAAGAAGCAAAGGCAGTTTCTGCACCAAGTACAAAGTTTTTAAAAGCCTAAAACCCAAGGATATTTTTTTAAAAATGGGTGGGTTTAAGCATAGGGATTAAAAATGGATTATTCTGATTAGCTCTTACTTCTAAAATATTTGCATTACAGTGCTGATCTTTTGTTTAAAGATTAAAAATGCACTGCAAATAGATCCTCTTTTTAATGGAAAATCAGTACATTTAGAACAGAAAACCAAACAATTTAAATTTAGTTAGGTTAATTTTTAGAATAAACACTGAACTTTTGAAATAAGGATTTTTCCAAGCCACTACAAACATTTATTGTAGAATGCTTATAAGAAAGACTGATGATATAACATTTGTTTTTACAAAGACCTTCAAGAGACATTGGCTTTATAGATGATAGTAAGTTACTTTGATTTTTAAGTTTATGACAGGCACAACAATATTAGAAGAACCTTGTTTAGTGTTGAAGATAGCAAAAGCTGAATTTTTATTTGGCTGAAACTTATTGTACTGCACCTGCAAAAATGAATATAAATCTGTGTTTGTCCTTGCAGAGAAAGGGTGGTTAGGCAATCCAGCATCTGTTCCTCAAATATGTGTACTTGTGCCTGAAGGCAAGTACAAAACCAGAAGTCCTGCTTCATATGACCTGCTCTATTCAAGAAGCCTCATCTGCATTGCTCAGTCTTGCAACACTGGCTACAATCTTTTGTGAATTGAGATTTTTGGAACAAATTTGCCTAGTTAAAAAAAAGAAAAAGTCTTAGCATGTGAGATGCATGATGCAAAGCCTTTGAGAAAACTGTGAACACAGTCAAAGTAATCCAAGAAGTCTTTTCAGTCAGGATACAACCTTTCCCTTACCAACTTTTGATTTATTATGTTAACTATGAAATTAGCTCAAACTCAGATGGTTGTTCGAAACAGGGATGAATATGCTTAATTTTAAAATAGATTGGTTCATCTGTTCCTTAAGATTACATAGAAACTCCTTGTTCAGGAAACAGAATAATAATTTCATTGTGCAGAACAGAAACAACACAAAGAGATTGCACTGCAGAAAAACAAATGTTGGTGTATGTTGACAGAAGTAGAGGAAGCTTTCCCAGGCCATGAAAACACAGTATGGTTGGAGGTGATGATAGGATGTGAATGTTTGTTTGGGTTTGGGAGTTCTTGGCTTTAAAATGAATGCACATTTCTTTAGGTGGCAGATTGTTTTCTACCCATGGATAAAAGAATTTTTATCTGGGCCACGGTAAATATAATGCCAGTAATTTAGAAATTCAGTAGATTTAACAGGAACATAAAGTGTGAAATCTTAATATAATCAATGCTTTAAATAGCTTATAGGTCTGCTTAAGCTGTGTTTGTAAGGAATAAGGTTTCTGACTAACTTATCTCCATTTAAAAGAACAGAGAATGAGCTATGGAACCTCTGATTCAATGATATAAAATCTACCTAAGTTTTGTTAAATGTAAAGTGCATCTATGCAGTTTCATTGCTAATTAGTCAGACAAAACAGCTGCAAAACTGATATTTACTGCAGTAAATATCAGCAGGGGTCTGAAAGATCAAGAGAGGCATACTTTGCTGCTGTTCAGCTTCTTGTTTTGGTCCCTATCATGAAAATAGCTGGCTATTATAATAGACAGCTGTTAATAGTAAAAATAGAATCTTGGTGTTTTGATCTGTTCATGGGAGTTTCACAATGGCCTACAAATATAAAACTGCTCTCAGGAAAGGGGAGAAAATGTTATACCTCAAATAAAGCAAGGAGAAAAAATTATTGTGGAAAGGTAGGATGTTCCCTATCTCTGCCTTTATCCTTTATTTTAAATCATATCTATCTTTGACTCACTGCTACCATGCTCTTCTTCCTTTCTGCAGCGAGGATGATCCCGACTTAGGCATGTGACAGCCTTGGGGATTTCTTTGAAGGGCTTTCTTCAGAACAGGGTTTAATCTGGCTGGCTGGCCTTTGGGACTGAATGACAGCCCATGTCTTTGGTGATTTTTATTTTGCTGAATATTCAAGTCTATAATCCAGATACAATCTCAAATCTAATGGGAAAACTTGGTCTAAGTATTCAGATCTCTGTAATAAGATAGGAAGGGCATCTTTGCTAAGTCTTTGCTTTCGACCAGGAATGCAGTTTTGAAGTGAATCTCGCAGTTGTTCCCCCTTACTGTGCAAGGGCTCCTATTGCAGAGCAGCCAATGCCTAATGAACAAAATTAAAATAGAAAACGTGCTCCAGAAGCACACTGGAAAAAATTGCTATTGTGTTTACGTTTGTATAACCATTTTGAGACCCACGTGTGAGTCCAAGGAGGGGCTGAGAACTTTTCAAGTAGCCTGCTGATTCTGAGTTACTTTGAAACATGCTGAATAGATAGCCCTGGAAGTCTGCCAAAGTCACAGCCAAAGTGGCACCAAATGGCTCAGAATATTTTGCTGGAGAGGTAGATGTTTTTTTTCTGGAAAAACCAAGAGCGTATTCAAAGAAAATAGCACAGAGACACTATGCTCTATTTTCATGGAAAAGCTGGCAGCTTTTCAGGTAATTCATAGGCTGAAAAAGTGGTATGAACATTGAGTAATAAATATCTTCTGTTTATTTTCAGGGAAACAATTTTTGTAAATAGGATTTTATTAAGGAAACATGAAACACTTAGCAATACTCACTCCTAGTAGCAGTACTCTTTTTCCTTTGCCCATATAACCATGAATATGGGTTAAAGAAACCTATGAAAGTCTGAATTGTTTCTCTCTGTAGGTCTGTGCACACAGAAGGGACCAGTCCCATGTTGAGGGCTTTTTTGTGCTGGGGAGGCCATGCATGCCTCTGACTCTAACACCTCTAAACATTCCCTTCCTGACTGAAGTGTTTTGGCTCAGAAAGAAAGGAATAATTAGAGAATGATTTAAAAATAATTGGTAAACATCTGACTGGTCTTTTGCCTTTCCCCTTTTCATTTTTGTTCTAGTCTGCTAAAGCAGCAGTTTTGAAAGCATAAGTCGCCTTTGTTTCTCAGCTGGCAAATAATATGTCACAGAAAGCAGGTGCTGGGCAGAGCTTCCTTGCCTTTGCTCTACCCCCATGATGGTCGTCTTCTCTGTACAGTAAATCTGTGTCTTCCTAAAATATCCTCTGTGAGACAAAAGACCTCAAAGTTTTACTCCTCACTGCTGGTAAAGGCTCACTGATTTCACTGCTTCTGATGGGGCCCACATGTTGCATTTTGGCCACCGACAAGAGGATTGAGAAGTTACAGTCCTGCTGATTTACTTTCAGCACATCATTTTAAATTAATGTGTGACATAAAAATAAAGAACCCACTGCTGTAATTGCTTTTGAAACATCACTGTGTTTAGAACAATCAACGTGCCAGAGGATTTTTTGAATGCATAAATTTGTTTAACAGCATTTTCAAGGTTTTTTTGGTTGGCTGTGCTCTCTGAACTTAATTTCCTAATTTGTGTTGGGACCATTCACTAGAAAGAATAATGTCATATTTCTGTGATGCCTATGTAAAATCCTGTGTAACCTGTCAAGTAGTAGATCTTAATTCCAAGAGATGATTTCTCCTGTGTTATTTCATTACAAAACTCTTACACAACTTGGTATCAAAATCAAATTAGTTAAATGTTATTACTGCTTCTC
The DNA here is from genome assembly GCA_035221455.1 of Xenops minutus. Taxonomy (NCBI): domain Eukaryota; kingdom Metazoa; phylum Chordata; class Aves; order Passeriformes; family Furnariidae; genus Xenops; species Xenops minutus. The sequence goes on along the minus strand of JAWWEE010000066.1, from coordinate 133,789 downwards.
CTTTCCTGAAAGGAAATTGTGAACTGCATCTTTCAGTTGTAAACTTCTGTCTTGAGAAAGTTAATTTCATTAAACTAGTTCTGATGCATCTTTTGGCTGATAGGTGAGGATATCACTTGGAATCCCGGGGGAAGAAATCTTTACTATCAACCGAAAACTGAGCAAGCGTTCTGTTAAATACCAGACTTAAAAGTGGGCGTTTCTACATGCCTTACAAATCCTTACAGATCCTTTGCAATTAATTGTCCTAAAGAATCTTTCAAAAATAGTCTGTTTAAACTTTTATTGCCATTGCTTCTTTTCTGGTTTATTGTAACAACATCTCTATTCGTGAAGGGGTACTGCGTATTCACTTTGATAGTCAGTGTAATCACAGAATAAAAGGATAGCCTCTATCCGCAAAGAATTCTTCCTAGACCTTGTTTATAGTGCTCTGTGTGTGCAGAATGTGGCAAAATTACCCCTCTTCTAGTACAGACTTCAACCTACTGGAAACTGAATAGGTATTGTTTGTGGTATACTTTCTATTTCATTTCTGTTTCATACTTGAATACTTGTTTTTAATAATAGCAAATAGGTTTCAGTTCCTGTGCATCACTAGGGCTCTGATCCCAAGAAGCTCTGGATGTTGTGAGCTCAGGATCAACAGTAAGAGCAGTTAGGAAGATCCACATATCTGTTGAATGTTGTCTTTCAAAGCTTCCAACTTTATCCATAGGATTGTTTTCTTTCATGATTTGCAAAAATAAAGGGAGGATCTGGGTATGATTATAGGCAGGTTTTAGTCATAGAAAAGCTAAACTAATTACATTTGCTGTGGAAAGCATGAAAAATGAAAAACAGAAATTATGATCCAAGAGATGAATCCCTGGCAGAAAGGGATGGTAATGAAGAATTGTTTAGTTTCTGATTGAAATGTTAACTACTCTTGTAATTTTGAGTATTTTAAGTATTTAATGAGTATTTATAAAAAGTTTTTAAATAAGTTTGAGTAAGGCAACTCTTTGTTCTCTTTCCAATGAGCCAGGGAATGTTGTGTTTGTCATATACTCACCCATATAAGTAAATTGTATCAAAGAGACTTTTTTGTGCTATACTTGTAAAAATTCTGGGAGCAGCCCCAGCTCCAAGTCCATTTCTTAGGATTGTCATAAATCACCACCTCGATGTTTTGCCTTACTTGGGAAATTCTTCTGTAAATCAGTGACTGTGCTAAAATCTGTTGTTTATGAAAGTATGGTGAGAGCTTTGCTCTGAGGTCTTTAGTTTTTTTCTGGGAGTCACACAATATATTTATTTTCTTCCTCTCCATTCAATTTGTGTGATATTTGGGTTTCAAAGGAAGTTTTAAATACTCTAAACCTGTTATTATTGATGATTCAGTAATCAGCTTTGATCAGCCTAATGTGGTGTTAATTTTGTAATAAAATGCTCTGATTGTAGTTTTTTAACTGTTGTCTTTGCTTCTGTCTAATTTGAAACATAGACTGTTCTCTGAAACAGCTAAGCACAAGTTATACAGATGTCACTTTGAGTTTAAATCTTCCATGTCTTTGTTAGGTGGCTTTATAAATTCACTCACTGTGTCTGTCTCTTGGGTAGAAAAGGTTCTTGGGAGGGATTATCATTGTAGAAATGAAGTTTTTTACTTGTTTAAATAATATTTAGCTTTGTTGGAAGAGGGTTGTAGAAATGGCATATGTTAGAAACAGCTTATCACAGCTGATCATATTTTCTGGACCCAAATTCCTGTAAACCCAGCTATTTTTCTTGCAGTATTTCTTTTGAAATAAGCCTAAATCATATAGAGCCTTCAGTGCTATTGTAGAGAAACATGAATAGTCAAAGTATTCTTGAAATATTTTAAAGTTTTGCCAATTATTCACAGATGTAATTGACACTGGAAATATTTACTGATATGTTTTCAACTGTGAAAGATTCTTTTCTCAGTTGTATGTTTGCATTTTCCAGCACATCTTTAACAAATATAATTTATTTAATTAAATATAATTCATTAATTAGGAGCCGTACCAAGTGTTGAACCCATGCAAATAGGGAGGCAACAGCATCTAGAATGGTTGAGTCAGCAAAATGGAAGGTCTTGGAACATGCTTACTTCAGGCTAAAGTTTTATGGGCATAAAAGCCCTTTATAATAACTTGGTTTGTCATAATTACTCTTTGGATATACTGATCAGTGCAAGCAAATATTCCTTAGGGCTTTTTCCTGTTTTTATTGAGATAACAGCAATTCCTGTTGATCTCAAGGTTTTCCCAGTCTGTTCCCACAGTGCATTTAGGGATATTATTACAGCATCATAAGGCAAGTTGTTTTGCATGGAGAGGAATGTGCTTTAATCTGTGACTTCATAAATGGAAGATGTATTTGTATTTTTGTGATGTATTTGTAGATTCATTAAGAATAAGTACTGACACAAAAAGAGGCAAATATATTCAAGCCATTAGAATACAATCCACAGAGCTTAAAGTGTTTCAACTTTGTTTCTGATGGCAATTTCCAGGGCCATCAAACTGGCTGTTCTCTGTGGTTACTGAGCAGTTTAAATCATTGCACAGTATTAAGAAGGTTCTCTTCAAAGGGCAAAATAACAGTTTCTGAAAACACTATAAATCTTACAATGTTCTGACAGGCACCACTTTCAAAATGTGTATTTCAAATAAAATGGTAACCTCTGGATCCTCCATAACCTGAATAAGTCAGGCATAAGTTGTATGTGTTGTAACACAGTACCTTTCTCTGAAGGTGGGTATTAGCAGGTGCTTGGGAGGGTAGTGGAGAAACACAACAGTGTTTGAGGGCAGTTGTAATCCTTTTCAGAGATTACTCATCAAAGTGAAATAGCACTTCAGGTATATGGTATCTTGGTATATACACAATATTTTTACAATCAGAACACAAGAGATGAAGCCTCTTATGATGGGCCTAAACCCTGTTGTATTAAGCACTGTATAAGCACATAACAAGAAAACTTTACTCCTCTATCATGTGTTAATTGTGGACATTAAAACATCTTGTTTTGTTCCCATTCTGACTGGTTGTTTGTAAATACACCTTGTGTTACCAGTCACACTGAAGTCCTGGCTTACCTAGTATTGTCTGATAGTTGTCTGTGTGTTGGCCCAAAGCTTTATTCAAGGCTGTATAGTGAGAGATTAAATGGTGCATATTTGTCTGCGATCTGTTTTAATGTCAGTTTCTGTAGTGAAAAAATTGCTCTGTTGTGTGAGGATTGTGGAAATCGTGGTTCCCAGCCAGGTCACTGGGGCACGACACAATGTCTGCATCCCAAACAGTCCCGGGATGTGACTCTTGCACTGGTGTTATTAGCAGGAGTAAAATAAACATACAATTATAAAGTTGATGAGTATAAAAGACATATTTAATGACAGGTTAACATTCAGGAGGACAACTACCTGTTCTCTGTTAAGAACCTGTGGTTGTGCAGACATGGTGGGGAATTTAGCAGGATTTCTAGAATTTCTTTTTTTCTGGCAAAATCAAACATGCACAGGAAGTTTCCCCTCTCAAGACATGGCACTGCTGACACTGTTTTGGTGAGGCAAGTGGGAAAAATACAATCAAGTAGCAGTCAGGAGCACTTCCCTACCTTTCTGACTTTTGGAAGTCCTCTGTCTCACTCAGAAATGCTTTCTAAAGACACAGAAAAAGATGAGATACAGATGTATTTTTCCTGTGCCCCAAAACTTAGTCTTATGGGAATCTGACTTGAATAATAATTCTCGGGTCTCTCAGCTTGGCTCCTTTCTCTGTGAAATTGAATTTGCAGTTGATAAATCCTTCAGAGATCTAAGCAAATACCTAAGGTTTCAACAAATTCATCTAATTTAGCAGTTTCAATCTTGGAAAACAAAGTATTAAGTATTTATCTTTCAGACTACAGCTCTATAATACCCTGACTAGAAGGTTCAACAGCCAATAAATGTCTAAAAAATTTGCCATAGGCATTATCTTCTTGAAGCTGATTTCTGACAAGAAGTTTTGTTATTAATGCTCTGTTTGGAGAATTTTCTGTTACATCAGTTTGACTTGGATTTGAACTCAGTTCCAGAGGTGAATATTCAGTGCTGCAAAGTGACTGCTCCACCCAATGCACTGATTATTCAGGTTCAAGAGATTTCTTTTCCAAATTTCCCACCCAATGTGTAGGGACAGAACACTAGAGATGACACAACTGCTTTCTGTATTTGTGGGAACAGTTGCTAAGAGCAGATCCTAATCCCGTATGTGATGTTTCATTTGCAGAAAACAAAAATAACTAACAACTCCCCACATGCTACCCAAATAATAAAGAATTATTTATGACTCTTCTTAAACCATTTGACTTTGCTCAGAGCATTTGATTACTCGATAACCTCAAAGCAACTTGAAGATATTAACTTTTATTTGATGCCCTATACAAATGCTCTTGTCTCAGACTGAGGTCCTCACAGCAAAGAAATCTCATGCAATTCCTGCTCTAACTGAAGGATTTAGTAGCTGCAGTAATAGAGATAACCTTTTTATCTTCAGACCAGGGTTGTGAATCTGTGCTGTTGTCATAACTTTGAACTCTTCTGAGCAAAATGCTGACTTACAAGAAACTTAAATCTAAATTTATGTCGAGTGCAGGTGAGTTTAGCTGAGTAAGGCAAAGCTTGAATGTGTAGAGTATGCATCCTGGAGACATTCAAAACCCAGGACAAGGCCCTGGACAATCTATTTTAATTGCTGGACAGGACAATCAGAATGAATGATCTCTAGAGGTCCCTTCCAGCCTCAGCCATTCTGTGCATCTGTAACTTTTATCCTGTATAATTGAATTATTCTTTTCCCTTGCTTGAGAACATGTGAAATTACACATGTGATCTTTGCAGTCTAGTGTCTGCTGTTACGCATAAAGGAAATGGGATGAAGATAGAGAAGCAAAAAGAGTGTAGATCATTAGTAAAACATGATGGCATTTTACTCTCCAACTTATTTACCTTTTCAGGTTTTCAGAGTCCAAGATTTTTAAGGTGATCTTGCAGGGGCCTTCATCATACATACATTATAGACTGTATAATAGAGTCATATTTGCATGAAGCCCACAACACCTGTTTTCATACTCCCCATTTTAACATAGTCAGCCTTGAACGTAAAATGCTGCCCTAAAAGCATAATCAGTGAGGTCCCATTGTACAAGAAAAGCACAGTTTTCAGGAGAGCCTGTAGAAATTACCTTGGAAATTACAGTAATGGATGTGTCTGACAATAATGGTTTGGAAAGCAAAAGTGTGCTAGCAGTGGGAGTTAATTTTTTTTTTTTCATAATTGGTGTCATTTTGTTCATTATTTAATGCACAAACCAGGAGGAGCATAACCAAAAAGGTTGATGTATATAATTTATGGACTAGAACCCAAGTGTTTAAGTTGTCTGAATATAATGTTTTAATGTGAGGTCTTAATGTTAGTCCATTACTTTTTCTCAAGGAGTTCTGTAACTACACGTTTGACAGTCACCTTGTGAGTTGGATAAATGTCTCTGTGGAAAATGCATGACCTGTGAAAACATAATTTAAAGAGGGAAATCACAGATTCTGGCTAATCACTAATCACAATCCTTTTAACATTCCTTTACAGTGCAAGTCTTTTTGGTCACAGATGTAATTTTTACTGTTATTTCTCCAGGTATTTTAAATAGTCTCTTCAGTTAAAGTTCACTTTAGCAGTGTGTGTCAATTAAATAGGCATTAAAAGTCAGACTTGCACTCTGTCTGCTAAATTCAGGTAACAAGTATAATAGTTCTGACAGTGTTTTGTTATTGCAGCAATTTGAAAAAGTTACAATTCTAGGCAGTGTCTTGTGTTCAGTTCAAGTCTTTTAAAACCCATTATATTTTAAAAATTACTGTAATAGTTACAATCTTTTTTTCAAACAGTGCTTGCATGAATTGATTTTCAACTACATTTTAAGTAACTTTCATGATTCCACTTCTAAAAGTAATTAAAATAAGAAATAACAATTTCATGCTGTTTTGTTTGTTTGGGGTTTTTTTGTTGCTTGTTTGCTTGGGTTTTTTTAAATTTATTTTTCCTGATGTTAAAAGTCCCCCATTCCAAACCTTCTTATCTTCAGTATGAGACTGAGGACAAAATGGGAGCTTATACCAGCACTCATGAGGTAAGGAAGAGAGACTGTCCAGATGTATTTTGAATTAATTTTTGATGCCTTGAGTTTCAGGATTAATGCTTAATGTAACTATCTTGCTTCTGGGTTTTGCAGTACTTTCTTAGTTGAGCTTTGTGTGAGAGGCTTGCCCTACTCAAGTGTGAGGTTTTGCACTGATTCTTAGATAAAAAAAGATGATTCTGGGTTAAGCTGAAGTTTCCACAACATGGGTTCAGCTGGTGAGGCAAAGGGCCTAGAAATGTCTCCTTAGAAGGAGAAAGGTCTAGGGAGCTGAAATACAGAAGTTAGGAAGAGGTACCTTTCTTCTCTCTTTCAGTGGTTTCTGAAATTTTAGTTGTGTTTTGGTTAGAATGACTAATAAACTGTGAAACCTGGAGATATATTGAAATAAAGTTACTACAGACTTTCCAGCCTGTAGCAACAGAGAAAGCTCAGACCTTTGCCCTGGAAGGTCTGCCAGGCAGTGCCCAGGCTTTGCTCAGGGAAAGGTTAGCTGGTGCCAGCAGCAGCACAGTGGTAGGAGGCAAAAGTTAAAGAGAGTGGGGAAAAGGCAAGTTATTCCTGTAATATCTCTAACAATAACATCTTACAGATCAGAGTTCCCCAGCGGAGCCTGGAACTCTGAGTGCATCTTCTTGGTATGCTGATTATACAATGAGGATAATGAGGCAAATGAGGACACTTGGAGGGAAGGTGTTACAGGGAGGTATGGGGCCAGATGGGGCAGGTTCTCTATGTGTGATACCAATTGTTGAAACCTGACAAGAATTGTGAAATAAAAATTAATGGACAGTTGGTTTATTTACATCCCGTAACTGCAAAGAAAATGGAATGGCTGACAGCTTGAGGCTTCACTTTGTTGTCTTTGTGTTGGTTAAGGCTGTTGATTGCTAGATAAGACAGTTTTCAAATGCACTTATCCTCTCTCTTTCCCTTTTTCTAGTGTATTAGAGACCATGGGCAATCAAGAAAGGAATGAATTGTGTAACATATCCAATACCTGTAGAACATAAACCTGGAGTAGAAATACATGCATTTTGAGGAATGATCTCAACCTTTTTGTTTTCGGCTTCCATATAGAAGTTGTCCAAATGAAAGTGAATATCCTTAGAGAGATGTCCAAAATATTACATTCTATTCTATTAGTATCTTATTTTTGATAGTATCAGAAGTGTTTTGTTCTTATTGCACATGAATAAGCTTCCTGCACAGAGACAGGCTCCATTAATAGAACATTTTTATTGCCTGTCTCATTTCCTTTGTGACCGTCCATAGGACCAGTAGATCTGTAGCTCATGTTGTGCCCATTTGATAGTACAGAGTGGCTTACTGGGCAATAAGAATGACTGAAGAAGGAACTTTAAAAAGTGCTTTGTTGAATAGAGTAATGACAATTCAAGCTTAGTTGTACATGCTAGTTTTCTGCTGTGAGTATCTTGAGGTACTTATACAATTACCTCCTAGTTTGCAAAATTAACCTCCCTTATTAAGACCCATATTTGAATCCTTCCTGCATCTAAAGCTGAACACACAAAACCAGAGGCAGAAAGCTGTAGGTTTTTTCTATAAATGTGTCAGAAAGGTTAGGGTCATATTAATGAAAGTAGACTCAGCTATTAAACTGAGCTCTGAATTGCTCATCCAAGAGCTGCTTGTGCTCAAGATGCTTGAGTTTGAAACTATTTGAAGAGAATCCCTAAATGCTTCTTACAACTGTAACTACTTGGCACTGCTTTTGACTTTTGGATGATTAGCTGTTCTTTAGTACAATGAGCTTTGCTTATTGGTGAGCAGCACTTGGCAACAGAGCTTTCCATGGACTCCTAAATGACATCAGACCAAAAGCTAAGTCACACGTGGGTGATATTTACAATGGAGAAGAATCAGGAGGGGTGTTTACATTTTTGAACCTTTAAGTCCTTATCTTGTATTGGTTATTTACATAAAAGCTGAGAAATGCCCATAGCCAAACCGAACAATAAGGAACTGGTGTCTTGTTCTTCAGCTCAGCTGTCAGTTTAAGGGGTGAAATTAAAAACATTCTTCGAAAACTCCAAAATTTTGACAATATCTACAGACAATTATTTTGTTTTGCTTACTGTATCATATAGAAATAGGGGGGCTTTGTTCTAGTTTTCTTGAATAATAAATATTCTTAAGCCATAATTCTATGCTTGCTCCTTCAGCATGAAAGAACCTCACTACAGAATAGAATGCTTGCTTCATTGTCTGCCTGGCATGTGCTAAAGAAAAAAGAAAATCAGAGATTACATATGCTGGGAAATATTTCTGTCAGAGTGACAGTCCATCCATTCAGTGCACTGTTATGTCAGGTGTCCTCTGTAGGTTACTATGTCTACTGTAATGCATTTTTTACCAAAAGGAACCTTAATACCTTACATATAAGCCAGATTGAATATATATATATATATATAGGGAGTACTTTTAAGTGTGGAATATTTTTGTGTAAAATGCATCACTTTTGAGGATTTTAAAAAAAAAAATTGCCTCCAGAAAACTATAAGGGTATAATCAGGGTACAAAGATACATAAGCTGTCCTCCCCAGTAACCAGTAAAACCTCATCAGTAATTGTGCTTATTTATGTCCCATGATATCATGGGAAATTCAAGGTCGTGTCAAGCTTAGTGCTAAAATTGGAAATGTAAGAGGAAGCATTTCCCTCACAGCTTTTTTTCCCAACATGCAGCTTTTTTTAATTATTATTATTATTATTTTTTTATTTTTATTCTTTTCAAATATACTAGAGGACAGGCTCATTTTAAGGTCATAAGTGAAGTGGAAAATGTCATTATAGTGGGCATGTCAGATATAAAGGCTGGTCTTGCTAAGGTAGTTTGGTTTATCCCTAGAACTTCTAGCTGTGGAAGAAGCAAAGGGGAAAAAACTAGAAATAAACCCCACATTATTTCTTTGACAGCAGCTTTAGAACTCAGTGAAATATAGAAGTGTCCAGTGTCCCAGGATTTGGTGTCTGAGAGCTCTTCTTTCAGGATTACAGTGGTTGAGGTTGCGAGGGACCTGTTGAGATTACCCAGTTAAGTGCCCCTACTCAAAGCAGCATCAACTAGAGCGAATTGTCCAGGGCCATCTCCATTCTGACCACCTCCAGGGATGGAGACTCTACAACCCCCCTGGGCAACCTGTTCAACCACTCTCACCATGTTAGAGTGGAAGGAACTAACCTAAATGAAATACTGGCAGTTGGTCTACTACCTCTGAATCTTTTGACAAAGAATATGAGTTCTGTTTCTGTCAGCATTCATGTGTAGCAGAGTTTGTTAACCTTGCAGTTGCACACTGCTGTGCAGATCGGACTGTGTATGGCAACTGCATACAATCCTGCCTTAAGATTTTTAAGTAGCCATTAGCCCCATTTGCATCACGGTAATTAAGTTTGGTATTTACGTATTGTTTGAACAATATTTCTAGTGTTTTCTTAATTTTTCTTCCCTTTCTGGCTTGGCCTTGGTTTATTAGTTGCGGGAAGTTGAATTTAATTTCCCCAAAGCACCCAACTTTGCTGTTTATTTGTACTTTATGTCATTATCTGAACTTCCCAAGTATGTTGAGATTGCATAGCTGTACTGTAAACATCATGAGAACTGGTTTTCTTGAGATTTAATACTTTGAGCTTGCTATGCTAGGACATTACATCTCTGTACTGTGTGAGTGCTGCGGGGCTCACTTGTGTGGCCTCACACAAGGAGGAAGGGCCTTGGCCTGGAGTGGCTTTGTGAGGTTCTGCTGGTCGAGAGAAGGCTGAGCAACCCCCGTGTTGTTGAAGGCACGGTGTGGAATCGCTAGTGTGCGTTTTAACTTGCCTGGTACAACCTGGAGGAAAAACACATGTCTGGGAAGACAACCCAGGTCACCACCTTACTGGGGCTGGGCATGTGGGGCAGAGACCTGGCAGAGCAAGGGTGGTGTGTTTGATAAAGGTCACAGAATCTCCCTCTCCTTCTCCCCATTCTCCTTCAGGAGTGCAGCGGGAAGCGTGTAGAGCTCTATGTCAGTTTTAGGGAACAGCTCACCCTTCAAGGTCAGTCTTGTGGTTACACACCCCAGGGCTGGGCTTAGGAACGTGCTGCTCCAAAGTCAAAGCAGATCTGAAGGCATTGAATCTTTGCTCTTAAGTCTGGCTACAAATATAATGGAGAATAATTGAAACTAAACTGAATGTTGCTTTGATTTTACAATTTAAGGGATGCACACTTTCAGTGTTTATGTTAGATGTTCAAAAACTTGCACAGGGATGTTTTTAAAAAAAAAGGAGAGAAACTTCATGATTTAATTTAAGTGCATTTTTAAAAGCATGTGCTTGTTGGTCAGCACACTCTGGTTTAGATAAACACTGTGTTGGCAAATAGTGAGTGACAAGGAGTGGCCAGTTAGCAGTTTAGCGTGTAATCACTGAATGAGTCATGAAACCAATATTGTAATTATGCCACTATGAGATCAGGTTTGCGAATATACAAGTGAGTGACTGAGAAGGTTTGTTGTTTGTTTGGTTTGGTTTTTTTCAACATAAATTAATCTGAAAAAGGCACCTGTGAAATAGATTAGTCACACCAAAATGGGAGATGATTAAATTCAAGGGCCTCCAATCTGTAGATGATAGATGTGCTGACTATTGGTTTTGGGTGATTTGTGATACAATGAAAAACATCAATTCTATTTTGTTACAAACACGCTGATAAGGTTGTAAGGCCAAGCTAGGATTTTCCAGTTGCTTATGCCATTCTGGCAGTGCAGAAATTCCAGAAGTCACATGTATGAGCAATCTGAACTTTTCTTTCTCTGAGGAAAATCCCTTAATGATAGTAGCCAACAAGGCTCATGACATGGTTGTATATGATGCCAGTCTGCAATTGCATATGAGAAAGACAAAAGCATCTATTTAAAGGACTGGTGGACAGGATAAGGGACAGTTCAGACCCTCAGGATTTTGAGTCCCGAATGACCTTTCTGTTATGATGGTTCAAGATCATTCTATCAGGGTCTGACCCTTAGCACTGTATTTTTATAATCACAGGTCATCACACTGTGTGTATAATGCCCTAAGAAGGGTCTCAATAGAATAATTGACTCTATTTTCAGTTTGATCAATAACTTAAAATCCAGTATATTTAAAAAGAGGTGTCTGCTCATCCAACCTGAAACTTTGTTTTAGTCTGTGTATATTTGAGAGAGCTTGTGATATATCTTTTGATTTTTCTTTAAACAGAACGTGCCTATTCAGAATCCAACTCTTATTAAAGTTGTGGCAATTCCAAAGATTAAAAAAAAAAAAAAGAAAAAGTAAAGGTCTCCTTATGATACTGCCATTATCAAAATTTTAAAAACATCTGATGGAGACCTATATATGTAGACAAACTTCTGAATTTCTGAAATACACCCGTCCTTGTGTGCTCATCATTGCCAATGCACACTTTCAATATTAAGTAATCAAAATATGTAAAAAGATGTTGCAGCTTTTAAAAAACTTTGAAAATCCATTTGCACATTATTTTAAGTTGGGAGAGCTTCCCCGTGTCTGCCATTCCTGAAAGGTCTAAGTCAGATGGAGAACACCCAACATCAAGCATGAATCTTAGATATGAAATCAAAATCTGGTATTCAGATTTAATCCTTCTTTTTATATCTGGTTGATTGCAAATAGTGTCTGTTTACAAAGATACAATTCTTTGTACAGAACTACTTATTCCCCTCATTAAATAATATTTGTCAAACAGAATCATTTACATTGCAATTAATCTTGATACTACGTATAGTGGGCTGTTATTGTGGTTGAGAAATAGGTCCCTGGAACAGATGTACTCTTGCTGAGAAAAAAGTTTCCTTTTGGAATCATAAGTAAGGCACATGTGGAAAGAATAATGAAGAAAAGACTCACAAAACAATTGCTATTTAATAAATTCTTTTAGTGATTTGTTTTGAAATATATGAAGAGCAAATGACCAGCTGCATCTTTGCTTGTTTAATCAAGGATTTAATGGCCTCTTGGCTGGCAGGTCAAGTGCCTATTTTTTCTTCATCTCAATTCAGAAAACTTCAAAAACATCATACCAAGCAACCATTTACTATTACAAAAGTGACTTACATGCTTGGAGCAGTATATGCATCACATTATTTGGCGTTTGTGCTGCTACTCCGTGACTGATGATTAATTCCATAGGCAAAGGGTTATCAAAGGAAGTAGTAACTCAAGGGGCAGTAGTTTTTCTTCCTTTTCCAAAAATTGCATATACTTGAAAATGCTGGCATACTTATGTATTGATTGCAAGCATTAAAACTCCAGTTCCTGAGCACTATTTTTGAAGATTATAATCCCAAGAGGTGCCATTTGGATTAAATAGAACTGTTCCTATAGTGATAAAAAGTTTTAAACTAGGAAAAATTCATCAAGAAAAGAATTGAGAAGCAGACTGTAGAATCAAACCAGTTTCTACTGCTCGGGAGGCTGATTCATATTTTCTAAAAATGTACTTTGTATAGGGCAAGCCATAATTTAAGGAATAGTTGATTCGTAAGTATGAATTAACCTGATTAAAAATAACAAATTTAAAGTGAATCTGTGAAGACATTACTGGAAAGAAGTGTGTCCCTGCAACTCCTGGGGAAGCAGGAACTGGTGAAAGAGGTGCTTCAGTAAGCAGGAGGCAGAGTGAAAGGCTTCTCCAGCATCTGTCACTGGGTTAGTAATCCAGGCTGCTTTGGTCCTTCGGTCTGGGTTCATTTTCTCATGTGTGAGAAACCAGCAGCTGTAAAAGCAGGCTTAACTCTTTCCTTCCCTCATTAGTCAAGTGATTTTCTTAATTTCTGACATGTGAGGATGTGCCTGAGTATCCACACATTTTCTGCTGGCAGTTTAACCCCACCCTGTGATCCTGGGAGAGGCAGAGGGCAAGTTTGTTTCCTGCTTTATGACTGGTTTCCATCCTGGTGCCCAGCCCTCCCCTTGCCCAAGCAGAGTGGGGAGGCTTTCATGCATGTGGGCTCATTTATGCCAGGTGTTTGAACTTTGGAAGTTATAGCCAAACTACCCTTCCCTGCCTGATCTTCACTTTCCAGGAATCTTGTTTCATGGAAAGATGCGATTATTTCTTGTGAAGTTTCCATCCTATTTGAAATAATGGCATCACAATAAGAGCAGTTGAGACTTTTGCCTGGTTCAAAACCTCATGGATACAGACATGTCATTACAGTCTGAAATTTCCTCTTCTAAATGATGCAACTTCTCTTTTGTTCCTAACGAATATTAGGGCTCCTCTTTTCCCTAGAATATGAAGAAAGAAAAAAAAAAAGTGCTGTCAAAGTATATTGAAGTGTTCTAAGTTGTGAACAGTCCAGAGACCATAAAGGCAGTAGTTTGCTTGGCTGGAAAGGCAAAGAAAAGTAAATACAACTGACTGTAGCAACAAATAAAAACATATGAGTAAGCCTTTCCCAAGATAATTCCCAGATCATAATCCTCTCTGTGAAAGGAGAGGCTCATTTGTTCAGAGAAAGAAATGCTGGGCTAATCAGTCACAAATGCAGCCTAATAATGTGTGAATATTGCCTTAATGCTTACTTTAAGTAAACATTTGAAAAAAGTCTTCTCAAAATTCAGAATGAGACTTAAAATTATTTATTTAGCTCTTTCCCCAACTTTCTTGTTTATCATTTCATAAACTTTTGAAGTATTTTTTGTCTAGACTTTGCTTTTGTTGTTGTTCTAGCATCTTTTAAGGAAAAGTATTAGCTGTTTTTCAAAACAGATGTTTTACCCTTGACTATAAAATGATAATGACTGGTCGAATGGAAGTGAGCAAACCACAGAACTCATCTCAGGACATTTTTACCCAGACAGCAACAGGAGACACTTACTGGGATGTGAATATAATTTGGAATTTAGTGGAATATTCAGCTGAAAAACAATTCTTGTTAATTTATTTAAATACTTTTTTTTCAATCCCTTTTGCTTTTACATGGTGAAGAGGTAAACACATTAGTCTTTTTCAAATCAGTGATCATGAACATTTTGTTTGCTCTGCATGCAAATGAATGAGCTACTTTGCTTTAAAGACTATCTAATCCTGGTAAGGTGGAGCCTGTAATTTTCTGTATACCAGGTTTAATAATGACTAATGAATTCTGGCTGTGGTGAAGCAGCCTGTCTTGTGTAAGCAAGATATCTTAATATAAACAGCTCACTTTTCTCATTAGAGTAATTATTGAATCAAAGCCAAAGCAATTGTTTCAAATATGTTGCAGTTCTGCTCTGGAGTGCTGTTCAAAATCAATGCAGCAAAGCACTGAAATGTACTTATGAATGAATTCTCAAAAAAAAAAAAAAAAAAGTGGAGCCTGCCTGGAGAATCCCTATAGGCATAGGGCCATTTGGACCCATAGTGTGTTTGTTTGCAAGCTCCCTTCTTTCTTTAGTGGTCACCTTTAGTTTCTTGAGGCAGAGATCCCAGAGGTCCTTGAAGCTAGGAAAGCTTCCTGCTGCCTACTCCATATAATGATTCTGTCTCCTCAGATGGGATGCACAGCAAACTGCAACAGTTCAGGTAAAATTACCTTGTGTGTTGAATTCAGACTATTTTGGCAGGAGAACATCACTGTGAGAGATGGAAAACAATTTGATAGTGATGCTCTTCAGAACCAGACAGGAAATATCCACATGACCATAGCAAACATCGATCTTTAAAATGACAGGAAGAGAAGGTTGAGGGCACAAATAAAACATTCCTTTTCACTTCTTTCCTCATGGGTTTCTAGCTCAACTACCTGTGGCATTTTATTTAATCCTGTTTAATTCCTACAGCAATAGAAAGCTATGCCTCTCCATACAAGAAATAAAACAGTTTACACCCTGACAACAGAAGTCAACTTCTCCCAGCACACAGCTAGTTCAAAAACTAACATACAGCAACAGTGCGTGTAATTAGTTCACACATTTTCAGATTTATAAGCAAAATTGAGATAATATTGAAAACAAATCATACAGAAAGAGCAAAGATGTTCACAAGCAAGGAGGATACAGTCTCAAATATCTAAACCTGTTCTGTCATTCAGTGTCCCTTCTTTTTACATGGAACTGCTTCTCAGTTGCACATAGGCAGGCTTATGTAGATTGTGCTGTTTATGACATTATAATTGGCATAAGAAATTATCTAGAAGACCTTTGCCATTCTTGGAACATCATTTATTATGCTTGCTGCTAAAAGCCCAATGAAGGCAAAAGAAGCTATCCTGGCTTACAGGATGCAAGTAATAAATCATGGATTGTCTGCAACACAGTAAAGACATTCTACAATAATGGAGAAAAGTGTAGCAAAACTCAACATCTGGTACCAGACAAGTGAAAAATTAATAGTGAAATTAAATGCATATTAGGAACAGCAAGGGACAATGAAATAGCTTATGATATAAATAATGATTTCTCCATTCCCTTCTCTCCACAGTTCAACACTTGCTGGTTTTTTTCTGTCTGAATTAACCTTTTTTTGCAACAAAAGTAAAACTATGCAGTAGTCAAGCATGGATTTATGTTACTGATCAGTTTGCCTTAAGTGCTAGTCCACAGAGAGCAGCAAATGGTTCTTGTGAGCCTCTGTTGCCTGTGCATCCTTGTGCAGCATGGCAGGTCTCAGTTCACCTTCGTAGCTGCAATAAATTATGGTCATGAATCAGAATTCTGAAGTTAGTTAAATTTGAAATCTCTTCACATCGTTTGCAGAAATTTGAAGAAATATTACTTCTTCAAAACTCAGATTTAGTCAGATGTCTCCTCGAACACAGTGACTGTGTTATTGTCACCAAAGGGGAGGACTGAGGAGAACTGAAGTGTGCAAGCCAGCAGAGGACTGGGTATGCTGTGCACCCACACAGCCTTGCCATGGTAGGAGTGTGTATCATGTTGTTTGGTGAGGCTGCACAGACTGCGATACATCCCACTGTGTTAGCAGTGCTAATAACTTGTGAAAAGCAGTATCTGCTGTCCTAGTTCAAACAGGTCGTTATTATCCATAAACAAATATGTAGCTGACAATTAGTGACTGCTAAGCTTCCTTTTAGTTATTCTCTTGGCCTGCATCCTAACGACACTACATTACCAGTGCAGAAATGGAGTCTTGGGGATTGTTTTAAGTGCTGAAGACTCCCTCCCTTTGCTTACTTCCTCCTTTATCAGAGCCACAGCTGATTAGATAGGAAAGTGTGCTGGCTGGCGCCTTCCCATCGCGTTTGTTTTTGTACCTCACTGCTCTGGAGTCCTGGGTCACGTTCCTATTCATTTTTCACGACCTTACCTCATTACACCCTTTTCAATTGCAGCTTGTTTCTCTGACCTTGGAGTCCTACAGGTCAATCCAAAAGATCTGGGACTGTGTTTTTAAGTTACCTCCTGGAAAGGTTGGAAACATGAGGACATTTTTCTGCAAAGAAGTTTGTTTGTATGTAGCTTTTACTTCTTTTATCATTTAGTATTTGGCTCAGTGCTGTAGACTGTTTTTGCAGCCCTCTAGCACCTTCATGAATTCTGGTCCTGAATGATGCTTCTTGACAAATGTTTTATATTTGGTATATCTGTAAAAATGGATAATCAGCTAATATTGAGTGAATATCTGTCTTTATTTTATGGGTTTTCAGTCCCACTACTTTCCTTCTTATTTCTATATTGGTTTTGTGTGTTTCTACCTCTATAATTCATGCAGTTTTAGTGGCTTTGAACTTATACCTGTTTACTGCAGCCACAAATTGAATCATGTATTGAACTTATGCTGTGGGTGATAAAATTGAAAATATACATATATGCATTTTGATGTGCTTTACCACATTTAGATGCCCTTGAATAGATATTACATTTTGCTTGCTGGCTTTGTTTAATGTTTGATTCACGGGTTTCCTGTGCAATCTTTCAGTTGATGCTCAAGTAATTTAACAAGTACTGTGATCCTTTATTGATGATGAAATGGGTTATTACTCATTAAAACTAGTTCCTTCCTGCGTAACCCATCTTCCCATCAGGTTCAGGGCCAAAAAAGAGAGATGTGGAAGTTGTACTCAGGGTTTTCAGAAAACACAAAACATGTCTACCTGTAAGGGTACAAGAACATATTGTTATGGCTGTGTTGGCCCTGTATTCTAAGAGGACCGGATGTGAGGAGCTTCTGGCCAGGAGTTGTGTAACCTCATTTGTGTGGCACCGAGCCGCTCAGCATCCAATTAATGCTGCACCATTGGCTTCTGGATGGGAGCCTGCTCAGCCCCGGAGAGCTGGGTGGGGCGGATGCACCATCACCCCACACAGCCACGTCAGCATGCACCTGGTGCTCCCTGACAGGGGCGAAGGAGCATTCAGTGAGCACACAGTACAAGCCTTGCAAAAGCGTTGTCTTGGGTCACAATATTTGATATTGGGGCCTGGTGTGTGAGGTGTAACCTTTAGGTGTCTGATGCTTGGGTGTGTTGGGTTCTGACATCTCTCCCTAAAGCTGGGAGAGACAAAAGATAAACTGGATTCATCCACATGTCTTCACCTGGACTCAAGTTGCATTAACAGAGGTTTTTGAATCTGTCAGTTCTGATGTCAAGGTATTTTTTTTATAAAATCCTCTACTAATTCAGAGGCAGATGCAACCTTGATGTAAATGAGAAGATTCTTGGAGTAAATGCCTTCTTCTTTTGGTATTCATGCCTCAGAGACAAATTGCCCTTGTTTGTATGCCACCAATGGTAATTCCATTCTATATCTCCTCTTGCTTTCCTAGCTTATCTGCAGAAGGAAAGTGGCTGGGATGTGTCATTGCTTTTAGTGCAGTTTCAGTTCTTTAGAGCCATTGAGTGCTGCTGTAAATCCAAATAGTCCTGAGATTGAAGCAGGACAGCAGTTCTATGATAGAGTGATGCAGCCACTTGTTTTATTCTGTGTGGCTCCACTTTCAAATCACAACACTTTGAATCATAATATCATGAGTAGGAGAGTAACTCATTGTAAAATTGCTTTAAATAAAGCCTTGCTGCTCAGTGTGCATAAAAAAAAAGTTGGTTTTCCTTTTACCCAAAATGAATTCAAGTATATTTGAAAGTCAGAACTTTCATTTAGAAACGTGGATTTCTAGGATAATTTAAAATTTTGCTTCTTTTAATTGTAGCTTTACCTTCATGTGGTGGTTGCAAAGGTGAAACTTCTTATCTAGAAGGGCATGTTTCTTCTTCTTAAAAAAAATGACTAAAATTCATCAGACAAAAGTCTGATGACTGCGGACTTTTGACACTAATAAGTAGAGCTGAGATGAGCACTTTTCTGTGGTTCAGTTACTCTGGAATGAGACATGTTTTTGAAGTTTCTCAGAGGATTCATTTTAAGAGGGTAACTGCAGCCCAACCTCACGTTCATGCCTGTTAGCCTTTACAGTGCAAAATTGCTAAATATTGATATATCATATGTATCAACTTTGTTTCTTAGCATAATATTGGCTCTTATTACAGTACATGTGCTAAGTACCTGCTGGCCCCAGAAGATTCAATTCCACTGACTCAGAAGTTTTGTTACAGCAGCTGCAAGACATTGTTTGACTTACAGCTAAAGCACAAATATAAAATAACAGGAAGAATTTTGAAGGGAGTTTAGGGTTAATAGAAATACAATGTTCCTGAAGTTAAAGGGAAGTTTTTCTTCTATTTCAGATGAAATGTAGCAAGTCCCTTGTCAACAGCTTTTGAAAATCTCTCTGAAAAGGTGAAAAGAAAATTATTTAAAAGAAGTGGAATTGTATGTTCTGTCAACCCTTCATTTCTTCTTTTGCAACTTGAGAAACCTGTTAAAGTTGATTAACAACAACAAGAATTCTGATTCACTAAGTGCCGTCAGTTCAAGGTCTATCACTGGCTGCCTAGGCACTGATGCAGGTTCCTATTAATTAAGCATGTAAAGAACGTGGGAGCTGTGCTTAGAAAGTATTTTTTACAGTTAATTAAAGCAATCTAATAAAAATGTGTAATTTTTCTAGCAGGATATCTCACTTTGTGAAGTGCTAGGTAACTAGGGGAACTAAGTAACTTTTGATGACTCTTTTTCATTTTTGCAAAAAAAAAAGCAAATGTGAGAAATACACTTCTTTCTCTAACTTCTCTTAAAACACGTGATTTGGTGTAAGCCAAGTTTATGCTGGAGCAAGAGCCAGTGTCTGTTTTGAGGAGATGAAAGCTTCATTTCTTGTAATGACATTGTAGAAACAGAGGCTAAAAATGAGTAATTACCTACCGCTTAAGATGCTGCGCAATGGTAATCACTGCACCAAGGGACAATCCAAACAAAGCCTTCCTCACCATTCCTGGAAACAGCTCCCATTGTTTCTGCTCTGGCTGCTTCTGATGATGTAAGGTACTAATTGGCACTAGTGCTTTTCATGCCAATTGTTTCCAGGAGTCCTACATTTATGAAAGAGACTGAAAGGTAATAAGAAAGTCAAAAGAAGTCTAGAGCATTTTCTTACCCAATCCCGAGTGTGGCTGAGCACATCTCCTGGGCAATCCCTTTTAAGAATTAAAACTGTTTGATCTCTGCAGAAGACATAAATACACAGCCTAAATAGGGTGGGTTGGACATTTGCAACAGTGCAACCTGAGAGCAATTTCCTTTAAGTGACTGGGCTGTATGAACGTGATTTATTTACTTGAGTAAAGCTCTAAGTAAAGCAGTAAAGTAAATCAGCCAGACTGATTTTATTTTTATGAAAACAAATTATTTTAATATGTAATGAAAGAGGCAAAATTATTTTCCACAAAATGTCAATGTTTTGCTCAACTAGTATATTTTTTAAATTCCTGTTTCAGCCAGCTGCAATAAAAATGCAGAGGCTGCTCAAGCCCAAGTAGTCGGGGATGCTCCCTTCTGTCCACAACATTGTAAATAAGAGGTTCATGGGCTCGTTGGGGTGCCTAAGATTCAGTGTCTGGAGTAGTACTTGTGCTTTCATCCTTTGGTGTAATTAATGCTTCTGCATTTTATCTAAAATAGAAAAAAATCTGCAGGAAGTATTTCCTTTTTTGTCTATGTACTGTAGAGTATAAGAATCTCCTGGGGGAGACTAAGAGATGAAGAGGATTATTTTATTGAAATATTTGACTTGTGCACAAAAATCCATTGACACAAAGCCCCAAGTATCTTGGCTGTGCCATTTGGTCTCTGGATTGCGAGGTGGAAGGTACACAGCAACACTTTGCTTGCATTTTTTGGAATGGTTTTGTGAATTTAGTCCCTCAAAATATGACCCATTTCAACACGTTTACACTCTCTCTCGTTTCCCCCCCCAACTTCTTTCTCATTTTCTTTGTCTTTCTTTGTCTGTAGCAAATGCAGATCAAATATCTGAATATTTTCAGTTAAATTTTTGTCTTTTCAGCATTTGTATCAGTTGTGAAATTACTGTGAGAAGCTGGATGTAACCAACATTTTTAAGTATATTATATATACCCATACTCAATAGTTACATTGATATATTAAGGACAGGGTTTGTAAGCAGAGTTGCCTCTCTTTTATTATGTCATTTATATTTTTCATTGTTATTGTATAGTCTATTTCCATGAATAAGAGTGGTCACTGCTATGCAATACAAATTGCCTATTGTTCGGATTTCAGGCACTAGAAGATTTAATTGATTAATTTAATTGAAATGGATGAAACTAAGAACAAAGAAAGGTTGTTTGCTTTTTGGTATTAGATGCTTAATTAGTAATTTGGCAGATGGGACAAGTAGGGAGGGTATTTCCTGATGGTTGACAATTCATTGAGTTGAGTGCCAACAGCAAATCTAAAATCCCTTAACTGCCATTAATTAATTACCAGGAAATACCTGGCTGGGGTGGAGTGGGTCATTATGTTTGTACTCCACATAAGACTGTGAAAGGTGAAAAGAAATCAGAATAACATACAAAGAGTCTCATGAAAAGCTGGTAAAGCGATCCAGCTCTGTATATTCCCTGTTGTTGTGCAGTGACACAAACAGGCCATCACAGGTGTCCCATCACAGGTGTCCCATCACAGATGTCTCATCACAGGTACAGCTCAGAGACAAAACCAGAACTCAAAGTGCCTTCAGGTTTAGAACTGCAGTGGGTGCAACCAGCAGGGTATGCCCTGTTTACAGCAGGGTATTGTTTTCTGACATGCACAAGTAGTAATGAAAATGTGTCCTGAAGGCTGCCTTCTACCCCCTGTGCTTTAGAGGTCATATTTTATATTCATATCAGTGTTGCTTATTAATGCTTCAAAGCCAGAGATTCCTTGAATCGTGTAAGAATGCTCAGGTAATGGTTTGTCCCCTAACACTTAATCGCACAGGATAAAATTAGGTTACAAAACCTATTGCAAGATGTCAGGCTGCTAAAGTGTGTCTGAGTTTTCTTCTGTTACTTTACGTTATGGTCTACAGTTGCTTATTTTTTACTGTAAATTGCTTTACTAAAAAAGAGCAAAGTATAGATAGTCATTGATGGAAAATCATGTTTATGTCACTCTAATTACACTAGTATTTTCCAATATTTCAAAGGAAAAGGAAGGGGAAGAAAAAGACCTTTTTTTTTGTTTTTTCCCCCTAACAGTCCCTTTCCTGAGATGTCCATGTAATCATTAACCAAGAGAAATCCTATTTTTCATTAAAATAGAATCCTTAGTCTAATGTGTGATGAACATGTGATTTAGAGACTTCATGGTTCTGAAACCGGGGAGTTGTATTCCATTTATTTCTGCTTACATAAGTCCAAGTCAGATGTGGACCAAACCCAGAGAGCTACTTCAGTTTCCTTTAACGAGCAGAGCCATTCTTGTGGTGACAATAAACACAGGTAAATAAAAACGGGTACTGCTGCTATTTCATATTATCTCAAACTGTGTAAACATTTTTCTTTGGGTTGATGGATGGTTTTGTTGGCTACCTGAGGATTTCCAAGTAGGCTATAATTTACTATTTTTGAAATTGTTTTTATTGATTCAAGTTATTATTGTCAGAGAAGATCTCCTCTCCCTTCCTGCCTCCTTCAGTGGCAATAGAGTGTTATATCTGGAGTGTACTTACATGTACACATTCAAAGTTAAGCATTTCCAATGCTTTGAGAGCCCAGACCTATTTCAAGCTAAAGGGACAGAGACTATTAAATAGAAGAACAGGAGACAGTATATATGTAATTATACTGATAAATTTATTTCTATTTCTGAAACATTCCACTACTGTATACAAACCCATCTTAAATATAAGAAATCCTGGAGTGTAATTTAAACAACAGGGACATTCTAAATACTCAGGGCTTTTACTTAAATTTTTATTAAATAAAATCAGAATTTGGTGAGGAACTTGTGAGATCACTTTGTGTACACCAAGACTCTTTGCACGTTTGGAAGTAGATTTCACAGAACATCAGAATTTGTTTTAGTCAGGGAGCTGTTCCCCCATTTTTTTTCACCTGGACGTGCAGTATTTTTTTTCCCGTTCTGACAGGTAAGCTCTGCAATTTTTCCATCACAGGATTTTCAACAGAATGCATGTGCAGAGATAGGAAGGTCATGTTGGGTGGTGGTGCAGGAGGTGGAGACACAAATGGCACCAAGAAAGAAAGGGGGAACTGTAGGAAGTGTACAGCAAAGTAGTTCATTTCCTTATATTTATGAAATGAGTGAGTTCCCACACATTAATTTTGGGTCAGACTTTTGTTATATTTTTTTTTAAGCACCCTTCAGAATCAGTTGATACCAGGGTTAGATAACTCATTGAGTCACTTTGCCTTTTCTTTAACAGAATAAATCAGATTTGTTTTTCCAGGGTTCTGTGTCTCAGCAATATTTTAATCCCTTTAGGAAGAATAGGAATTCTAATGTATCATAAAAACTCCCTACTGTTATTCAATGGTTAGTTGTTTAAATTAAAACAATGTTCCCATGGGACAGGAAAATCTACAGATAAGAAACAATGTAGTCTAATGGTAAAGATCTTATGATTGTGAGCTGTCCAGTGGTCATTCTAAGAATTCACGTCCTTTCATACCAGAACAAGATATCTTGTACTTCTGAATGAAGGGTGGATATTACTGCATAAACTACATACAATGCCTGTCAAGTTTTAGGTGCTGTTTAAATACACAGCTCAAACTATTGCTGAAGTGAGTGAAAGGACTTCAAAGGGAGAAAGAACACACCCACTTTATCTGATCTAGTAGAGATACAATGGGACAATGAATACCAGAACATTTTTATGTCTTCAGATGTAAACCTAATGATAAGAAAAAATTGTATTGCTCTGTTTTCCCTGTGGGACACACCTAATAAATATTATATTTAATTCCTTTTAAGTGAAGATGAAATTGCAGATTTTTTCTGCAACCAGATCCTATTCAGGACATACAGCCGTGTTTCTTTACAACTATACTTCTAAATTATATTTCTGTTAAAAAAACCCCTATATGGCCTAAAATAGGAGACACTGATATCCTTGTCCTAAATCTTAGGATCACCAAAATTGTTCATAAAATGCCAGTATTAGGTAACCTGTTATTTGTTGGAAAACGCATTTAGAAGTTCTGGTGTATTGACAAAGAGGGAATCTTAAATTATCTGATAGTAATTGCAGTACAATCTCAACAAAGAAAGTTAACCCAATATTTAAAATTTGGTAATGTTTCCTAGAAAAGGCAGAGAGAGTTCATCAAGTGCCATTTGAGATCAAAAATAATTAATTGTTTAACTAAACACAAATGTAGATATGACATGCATTACAGGTAAATATGTCCCTCAACTTTCTTGTACAATTTTTTTTTTCTTTTTTAACTTTTGCTTGTTCAAAGTTACTTTGGATCTGGTTAGAATAGTATGTTATACCCTGATTGATTCCAGAAGAAACGGTCTAAAGTGTTTGGATTATATATTAGAAAAAGGTTCACTGAAAGAGTAGTCAGACATTGGACTCAGTTGCTCAGGTGGAGTCACCTTCCTCCACAAGTGTTCAAGAGGCACTGGGACATGGCAATTGGGAGTGGGGGTTTGGGGTGATTGTGGTGGACCTGGGTAAGGTTCATGGTTGGACTGGATGATCTTAAAGGTCTCTTGATGATCCTGTGTGATTCTTCGATCCCTGCAGTGTAAAGCAAAGGTGGTCTCCTTAGCATACAGTGGCCAGATACTCTGCTGGTGTCCTTAAGTTTGCAAATGATGCATTTGACCAATTTAACAGAAAACCATTTTGAGGGTAGAAGCGGCATATAGAACAAAACACTTTGTAACTTACCCAGTATGATGAGTAGAGCTGCTGTTATAGGAATAATTGTTCCTGCTGAGACAATAAACTGAAGAAAGGCCCTCAGATTGCTAATGGGAATCTTGGACTGGATTTACAGATTCCTTTGGTTGTCGTAGCATTTTATTTCATCACTGCACACTGAAGCTCACTAGGAAATTAGATAATATGTGGATTTTATTTATTACACCCATTGTAATACAATTAAGTCTTCATGATTCAGTTTGCAAATATAACAGGGGTTTTTTATGTTATCTCAGTTTAATTTCTATGTAAAGTGTGAGAGCAAATACTTTAAACTTTTTTCCTTTTTAATATTAGCTAGATATAAAAGGGCTGGACTGAGCATGGTGCTAGTTTTACCTGAGAATTAAATTCTCAAAGTAGACTCTAGACATAAGGATAATTTACCACCAAATACACACACCTTGAAGAGGTGACAGAATGAAAGGTTTTATATAAGTGGGCTGGAACAATCTTATTCCACCATGTTAAATGTATTATTTTTTGTACTCAAAAAGTGAGATAAAGACATGCCAGCTACTGTTAAAGCTGAAAGGAAGAGATGTGTATTTGAACCCCCATGACTGGAGGAGACACTTGGTTGTTGTACAAATTCTGTATTTGCTCACCTCCCTATTTCTCTCATTGCAAATGGAAGGTATAATAATCATATTTTGCAGAACTCAGATCTTGTTAGTGTGTGTTACACAATGTTGTGAAGCTGATGATTGAATCAAATGTCAGAAGGTAGAGGACAAGCTTTTATTTTCTGATTCCTAATTGTGT
Organism: Xenops minutus; assembly: GCA_035221455.1. Classification (NCBI taxonomy): domain Eukaryota; kingdom Metazoa; phylum Chordata; class Aves; order Passeriformes; family Furnariidae; genus Xenops; species Xenops minutus. Next base: position 108,512 of record JAWWEE010000066.1, on the reverse strand, counting down.
TTAGGTGAGCACTCCATTGGAAGTGAACAGGAAGCTTCCCTGAACTGTGGATTTTTTGGAGCTGGATACAAAAATCTGCCACTTGTGTCAATATACAAAGCACTCTGGTTTCAGCAACAAAACTATTTGGTATGTCAGCATGAGATTTAAATGACTTCATTTCACACAGCTCTTCCAAGTGCTTCTCAGGGCTATTTTTAAATAGCAAAGAAACTTTTATTTTCTTGTTATTTAGTTTGTTCCTGGCTTTATAAAATATTAATATCACCTCTAATGGCAAATCAGATCCTAAAAGTTCCTTTCCCCTGGATATTTCTGTTTTTTAATTAACTAGTCATTTATTCAGAATCCAGAGACTTCCATTAAGATGTTACAATTGAGGAGTACCACTTTTCAGGTATTTTGTCAGACACATACAATATATGGGACTATCTAACACTCAGGGGTGAAGCAATGGAAATGCTCTCTGTTTTGGATCACAAAGTTTTGGGCCTTTATTCTGACAGGTTCCTTGTTATGTGAAGGATCTGCAGCATTCACTGATGAGCTCACAATTGACATATGTCTCATCCTACTGCCCATGTTTTCTTCTTTTACTTCATCAGTTATGTCATTCTTTGACGCTTTTCCTATTGCATTCTCATCACTTTCTTATCTCCTTCCACATTTGTTTCCTTGTGGCATTGCCTCATTGAGTACATTGTGCTCTCCAAGTTCCTTGACAGCTTCTAGATTCTTTTCTTTTTTCTTTTATGTAAAGGTTTTGTTTAGCCTTTGATTTATTTTCCTCTTTCACCAGTTCCTTTCCTGAAATGTCAGTTGTACAGTCTTCTGGCAGTGGTATTAACAATTCTCCAGGTCTATGGGTTGTACACCATTAGGATTTTTCATAATCGCATTCTGGGATTTTATATTCCTCTGTTTCTAGCATTTGTCATTACATCTGAGCTTAAATTCTCTTTAACTTCAACTAAAAATACTCAGTGAGTTCTTCTGATCAAAAGTTATTTCTCCAGCAAGGTCCTACCATACACTGCTCCACCTCACTCTCTACCCACACCCTCCCATATGTGACTTTCTCCTCTTAAACCGCTTTTTAAAATTTCTGTAATTCACACATAAAAAGGAGAATAGTTTTCTGCTATGACTTTTAGCATATATTGTTGTTAAAGAACAGTTTTTGAGATTGTCCAGAGTAGGTATAGAGCCTAAAAATAAAAAGGAAGAAACATTTCCCCCATGAAACTCTGTTATCTGCAGAGAATTGCTTTGAACTCTTTCTTCAGAAAAATCTCTTTTTTCCTTTGTTCTAAGTATATATTAGCAGTGTAAATTTTTCACAGGCTTCTTAGAAGTTCATTTGAGTATTTGTGACATTTTTAAGGGATTTGTGATATTGAAGATGATGAAAAAGCATGGCTAACCAAACATTTATGGCAGGAAAGTATGTGAAAATATAACAATATTTGATTTTTTTTTTCTGTTGTGAAAATCCTATTATTTGAGCAAAATTTCTTGATACTAATGAATTTACTCAAAATAAATACAGCTTTCAGAGGAAGACGGTTTAGTCTGACTTGTGACTAAGACAAAGGGAAATCTGTTTCAATCAGAAACTCATATCACAGTGGTTTACTATCAGTGAAATAAATATATTTAACTTGTTCTACAGCCTTAAAAATAATGTAATATATTTTAAGGTACTGTAATTTTCCATTAAAACATCATATATGTATAAAATTACACCCTTTTCTTCAATAAGAAGGCTGAGAAAGTTAGAACTTATAATCAAGTTTTAAATTCAAAAATATTGTCAAAAATGAAAATTTAAAAAAGCTGCACTTTCCTATGATGAGTATGAACTTACCCTTTTAAATTGGAATTGCAATGAAGTATCAGAGATGTTAATTGTGGGACGGGAGTGGTGCACAGTAAAGAATCTTTGCATATTGCCTGAAACTTCCTAAGTAGATCAGATCAAGTGTCATTAATATCTTCACTCTCACTTATCTCATTTTTAAAATACTCCGTGCATTTATGCAAATATGGTGCTTCTTCCTCTTTATTTAATTTTATCTATTTGGGGGGAGATGAAAAGGCAATGCAAAGGTTGGGGCAAGGGATAAACCTTTGCTATAATTGTAGACACAGAATTTAAGCTGTTGGAAGAACAGTTCCACCTTTTCATGCCCCCATTTCCTCATTCTGGAGATGGAGAGCAGACCAGCATGGCTAAAAATTACATTAAATTTGGAATCTCTACTGGAGTTCACTCAAGCTACCTTGAGGAATGGCCGTTCATTAGAAAATGTGCCAGTTTCAAAATCTTCATTGTTTTAGGTAGAGTGAATTGTTTTTCTCACAAATGTACGGATCTTTTGTAGTATTTAGTGTATCTCTTTATACTTTTGTGTTTGTATTCTCAGTTTTGGAAGAGGATTGTATTGCTACAGAAAACAAACTGCAACAACTTTTATGCACCAATCATGTTTGGTTTTTACGTGGCTGTTTTTAGCTTTTGTAATGTTTTCCTTTGTAACTGAATTTTTCACAGTGGAAGGGACACAGGCTATACAGTCTAACTGTGTGTGTGTGTATATATATATGTAAATCCCAGGGAAAGACAAGGGGTAGTAAGGGATAAACACAGTACCCTGTTAGGAAACAGTGCTTTGTAGGCAAAAGCCCTTCTCCTAGTTCGATATTGGACAAAGATGATTTGTTGTGCTTATGTTTAAAATCAGTTTCTAGTAGGACAATTCGCTAGTCGCTGCATTGGGCTATATATTGTAATTTTATGTGCTGATCTCACATCCATTTCTGTTCACTGTTTTATGCATAGCAATGAAGTTGCATTGACAGTACTTCAATTTCCACTGGAGAACATAAGTCAAACCTTCCCTACTTCAAGCTGTAGTGTCTCAAGCCAGGGAGCTCATGCCCTGTGAGGCAGAACCTTGTTCAGTCACAGAGGTGCTGGTGAGAAAGCAGCTGGTCAGCAGGACAGCAGAGCAAGCAGGAAGATTGACTCAAAGGTCAGTCAGTCTAACTGCAGCCTGAGGATCCCATGTGTGAACATGGACTGACCACACTTTCTTTGGCCCTGCATGAGTCACAAAAGGAGAACTCTTGCCTACGTGCTCATGCAGTCTGAGACACTGGGTTGATATTCTGTTGGCATAGAGCGACCAAACTGAGCCATTTTCCTGCCTGGAAGCCACAGCACTTTGGAGGGAGAAGTGGCTTTGTGCTGAAGCCTTGCAAGGCTAATCCTTACTGGGAATATCTGTCCCAGAATACAGGGATATTGCACTGCTTTGACTTTTATTGGGAATAGTACGTCAGCTCAAAAATGCTGATGTCTACATCTCTTCTAAGGATTTAATGAAATACGTTAATTGGGGCTTCCATTAATTTTAAGGGGATTTCCCACTGGGAGTGTTAGCCCTTGAAGACACCAGTATTTTTAGTGCACTCAGTCTGATGTTCCTTAAGGCTACTGACAGGATCCGTGATGGAAATATGTTAAAAGCAAGCAGGATTCCCATGCACCCATAGTAAGTCTGAGGAGTTCATAATCCATTGCCGGTTCTCCCTGTAGGCAGGAAGGTCATACTAGGGTTCACATGAAGCAAAAGTAGACATGCTCTGAAGAAAACCAGATGATGAAGACAATTCTGAGAATGTGTTCTTGAGTGAATATGACTTCGTGTTTGTTTGTAATATGTGTAAACATCAAGGGATAAAAAGGAGTGCTTGAATGAGAGCTATTGTTAGCAAAAGCAAAACTCACTGCAGAAGAGGAAAAAACAATTAAAGAACCAAAACAAACTAAGAAACAAAGGATAAGCAGGTGCAGAACTTGGAAAAAGAAAAAAAAGAAGTTTATTTAAACATTTTAAATTTTAAAAGTAAATCTCTGTTTCCTTAGTGTTTTGAAGGACAAGAATATCATTTACAGTAATTTACTCCCCTTCTCTTAGATACTTCAAACTTCCAAGTTACAACTGAAAGTAAGTAATTTTGATGATGAGAGCATAATTTTTCTCTAATTTTGAATTCCCTCCTTTTTCTTTGCTTACCTTTTGCATGGGTCTCTAATTTTCCCTTATCTAGGCAATTTTAGGAACTTTATTAAAAAATTAATGCTGTGATGAATATTTCCATTGTTATTTGTAAAACAAGGAATCATTTAGAAAACCCAAACAAAATTCAACTCGCAGGGGAGTTAGACATATATAGTAAAAAAGTTCTGCTATGGTGATTTTATATTTCTAAGGAACCAAATAATAAGAGAAATGTTATTATCTCATTTAAGAATGTGGGATGAAGAGCAGAGCAATGAAGTGACTTGCCTAATGGTTTAGGTCTGAGCAGGGAATAGAATCCAGACTGCCTGACTCCTCAGGCAGAGCATTAAAAACAGATTTCCCTTCTCTCCTCCATGAAAAATAAGAGAGGGCTACCTGTTCAACATCCCAGATTTGGATTAAATATGCACTGTATATTTTACTTAAAGAATTGTGTTTTATCGTGACGACAGTATTTTCTAAAAGAATCAATATTTTAATTCACTAATGATAAATCATTTGTAGGTTCAGTGTGTCACTGCTCCAATGATACTTCTTCCTATTAAAGTGACTGTATCATGTCAGAAGACAGCAGTGTTTATTTTTTAGGGAATGAGCACCAGAAAATGCTGCACAGGGTGTTCTTTGCAGACCTTGTTAACATTTACCCCTGAGACACATGGCCTAAGCCTGAAGGACTGAAAATAAATCTGTCACCTACAAAATGGTTTAAAATACAGATGCAAAAAAAATTTATTTATTTATTTATTTTAATCTAGGGTGTGCCCCAGAAAGCTCGTTCTTTAAAGCCAGACATGTTTTTTTGTCCTAAGGAAATGTTCTTATAATTTACCTCTATAAAATACATTCTCCAATAGGGAATTAGAATTGCAGCCCTGCCGGAGGCTGAATTGGGTAGGCTTTAAGCCTGAGAGATGCCAAACTCGATAAAACCTGCCTGGCATGCTGTCTTTTTCAACTGACCCTAAGGAAGATATGGCCAGGGCAGGAGAAAAAAAAACCCAAAACAAACACAACAAACAAAAAAACCCAAACACCTAAAATGAAACTAAACATTTAGAGCATACTGGAACTAACAGAAGAGAAGAAATGTTACTTAATTCCACAGAAAGTGTATAGAAATGTAAATTGTACAATATGCAGAAGTGGGAATTATAGTGGAATGTTTTTACTTAGTTCAACAGCTATGATAAAAGTTGGAGTTTGCACATTATGTATTCTCAGACATGTCCCTAAGCTATCTTTAATGAATGCAGTTCTCATTAACTAAGTGCTACTTACATGCAACTAGCCAAAAAAAAAAAAAAAAAAAAAAAAGTTCTTGATTTAGAAGCAGCTTATATGATTATTCCACATGAAGTATCAGAACTGTAAGCTGTTAAAATTGGGACAGAGAGATGAATTTTTGGAGACACATGTAACAGATTTGGGGAGGGGGTAGTGGAAGAGAAATACTGTTCTTTGAGGGAGGAAAATTACCCTGGTTTTGAAGGATTGTAAATCTGTTTTCCTAAGGCCCACTGTCTTCCAGTATTGATTCCATCTGCATGGTAAGTAAACCTTTTGGGGCAGGAACTCTCCTTTTGTTTTGTGCTTGCACAGCACTAAGGGTAGTAAAGTTCTGGAGTGCTGCAGCAATAATGAGGGACAATAGTAATTCACTGGCAGACTACAAGGTGTATGAAGCTAATATATAAGTTCAAGAAGACTATATCAAAAGAGAAAAATTCCTTCTTTTTGCTACTGGTGAGTTCAAGAACTTTCCATATTTGTTGCTAGGACACCTGCCATCCAAAAATTACCTTTGTGCAGAGGGTTATGTCTCTCCTCGTTCCTTTGGATTGTTCTCCCTGTGTCCAATCCTGAGTTTGCTTTCAGCTGCCTCCAATTCCCATTTTAGCAGATCTGTGAGAGTGACCCAGCATTGTAAAGCAAATTATGATGAAATAGATTTTTGTCCCCATTTTCATGTAAAAACTTTTAGATGCAGAGGAGTTCCCAGGCTTCAGTAGAAAACCACAAAATCTGCCTGCATTCCTTCCTGCAGTTTTTTCCAAAGCATTAAGAACTGAAGGTAAGAATTCCTACCAGTATGAAAGCTGAACTTAGCTAGTCTTGGGTTTATGCCATTTTATGTCAATCTTGTAGAGAAAAAATTGAATTACTCATTTTGAAATATTTTAGCAGAAGGAGCCCTTATTATAAGTGATGTGAATGTGTAATATCTGATAATGGATTTCTACCTCTGTGTAGAAAATCAGCAGTGTAGTCATATCTTTCAGAATGTTTAAAATTAAAACAGCTTGGAATTTCTTTGGTTTAAAAACAAGAAAACCCCCCCATACTTTTGTAGTCTGTTTTTCTAATAAGTCAGGAAAGAGAGTTCATTTTATAGTTTGAATGATGTAAAAGAACTGATTTTCAGCAAATCTGGCTTCTAGCCTGGCTTTCTATGACCACATTTGTCTAATACAAAGAATTTAATGTTTAATATTGTATTGGAACTGCATTCTAATTGCATAATTCTTCATGTCTTTAAGAAAAAAATCTCAACTCAAAACAAACAGCATTGAAAAAGTCAGGCTTAATGTCATTAGCTTAATGTCTAAGTGTAACAAGCCTATGGGTAGTGGACTGATTTCTTAACATACCAGGACATGTAAGGAAGCTATAATCCCTGTCCAAAACCTGGTTTGGAAGGTTTTATTTATTGGTTTTTTTAGAAGTCTTGTTCATTAACCGCTCTCAGCAAAGCACTGCTGTCCAAACATTATATGTGCGCATGCAGGTGGGTACAACTTTCAGCACTATAAATGGGTCATAAATATGACAGTAAAGGTTTTACTTACACCATGAGGAAAATGAAGAGATGGGAGATTTTTCTGTGTGGTTTAATGTTAATGCAATGAAACAATCTTCTGAAAACATATTTCTGGCCATCTCCCATGGTGTTGGTTGGCCCTGGGAGGGGAGAGGTCATCCTGTGGCAGTAGGAGTTTCACTCAATGCTTAGCTGCATACTTGGTTGTGGAATCAGTGGGAGAAACATGTAGAACAGTGTTCTTAACCAGCTAACAGGAGGGAGAAGACAATCAAGTTGTTAAAGCTGAGTCATTGATGTGCTGGCCAGTTTGTCCTCACACTCTGAAGAGGGAGGGTCTTGGATATCTCTGAAAGAAGATGACTTGGGAATTGTCAGGTGATGGAAGATCAGTCTTGAATGCCCTCAATGAAGGGCAAAAATCGTTGGGTTTGATGCCTTTGAAAATACTGATATTGGTTTGATAGAGTAGCATGACATTAGCATATCAAAATGTTTCAGGTTAAATTTTCAAAGATATTAATTATATATTTTCCTGTTTCAGTATGATAGTAAATAGAATGTCTTTGGTTAAATTGGACATGTGTCCTGGGCAAAATTCACCTAAAGTACTTGGTCTTTGAAAGCATGGAATTGAGTTGCTAAAAAGTCCATTTAGCAAACTCTACTGCCTTTTGTTAAAAAAAAAAAAAAAAAAATAAAAAAAGGGCTGAGAGCTTTCTCTGGCATGTAAAGCCCTATTTTTACATTGGGTAACTTGGTGAATTTCCCACAAAGAGCCTGTGAGTGTTCAATAGTTCTGTCCACAGCGAGGTTCCAGCAAGGGACACAGTTTTGAATCTGATGCTCAGAGTTATGTGTACATTTTGCTGTCATTCTTTGACAGAAATAGTCTGGGCTTATTTTGGGTCTTTTATGGCATATTGAGCGCTCCATATATTTAAAATCAAATCCTTTGGAATCACTGCACAAATATAACAGGGCTAACATGGAGGCACAAACTCTGGCCTTTCACATGGTAAGATCAGCTGATGAGGACATTTGACCCAAACCTTTTAAAGACACTTTCCTGAACATTCTGGAGCAACCTATTTTTGCACTGATGTTGTGTACCAAAGAAGCTATTTTTGTATGTTTCATATTCTGGTATTTGTGATCAATTCTGCACCAAATGATGATTCCACTAAATGTAAAGGAAATGAATAAGGTATGTTTTTTGTATGTCCTCATGTTAACGTGTTTCATCTTGGACGTCAGTCATTGAGTGTTCCCAATCATAACTGAGAACGGTCTTCTGTGACCCTGGTTTTCCATGTACTTGGCTACATACCTACAGGCTTTTCCCCAAATCAATTAATTCCTATTAACTTAAATAGAGTAGGATTTTTCAGATTTTCTTTATTATTTTTATATTGGGTGGATTTTTTTTTTCTGTTTTTTTGGGTTGTTTTTAGAGGTTTCTGGTTTGGGTTTTTTTTGGGTTTGGTTTGGTTTTTTTTTTGTAGGGGTTTGTATTTGGGGTTGGTTTGTTTTCTGATAAAACTGTAAACCCTCCAGTGTAAATGCAGTGTCTTTCCAGTGTTTAGTCCTGAATATTAGTCTTGAATATTACAGAATAAAAATAAATCACTATATTAAATAATCTACACTATATTAAATAATAAGCACCAATTATCGCTATTAAGGTGGAGTAACTAACAGTTTTGTGAGAGAGTTCGGTCTGGGTGAAAAAAGAGCAAACAATAAAGCACATCATCTCTTACTGCAGCCAAATATTTGTAAACTGAAGTTGCTGACAATGTAAGTGGTAACAGTCATCTTGCAACCAGATGGGACAGTCCTGTGTTTGTGAACTTTTGCCCTAGGAAGCAAGAGGGTAAAGAGGAGAAAGGAGAAGAAATGCTTAGTAATTATTGTTGCACAGTATTACCTTGCAGTTATTCTTTCTCTCAGGCACACAAGCATAAGAAATTTACAGAAACAGAGTGATGCAGATACAGCGGGTAGGTGTAATTTTGAGAACTGCCACTGGATGTTTGTATAGTTGCTGGGTTGGTTCCTTTTTCTTAGTCACAGTACACAGAGTGACAGAATGGTCACTAGATTATTAATGATGTCATAGATTAAATTGTGTTCTGTAAACAGAAATTTACACCCTGTACTTTCAACTGAACTGAAAAGTCATTTAAAATTTGCAATAAAGAGTCTGCACTTTTTATCTTTTTTAAATCTACCTTGAAGTCTAATAAATTAAATTAAATTTACATGGGTTGTGGAGGTGTGGTCTAAAATTTAGGTGAGAAGGTAATGTATTTAAGAATAATAACTTTGCTGTGCAATCATGTTAAGTGCTCATCTACTTTAAAGCATGAACTTAGTTGCAGAATATTTTAGCTTTTAATGTTCCAGAATTCCTTATACACCTTGTCTGCCATTAATGCGGGATGTTGGTGTTCACTGCTAGGTTTTTCTACATCCTGTTTCATAGCTGGCACTATCGCACTGTTTCATAACCAGTGAAGTCACTAACACTCCTAAATGTGGTTAGGTAGGAAATATTTTCTACAGAGGTTTGTACACAAAATGGTTTTGTTCATTATGTTCTCTGAAATATGTTTTACTCCTTTGCAGTACCCTATCATGCTCGGCCTGTCTGTCAAACTCCACTGGCATTATTCCTCCAGCCATCCCAAACTGCCCACAAGCTTCCACCATAACCACTGAGGCACATCCAGTACAAGTCAGCTGGGACCACCCTGAAACTGGTGCTAACGGCAGAGATATTTCTGTATCTGAAGCCTCCTCCTTGCAGTGCAGAACTGGTCAGGTTCAGGATACAGCCCAAGAAGAAGCTGGAAACACAGCCCTTTGATGTGTCGAAGTAATCACCGAAAGTAAGTGCTATTTAAGATAAGGCTTACCATTTTTGTCTGTGGATTCGGCTGCCTCCTTCATAGTTCAAACTCAGTGCCTGTGTTTGTTTCCATGCACAGTTTGATATCAGGTCTACTATAGCAAATAGCATGAATATTTTAGGTTTAAACATAGTTTTCTGCCTAAAACTCTCAATGCTAGTGAACCAGCTCCTTCGAGGAATATCAGTGTTTTAGTTCAGGGAAACACTTTTTTGTAGGAAACAGTCTATAAAAACTGTTTTACCATTTGCTTAAGTTATAGTCATTTGAGGGCTTCGGTGACCTCTATTTGTCCTCACTGCAGCCTGGTAACTGTGCCTGATGCTGTGGATGGGCCTCTGTAAGCTTTGTATTCTTGTTAATAAAGCCCTACATTTACACAGTGAGGATTTCCAGCATTTTAGATTGCAATGAGAATGAAACATGTTGAGCGATAATATGCTGAGGCACTGTCTCAAATACACATTTGCTGTTGTTGCAGCTCCTCTGTGGAGCATTTTGCTCATGTGGATACTTTCTTTAAGCACTTCATTACCAAATTTGGACTTTGTTCAACAAAGGTAAATTTAAAGTACTTTAAGCTGTGTGTGTATCTACGCTCAGACTTTTGAGCCTTAGTGACTGAGGGAAGCCCAGAAAGGCCATTATGTCTGTTTTGATCAGGAGAGGGCCAAGATGGTGATAAATTTGGTAAAGAACCTTTGGAAATCTTATTACTTCCACTTAAGTGCCCATAAACTCCTGTAGCACAGAAGTTTTTGAATTAATTTAAGGGTGCTTCCATAAAGGATTGATAGCTTTTAAGTGTTAGTTTAATTATTAGTCCTAATTGTGTGTCTAAGCGCTCTAATAGGCAGAAACAAAACACTTTCTAGTCAGCAGAACTTTTGGGAAGGTTTTCAAGCTTATTGCTCTAAATTGAATGAGCTTTTTTAAAATGCAACCGATGTTCTGAATTAAGGTCGTAACAGTGAAAAGCAGTTATTAGAAAAGTGGAAAAAAAGAAAGCTACTTCCTCTGGCTTGGACAAAGACAAAGTTTGACTAAAAAGGGTCATTGACATGATGGCAAAACATGAAGGAACTTTACTAAGGATGGGAACTACTTCCAATAAAACAGCAGGAATGCTAGAACTTTCAAAAAAGCTTTTTTGGATGTTTGGAGTCTCTGATTTTGGGTATATTCAGCACTACTTAGCTGTGGGAATAATCTTACACTAATTTCTTTGTGAGTTTCAGGTGGAAGTTGTGGTTCCTTGGTTTTTTTATATGTACATGTGTGTTACACATATTTTATGAAAATGCAGTTTATTATCTGCCAAACCTGCTCAGGTGAGGACTTCGCTTTGGGAAAGAGACTAAAACCAAAAGTTAAGGTTGAAGATAGCATCAAGATTTTTGACAGTGGTTTCTTGTAAATGCTTTTACCTATTTGAATGTAGAAATCTGAATACTACAAGACACTTATGATATTATTTGCTTTGTACATGTTGTTTAGAAGTAAATAACTCAGATTGTCTCAGCCAGAATAATACTGCACCAGTTGTGGCTCTCACGTTTATTTTAGCAAATTAGTTTGTCTACTTCTCAGGAAGTGACTTCAGTAAGGAAGCACAGTAATTCAATTATCAAGCACTCCTAACCCTTCCAAGAAAATGCATATGAACTCAATGTAAGAAAAATATTTATTTACATCTTCTTGTCTTCAATAACTCATTATGTTACATGCAGCATGATTCACCCTAGGAGGTTTATCTGTCATGAGGGAAGCAGGAGGAAGAATGAAAAAATCTACCACCAACCTAAAATATGTCATTGCGTTCTAGGCAAGTAATACTATTTTCAGGAGCAATAGCTCAGCTATCTCTCTGGAGGAAGTTCCTCCAGCCTCTGTGCCTTGTACCCTTTGTTCCTGATCATCTTGAGACAAGCAATTAAAAAATCTCTAGCTTGGGAACCATGTTGCCCCAAGGGTGGCTTATGCCTATTGTGAATAATTGGATTTGGATTGCTGAAATTGCAATGTGTCCTCTGAATGTTACTGTTAATACGTTTTAAGAAACTGAAATAATGATGACAATTTGAGAGTGTTTTGAACGTTTCACAGTCACTGCTTAAAGTTTACACACTCTTGCTGTCAGTGAGAAGGAAAAAAGCCATATAAAAGAAAATTCACAAAATTACATGACAGGCAGCTAAAGTGTCTTTCTTAGGAGAAAAATCTAGCTTTGGAGAAAACTTCTGATGTCTATGGATATTCTTGTTTAAAATAATTTTTTATTGTCTGTTTCACACAAGTAAATTCACAAAAAATAATTATCCGTACTATGAGTTGGAAAAGACCAGTGTAAAATTCATCTACATTTTCATTTTGGTAGAAAATACATCTTCACTCTACTTTGAGTATTATTCATGGCTTCAACATGCAGCTGACTGACCTGGAAGTTAGGATCAGTTTAAAGTAGAGGGACCATCTAGGGGGTTTTGTAGGTAGGAATACTTAGCCTCTCCAATGTGCTTTACATGTGTGCTCAACTATGGGCCAGTAAGAGTTAAGTGTCCATTCTGCAGGTAACATGAAGAGAGCTGCAGGGACAGCTTAGCACTGCTGTGTCCACTACTGGATATTGGTCATTCTGGGGAGAAATACAGAGAAATGGGAATGGGCATTTGTTGTAGGAAAGAACAAATTCATCCAGAGGGCTGTGTTGGATGAACAGTCTCAAAACAATTAGGAAAGGGAATATTTTCACTTCTTTAAAAAATATGATTTGAAAGACAGCTATGCCAAATATTTTTGCCAGCTTCTCGGTGCTTCACATACATTTGCCCTGTGTTCAGCAACCTAATAGTATGGGGATTTAGTTAGAGACTTAAAAAAGGAAACAGGAGATCATCACAGAGGCTCAGAACAACATTGAAAAGAAACAAGAATGTCAGCCTGTAGCTAAAGGATAATGTAATTTATGGTACTGGATATAAGAACCTTGGGAAAGAGGTGAACTTGCAGATTTGTAAGCAGGTCAAAGTGAGTGTCCTGCCTGCCTCAGCTGCCAGAGGGTATCGATTCCCTTGGACTGGTGCCTTTATGGAGATGTTTTAGCCTAACACAGCCACATGAATCAGCAATCTGACACTGCTGCTTTGCAATGGGATGGGAGCTGCACCGATGTCTCGATGACTAGTCTGAGTAGTTTCGTTACTGGGACAACAAGGGTAAACTTCAGCTGTTAGGAGACCTTTCCAAGAAGAGTATTGGCACAGTCCAGCTGTAAGCAAAACTGGACTTTTGCAACTTGTGCATCACAGACACTAACTTGTCTTAGTGCTATTGTGATCAGATGAAGAAAAATGTTTGTAATTTAATTGGGTTGGGCTGGGGGAAAAAAACCCTTTGGCGTCATAGACAGGCCACACTGTTTGAAACAGCCTGAAAGGAAAAAAATTCTATTGGAAAAATTATCTTGGCAAATTCTTCTCTTTCCAAGAGTAGACAGATGAGTGTTTTAGATACAAAAGCATGATTCGCAAACGAAGTATAAACCTGGAATGATTTAAGGATTTGAGCGCACTGGCTAAAAGGACAAAGCCCAAAACATCTCTTGGCTTTAAATCCCATCAGAAAACATGAAACAAACCAAGTTTTCTTATTTTGCCTAGAATTTGAATCCTATATTAATGATTTTTAATACATCTAAGACTACTTTTCAAGATAAGAAGATCCAAAATGTTGTTAAAGACATCAAGGCAGTGTGCTGTTATCTCTTGGAGGGTTCAAACTGACTGAGGGCAGGTTTGGATAAGATGTTAGGAAGAAATTCCCTGCTGTGAGGGTGGTGAGGCACTGGAACACGTTGCCCAGAGAAGCTGTGTCTGCCCCATCCCTGGAAATGCTCAAAGCCAGGTTGGATGGGGCTTAGAGCAACCTGGTCTAATGGAAGGTGTCCCTGCCCATGGCAAGGGTTGGAATGAGAAGATCTTTAAGGTCTCTTCCAACCAAGCCATTCTCTGGTTCTATGTATTACATGCATATCATCATATGTTAACTGTTATCAGATTAAGAGTACTATAGAAACTATAGAAGGGGTTTGGCTAAAGTCATTGATGAGGTGTGTATCTTCCTTAGGTCCTGGAATTAGATACATTTAAATAATCTGCTTAATTTCAAGACCGTGTGCTTCATACTGCTAAAATACATGAGAAATACTATGAAGGATTCATTGACCTGTTTGTCAGCTGAAGTGACACAGATACCCAGTAGAAGGGGTAGCCAGCACAGCAGATGTGCCTTGTTGTATCCAGTGTGTAACTGGGGCAGTATGGAAACACAACAAACCCTGTTCCAGTGCTGCAGGAGGGCGGTGGGTTTGGGAGGGCAGCTGGGGCTGTGGGCAGTGACATGAGCTACTGGGGCAGCATTGTTTAGGGTTCATCCAACACCGCTGGTACAGGCTCGTCAGAAAGATTAAGCAGCTTGTTTGAAGGGAGTTAAGAACAAGTCTTGGCAGAGCCTTTGAAAGATGGTTCTGGAACCTGAAGAAGACAGCTGGTAGGAAGCTGGAGTTTGCGTTTAGAGCAGATCTGAATGCTAGATAGGAGCATGTTTATAAGACAGACTTAAACTGCAAGTTGGAGATTTAAAGACTGGGATGTGCACCAGCAATTAAAGCATTGGTGATGAGGATAGCTTTAGTCCATTGTTTTGAAATGATGTTACACATTAATAAAGGAAAATGTTAGGGAAAAATAAACCCAAGATATGTTTGTCTTAAAGACAAAAGAACAGAGAGAAGGGAACATGGGAAAATTTAGTATTTCAGAATTTTGCTTTTTGTGTTTTGCATTTTTGATGTGCTAAGTGTTTTGATTTTGTGTTCTGTATTTTTATCACAGCCTCTTAAAAATAATGAACTTTACTCCCAGTAAAATGATTGTATCTTAGAGGGGAGTTTAGTTACTGTAATTTTTCTGGAGTGATGAAATGGAGTTTAGTCTGTAATATTTGTTTTATTCCATTCCATTTAGAACCTGATCTTTCATGTACTAACAAACTGCCTGATGGAGACCTCATCAGCCAATGAACCAAGAACAGCAATTCTGTATCCTGTCCCAATCAGAAGGGCACTGATTTCCACCAAAGAATGCAGGTTTGGCATATTTCTTTTAGACTTCTTATGACATATTTCTCTCATTTGGATGTAGTGTGGCAAATAACAAGGTATCATATACCAGGAACTTGCACAGGTAAGACAGTCTTGAAAATTCCTATGGATTTGACTCCTTGGAGCTTTTTGATGGCTGAAAGCTTGTTGGTTAACACATTCAGCTGCTGCTATAGAAAAGCATCTTGAATGAGTGTGGCCTAAATTGAGAAAAGAATGAGTTTGTTTCTTTGTCTTCAAGTAGGCTGCCTCTGGGGTGAAGATTCTGATGTCAGACACACAAGTATATTGAGTTCAGAGGAGCTCCATAGGACCCAAGCCAAAGTTATGGGGAATTGGCCAGTGTTCAGCCTTTAATGCTCTTGCAAACACTGGTTGCAATGTCTGTAGTTTCGTTCATTTGTAAAATACACATTCACCCCCACACAGGCTGTTAGTGACACAGTTCTTGAAGGCTTATGAAGATAAATTTCTGCAACATTTTCTTTCATTCTGTCTTTCAACAAACCCAGATATCCTCACTTTTCTTTGTCTGGGAAAAATGATAAATTAGTACAGTGCATTTTTATTGTCAGGATTATTTGCTGAGTAGTGGGCCATACCAGTTATGGAGTCACATGGCAACTGTACAAGAACACTAATGTTTAGCACAAAATTAATTAAACAAAGATTCTTCAAGGACCTAATACTAGGGGATGCTGATTTATAGATTTAAATTATGCCCTGCAGTCCTGGAGAACTTTGTTTTGCTTCCCCATTTGCTACTGATGGGACAAATGTGTTTGGAAATCTGCCAGAGCAGATATTCCAGAAAAAAATAATTTATGGTTTAACATGTTTTCTTCCAACATAAATAGAGCAATTTAAGAATAAAAAAACACAACCCTTTTTTATTCTGCAGGAACAGTGTTCACAATGGGAGTTCTGGAGTAACTAGACTGGAATAGCTATTGTGGTAAACTGCCAGTGTATGAAGGAAGCCCTAGATGAGGGGTACTGGAGCATATTTACAAAAAAAATTAAAAAAAATATATTAGCTGTTCAAAAGAACATCTTGGCTTTTAGAACAGAGCCAAGGTAGACTCAAAGGAAGCAAGTTAACTAAATAAGCTAAATATATAAACAAAAGAAGATCAGAATATGTTTGTCCCCATTCAAATTCACATGAGAGGTGGAAGCCTCGAGGAGCTTTTCTCTTGCAGATGTTCCTATACGACTTAAAGGAAAAAAGAGAATAATCCAGTGTCAGACAGTGTCATCTGAAAAGGATCCCTGAACTGGTTTACTGCCAGGATGGCTGGGTGGTCAGAGACCTTCTCTGAACTGACAGGTAAAAATGGATCTTGTCATAAGTATTTGTCCTTAAGAGTTCAGGTCTTGTTTACGGCTTTCGGAGCTCTGGCAGGACAGGTGTCCCTCTGCTGCACTCCCCTGCAAGGCTTAGTAGGTCTGAGGCTCACAGCTTCGTGTCTGTGCAGACTGCAGAGGCACTTAAGCCGATCTGCAGATGAATGAACTTTGAGTCTGAAAGCAGAGCGGAATAATTTTAATGACACATAGTTGGAGGCGCTATACTACTATAATTCCCTATCTCATGCCCATGTTAAGTATTTACAGATGATGAAGAGAGCTTGCAAAAATATAATGACAAGTTCAAAGCAAGTGGGGAAAAGCAAAGTCTTTTTTGCTGAATTCTGCTTTCTGTCACCACTAAAATGAGAACATGCTGCTTTCACCATCTATTTGTTACTGAGGGCATCTTGTATTCTCAGTTTTTAAACAGTTATTTATGCTGTATGCAAGGAAAAGCCTATTTGGCATTTGTCTGCATTCAAAAGAACATACTGGATCATATTTCACGTATGTTTAGTATGTCTCTTGAGCTGCATTGTTTGAAAAATAGGGTATGAAGATGATGATGCAGTAATATCTGCCAGGATTGTCCTTTAAATTTAATCATCTCTCTTATGCAATGAAGTGTAATCTTGGACCTGTAATTATCAAGCCAGTGCATTATCTGTACTGTTCAAAATCACATGGGGTCCAGAAAAGGAGATTCACTGCAGTATCCTGATGATTGTATTAAGAGAGCGGTGAGAAAACCCTTTTATTCTTAGCAACAAGGGAACCCATTTTTACCAGGTACCCCTCTCTTCTTTCCAGTTGTGTCCTGCAGTCAGATGTACATATAGTGATTTCATCACATCACATCTGTCAGTTCATTCTGGGCCTGAAAACATAATAAAATAGGCCTGGAAAAGGCAATAATTTTGGTGTCAGTTTTCTGAAATCACCATTAATTTGATTTTTCACTGTGTATTTTAATACCTCAGAGCATATTCTCTCCCTTTGCAGTAACTCAGGAGATTAAGAAAACTGTGATTCTGTAAGTGTACCTTGCTAAACACACAGCCTGTCCATCAGAATGTACATCTATCGTGCCCCTGATTAGTGGATACACCCCTGTTATAAAACCTGATAGTTTTCCTGCCTGTAGGTGACATTCACTTTCAGAGACTGCTTCAAATAAATGCTTTGAAAGAAATAGATAGAGCAGAAAACATATAGGAAAGTTAGCATGAACACAGAGGCTGCAGAGTCAGCTGGTCAAATGCAGTGTTAGTTGAAATCTCTGGTCTCACAGTGGTTGTTAAGAAGCCCGTGAATGGAACATGTCAAAAAGGTGTTCCATGGGAAGACTGCAGAGATGCTGCTGATTTGTGACTGTGGTGACAGTGCTAATCCAAGGATTAGGTGGAAGGAAGCAGGGACAACAGGAATTTTTTATTTTGTTTTTTTAATGATGCACACCTACATGTATTTAACCCAAACCCATGCTAGTTCTCTACAGTTTAGTTAAATCGCTGTAGTTAAGGCCAGGTGATATTATGTTGTGCATAAAAGAAGGGAAATTAGGGAAGGAAAAGGAAAAAGAAGTACTTGTGAAGTTGCTACCCTATCCTTTCTCCTAAGTATATGGGCTGTGCCCACTGATGCTGCTGGAAGACACCTCAGGCTGCCTTTTAACTTTTCCTCTCAACAGCATGTCTGTGTCTGGAAAATCAGTGGAGAGTGTCTGCAAATAGAGAAATATGCAATTTTTCTTTATTCTGAAGTGCAATTCTTTTGCAATGACAGAAGAGAGACTCTTTTTGGAGTTAAATCAGTGACAGTCCATATCTGCACAAGTACCTTTTTGGTTTGTTTTTCTCGTTGGTGTTTCTCTTTTGGTTTATTTTTTTTCATAATACCCCTCTATAGGCTTTGCAGGTTAACATTGTCTTTGGTGATAATCCCTGAATATTTGGGGTTTGAAGGGATTGAACCTCTGATCTTGGTGTTATTTGCTCTCAATGTGTACATACTGTCCGTGTATGCTCAGTAATTGCAGGTTTTATTTATTTTCTGCTTCTACTGGATTAGAAATATGATGAATTCTTAGATTTGTCTGGCTTTCAACTTGCAGCCGACACTGCGTGTAGAAACTGATGGGGATTGCTGCTCCCTTCGTTGTTTCAACAGCATTAAAAAGGCATAAACAAGGAGTGATTGAGGAGAAGGCCAGAGATTCCACAGCACAGCGAGGAGAGTACAGCCAGAAAACCAGCTCAGTGCATTCTTCCTTGCTGGAAGGACCAATGCCAGTTATTCCCCAGTGCCAGAACAGCTTTGCTGAGGAAATGGTTGTGAGTTAAAGAGTCTCTGAGGCTTCACCTCCTTCAAGTGTACCTCAGCTGAGATCAGAGTGCTATTTACTGCCCTGCTGTGCTCCTCCTGTGGTCCTGGCACAGCTGGCAGGGCTGGGAAAAAATGCTAGGCTAGAGCAGTATTACCTCCAGTTTCCAAGACCTTTGGAGATAGCTGGTGGAAAGGAAAGTGTCTTGCAGGAATGTGGGTAACTGCTGGGTGCTGATCTTTGGTGAATACTAAGGAATGAGAGGAAGATTTTGCTTGAAATAATAAAAAATCATGACAGTGCTAGTGAAGTACTGAGGTCTGAAATGATGGGAAAGACAGTAAGGTCTAAAACTCAAAGAATTTTTGCTAAAACTTACACTTTTTTGGGTATTTTACCACTTTAAGTTGCTTATATTTCTAAAAAAAACCCCCACATTACATGGCTTAAAAGAGAAAAGATCTTTTCCCATTATATAATGAAAGAACCTCAGTGTTAGTTGTCCTGTTGTTGTCTGCAACAAAGTTCTGGTGCTAGCATGTTTCCATTTTTGTTCTCAATACTTTTCTTATTTCTGTGAAAGCTTCTTGATTCAATGATTGTCTGTAAGAATATTTTACATTTCAACTACAGATCTTTCTAATTAGTTTTTTAATTACAGCTAGAGCAGACTATTTATAGCACTCCTAACTACTATAAACAAGTACATGTGGGGAAATATGAGGTGTTTAAATGAAAATAAAATAAAAAAACCCTACTATTATTTTCCACTGACAGAAAGGGGAACATTTTCTATGCCTCATAGCAAATACACACCTGGACTGGACAGGACTGTTTGGCTCACAGTCCACACCTTGAAATTGAACTAGACTTACCACAGGTATGTACTATGAAAATTTTGAATTTTGAAGGAATTGATATTGATATTCTAACTTTCTAAATTCTTCTAGTAAGTCTATTGCCTCATCTGGATAAAGAGTCTCATGGTTATGTTAAATGGTGGAGGTGCTTTATGTAAGAGAGTTGTGAGTATGCAGAACAAGGCAGTGTCACTGTACTGTGTTATAACCCACAGAACAGTAGTATAGCTGTGCTTTGATTTTTCAAGTTATCTCAGACTGAGATCTCTTGCTGTGAACTTGGTTCTTGTTGTAGTTTCTGAAGTATCTCTGGTGGCTAAATGCCCACTGAGCACTGAAAGAAACCCTCTACTACTGTCATCATCTGTCCAAAATGGGGCAGGAGGAGCCAGTGCTTGAAGACAGCTTCTGGAGTCCATCAGGAGTCACAAGGTGGGAGCTCCTTGTGAGCAGCAGAAACAAATTTTGCTATGGACACTGTTCTGTGGAATATGTGGCTGCAGATCCTTCTGGGAAGCCCAGCCAAATGTGCTTTTGAGCTCTCTGTTAAATGCACGTATTGGGCTCATATTCAAGGTTAGCTGAGGAAAATGTGACTAAGTATTTGTGTTCCTAGCTTTTCTATGAGGTGTAAGGTCTTACATCCAGGGAACTGAAGGGACAGCAGAGTCATGCTAGTTTGTCTGAGTTTGTAAGTTTGTGGTATGAAAGGTAACAATACTCTGAATTTAAACGTCTCTATAGCACCTTAATAAAGAAACTGAAAACCCCCAAAAAACCAACAAAAACAAAACAAGCAGTTTATTCTACCCTTTTTCTCCTTTAATTCCATCATATCCAGAAAAGTTTTTATTAACATCTTTATTATGTTTAAAATAATGAATCCCTTTGATAGCTATTTCTGTTCAGTGCAATATACTTTTTGTAGCATCTAAATATTGTTGTTCCCTACTAATTCAGTATTTTGTTTTCTTAAATATTTATATTCAAAGCTATTGCACCTACAATGGACTGTCACAATATGGAGCAGCCGTCTGTGACTTCCCTTCTTCAGGGAGAATAGACCTGATGACCATGGACTTCACTGCCCTGTGTCAAGGGTTTGACAGCAATCCCTGTCCAATGCACGGAGGAGTTCCGGAAGGATTTTCCTTGCTACAGGCACACATTTGTCGTTTCATTTGCAAAAACCAAGGTAAGGAATTAAGGAAGCATGTACTTGTATTCAAGTCTATTTTCTCCTTTGGTAATTTGTGCAGGCTTTAAGTGTATGTATTTGCTGTAGAACTTCAGGATTCATTCCTAAACTCTGCCTCAACCAACAACTTCAAACCACTGCCCTACAGAAAAGAATATGCTCTGTAGGTCAGAGGGAAGGGAACATTGTTACCTCACACCAAGAAGCAGGAGGCTTCTATTCCTGCTCAGCTCTAGCTCCTGGGCAGTGAGAAACTTGGTTTAACCAGGCAGCACCAGGGACCCCTGCAGCCGTGTTTACTCTTCGTTTGATACTGATTGCAAAATTAGAACTTCCAGGAAAGCTTGTTCATCCTAAATTAGGAGTTAACAACAATGTGTAAGCTCTTTTTCAGAAAACAATCCTTGATTTCTCTGTATTTGTTCTGTTAAATCTGCCTAGCACAACATAAGCTTTATGTGAGTTAGCACTAATAACATAACATTTTCCCTTTGTAAGTTTCCACTTAGAAAGTGGCAAAGTTTGTTGAAGAAAATTTTACATAGTTTTTAGGAGTTGTAGTTGCAAATATCTTTATATTTTAGGGTGCACGTTTTTATTTTGGGTGTACTGATAAAACTGAGTTTAATTTAAAAAGCAATCCTGTATGTTGTTTGTCTCAAATGAAGCGTGAACTCCAGGGGGTGAATCAAAATTGTTTGTTTGGGTAGTATGTTTTAAAAGGTATTAAATACATACAGCTGTAGGGTGATTAATAGGTAATAATTCTAATTATAAACATGAGCTTGTCACCTCTGACCTTACAGTCAGGCTCTTGTTACAGTTTAGAGTTGGGCTCTTGAAAAAAAGAGAACATCCACAGCGTGCAAGGATGAAATGACAACGAGAAACCATTTGCTTTGTTCATTGATGATTATTTATAGGAGTAGGTTATGTGAAACTAGCCATTACTCAGGGTTTTGTGTGAGATTTGAAAAAGTTTGATTGTTTTCTTTTCCCCTGCAGTTCTTGTGTTCAGATCTGTATTTGCTTATGTGTTGGAAGCATTTTGTGTATTCTTGCTCTTTCAATTATAAGTAAGAATTAGGCTCTGTTCCCCAGGGGTTCCCAGGCTCTTTACTCCTCCCTTCTGTGCTGGTGCAGGAGCAGGGTGGTAGTGCCACATGATCCTCCCAGCAGCCACATTCCTGAGGACTGGGGCCGTGTGTGTCGGCACAGCCACCTGCTGCCCTCGTCCCCCACGCGCCTGCTCTGGTTTCGAGGGTGGCTTTGAACACAAATTGTTGTGCTGAACAAAACATGGTATGATGCAGTTTTACACTTAGTTTTTGCTTGTCCTTCCTTAAAATGTTACTAATGACTCTCAGTGTACAGAGATCCCATGCTGTAGTGCAGCACTGGCTCCAAAGCAGCTTACTCATGGTCACTAGGGCTTTAATTTCTATGCTGTTGTTACTTTAGTTCTGTCAAACTATCTTCAATGTGTAGATCAGTTTGCAGGCTGAGTGTTAACAATGGGAATTACTCACTTTGGTGTGTTTTGGTCCACTAGTTCAAAGTGAATTTTGTATTTTCCTGGCACACGGGTATTTAGAATCACATAACTATCAAATTCTAACACTGTGGATTAGAGCTTTGACTTCGATGGTGACTGCCATGACAAGAATGTTCAAGATATACTATTAGAGCACTTGGAATATTTTCAAAGGCACTGATCTTTGTAGCTTGCAAAGAGTAGAATAGTATCCTGTGACAACAGGTGATAAGATGGTGATAGGCTTATTTTCTTTGCTTTCTAATGTATTTGTTGGCACGTTTAAATATTGCAAGGCTACTTGTGCTATAAGAGCATTTCCTCTTTTAAAATTATATAGAAAGTGTAAGGATCACTGTTTACTCTTACAGTGTTAGAGATTAGGATGCTATATGTAATTTTTCTTTCATTTTTCTTTTCAGATCAGAACACTGTTTAATTGCTTTTTGGCACATATGTTCCAATTGCAAATGCTACTGTAGATATAATTTGTATTACTTTTGTTCTGCTGGGCATGAGTGCAAAATTGTTAAGTAGCAACAGTTGGATTTGGGGGATTGGATTTACTTCTTTTCACTATAGATACTTATATAACAGTATAATTGTTAAATATAAAAGGTTTTGAACTCTGCATACAGAGAATCAGTAAATGGTAGTATTAGTAGGCATTGGTATAAAACAGTAAGCCATGCACTTAGCTGGAGGAATAGACATAATTTAGTATGAGTACAGCGTGTAAGAATTTCCACTGACTGACATTGGGTCCTAGGAAATAAAAATCAAGAAAATAACCTTAAACTATAGGCTCCTGCTCAAAAGTCAGGAGATTGTGCATTTTTTGATTGGACATTAACATACTTTAAATATGGGTAACATGCATACAGTAGTATTAAGACTCAGCATTTAAGAACTCCTTGTGTGTTTTAAAGTCTTGGCTTAAAAAGAAAATAAGACTGCCTCATTTTCTGGAGCTCAGATTTGCTTATCTACCTCCACCTAGACCAATGGAATGAAGAAGGCAGATATGTTTAATTTAGACTCTGTTCTGTGACTAGCTCATGATAAAACAAAATTTGGCTTAATAACTTTTTAATAAAAGGTGGATTCAGAAGACAACAAATAGGAATATGAACCTTTCAGGTAAATAAATTTAAGTCCGCTTGTCTTATATTATCTATGCAAACTTCCTCAAAAATGCAGCACTCTACTATGTATTAAAAATATATGTATTAAATAAACAAACACTTAAAAGCAGAATAATTGTTAGTAACTCTATGTAATTACTGCATTAATATTTAATTAACACACAGTTAAGACATCTGTGAAAGCCTAGTTTAGATCAAGTTTGTTATTTCCATATTACAGCACAGGAGATATGAATAAGTGGAGTAATATTTTATTGATCACAAACAACACTTCTTTCAGCAATTAAAATGATGAGTCATATGAACAAGGAGAAAATAAAGCACAACCAAAAAAAAAACTTCACATTTTTTCCATTTCATTCTTAGTGTAAGCAATAAATACAATGCTATAGCTTCTATTAATCTTATTTACATAGCATAATACATGAATATTGCCTGGTTTCTTGACATGAAAAGGAGTATGTGTTACAGCATTTCTACAGCCAAATAGTCGAGTAGGTCATCACCATGAAAAAAAAACTACACAGCATAAATGCTGCCATTAGACAAACTGCAATGGAGCATTTTATTAATTGAAGACAGTAGCATTAAAAATAAACATTTTCTCTCATAGAATCCTAACGTGCTGGTGTTACAGGTAACAAATATATGACAACTATTTCTGTAGCGCCTGTAGATTGATACAATAAATCCTCACTAAATTAAAAAAAATAAAATAAAAAAAGAGCAAATAATAACAGGTGTTATTATATAATCTGTGTGTTCAAAGGAATCTCACAGCCCCACCAAAAGAGTTTACTTCCATCCCAGAGAATACAGATACAGACTACAACATTCTGCAAAGTTTCTGTAAAGTAGAAAATCAGCCATGAAAAATCAGCATAAGGATCTGATTTTAATTTATAGTTACATAAAAACATATGAAGAAGCAGATCCTTATCTCAGTTATGTAGAAATGGAAAAGGTGAGGTAGGAAGACAAAATAAGGAATTGGTATTTTCCAATATAATTAGAAAACAGGGTATGTCACCCCATGAGTAGAGGGGAAATATAGCTCTCCACAGCCACAAACATTTTTTTGCACATCCAGCAGGATGTAGGTTTCTGTTCCATAATGAAGACAGATGTGTGCCTAGAAGCATGCTGTGATTGTCCACCTAGAAGTAGGATAGTTTCTGTAGCAAAACAATTTTCCCTCCTAAATTACCATTACAAGTTTCTCTAATAGAGAAGCAAGAGCAATTAGCAATTAGTATTTGGCATTAAATGACAAAAATCTGTAGGCTATTAAATTTTAACTGCCTAGTTGAGAATTAAATTAAAATTAAAGTCTAATGTTGTGTCACATTCTAAACCATCACATATGTTTTAATTACAACAAGCCACCCGGTACCATGAAATCATTGTCTAATAATAAGCTGTAAGGGAAGGGACTTAAAACACTTTAACATGGACAGATACCTGCCTGGGCTTTGATTCTCAGCTGGTACCAGTTGGTTCTGCACATAGAACTCAAGACAGATTTATACCAGTTGATCATCTGGTCCCACAAGTATAAAGCTGCTGCACCAGAGCACGGAGTTTCTTCACCCCTAATATTTTCAGAGCATTGGACAGATTTTAAGTAACACTACATAAATCAGCAAGCAGCGTTCTAAGCAACCTCTGATCATGTTGTAGCAGACATCATTACTGTATTCTTACACTTGAAGAGACTGTGACATCTGATTGCCAGATTTCACACTACAGCACAGAATCCAGCAGATTTTTCAGATCATTATACCATCAGCCAACCAGCCAGCCTTGCAGAAGAAAAGAAAGGATTTGTGCATCCTAGCTGAGATTCTATATTGTGAAACTAAATCATTAATAAAACACTTTCTGAATTCAAACTCCAGATATAAGAACTGTAAAAACATATGGAAAGGTGCAAGTCATCTTAAGGTTTTCCTTCTAAATATGAAACGTTTAAAGCCTTACAAAGTCACAAACTAATAAACACTGTGACAGCAAATTACCTAGATGCTAGTGAAGCTTACAGAACAGTTACTGACAAAAAGGTTTAAATGTTAAAGTCTAGGTGTTTGTATACAATATTAAATATTTAAAAGTGAAGTGGTCTCAGAAAGAACTATCTTTCAATTTTTTGACTGGTTTACATGTACCAGATATACATTAATTGGTATAATAATCTGTCAGCTCCAGCATCTACTTTTTCTTCCACTTAATTCTGTTTTTTCCCCTCTTGAAGTAGACTTACCTGTAACATGTAAAATGTATAAAACTTTTTCTTATTTTTGTAATTTTCAGTAGGACTTTTCTGAACTCACCTTATTTCATGCCCTCATTCTTGAGATTTTTGTTGTTTCACTTAACAACACTACTATTTCTTTAAAGCTTATTTAATAAAAACATAAATTTCTATAGAAGAAGACACATTTCCTCAAGACCTTCCTGCACCAGTAGAACCAAAGAAACAACATAAAAAATACTTTTCTAAACTGAGTAACTGAGAAAGAGATTCAGAGTCAAGCAGTGCAAAATAATATTAAAAATATCAATCCATAATGTTTTGAACTTCATACTGGATTTTCCAAATAATGACAATTACTACCAGTAGTTTGCTTGATCAGTCTGAATCTCATATACTGGCTTTAAAGGTAGCATGTCATGTGCAGTATTCAGTCTTGCATGCTTATCTCAGACAACAAAAAAAGCCACAGAATTAATCAAAACCTTGCCCAAGAATGAAGTAATAAGTTATCAATCATAAAGGCCAAAGAAATAATTAAAAATAAATTGAGACAATGCTACAACAAATCCTGAACATGATCTTCTCCAGGTTGAGTAAATACCTTCAGTACACAATGAAGTTCCATCAGCTGCAAACACTTATTAGTGTCTGGAAGAGTTTACAGTTATTTTCAGGTTACTCCTTTTCTTTCTGGCAGTGAGATCTCATCAGTCTTGTCTATGTTAAAGCCAGGAAGAAGCTTCCATACACTTCAGGAGGAGGCGCTTCTGAATATGCCAAAATAGCTTAAATAAAATTGCTCAAAGCTTGCTGCAAGATATTACCTTGCAGTACAGAAGTAAGTAGAGATTCAGACTTGAATTGGTGTCTCTATGCTTGATGTAAAATAGTGGGGAAAAAACCAAACCAGCCAAACTGTCAATATCTTTAACCAAATCAGCAATATCTGTTATCTCAAACTACTTGTCGGGCTTTTTGACAGCCAGATAAATGCTGACCAAAAAAAAATAACCTGGATAACCTACTGTTATTATTGCACCTACTTTAACCATTTTGCTTTGTCCTATTTTAGGTTGAATTAAGACAATGGAGTCTGGTATTTACACTCTAAGATTCTATAGGCAAGTGGCTTCAACACAGCAGAGTCTTGTACAAACTTCCAAGAAAATAAGAAATCCTTCATTGATTCCCTTTTTACAAAAAAATTGCCAACTTTGTCTACACAGTAGAAACTGAAGAGGCAAAGTTTGTATCCTTATATAAATGCATATACATATATAGATATATATGTACAGATGTCCATACTATATAGATACAGAGAAACACAAACATATGTATGTATGCATATATATGTATACATACCTATGAAAAACGTGTTGGTTTAGTTTGCATCATTCAGGAAAAGAACATATCCCAAGTTAGGTAAAATCTTCTGGCCATGAAGTCACTAAATTGGACTTGGAGTTCACGAGGGCGAGCGTGCCGAGCCTCGGGCGGTCACCCATAGAGCTTCTCAGTTTTTAGAACAACGCTCTCCATGTCGTGGTAGCCCTTGCCATTTAAGTGTTCACTGGTGCAGTCATGGTTGTAGCTGTAGCCGGGGACGTCGCTGATGGTCGACACGGTGTAGGATGCTGTGCGCATGGCATCTGAGTGGCTGAAGCTGTGCTCAAACTGGATCTTGTACTGGTTCCAGTGTCTTCTCAAAACAGCTTGGACCTATGCCAAAAGACAAAAAGAAATGCATGTAAACCACTTGGAGAAATCTCATTGCACTTCACTCTTCCAAGTATGAGGGCCATGATAAAGGTGTCTCAGCAAATTAGGCAGTAAGGCACAGTAATCCTGGAAATGTCATTTGCCACTTGAGGTGTTCTGAAAGACTTGACATATAAGTGAACACTATTTTTCAGCAAATCTGGTGTGAAATAATGTCATTTTACAATTGCAGTGTACCAGTTGCTCAGAAGAGGCACAGATTAGAGGAGGAACAGCAGCAACATAATTCTCTGCTTACGCCCCTGTCAACTCCAGTCCAGTGTGGTCAGATCAGATTTAGAGGTGAAAAAGGTAGTTTCTCTTCACCCTTATGTTCAAAAGGCCACATCCTCAGCAGCTGTAAATTGATTTTCTCTCAACAAACCATAATTTAAATTTGCTATAGTTCTGGCACAAATAAGTCTTTCCTAATCTCTGACCATACCTTAAGCCAATGACTAGAAGGACTATTTCTCGAACTCTGTGTTTCTACCAGTGTTAAAAATAAAGCTGGTAAAATAGCTGAAGGCCCAGCTGGTTTCCATGTCTCCACTGAAAGGATGTGATGTTTGTCAGAGCCTTCCTCTCCTACAGTATGGTTAAACACCTGTGCATATTGGCAGGATGAAGTGTCACATTCATGAAATTCACACGGAATTTGTCTTTCAGTGAAGATGCCAAGTGAGGAATGCCAAGAATGGTAATGGCTCCTGTTGTTGCTTTTTCAAGAGATTTTTTTAATGTTAAACTGCTCACAAGTTAGGAATATTTGATTTCCTCTTCAGCCAACCTTTGTACAGAAAGTACTCCTGCATTGATGGCCAGGCTCTGACCCAGGAAATGCTGGGGAGCACTGAGGCCCACATGTATCCAGCAGTGACCCCCAAATCACAGGCACCATTCAAAAACACGACCTTAACTTCGTTTTGTTACACACAAAAGGGCCAACTAGTGACCAGCAACTTCCCCAGTTAACTGTTTATATGGTGGGTAAATATTTTTAGGATTTTCTATATGTCTTCAGGGTTTCTTTTGTGTTTGCTTTTAATTTACACAGTGACTTCTTTTGTCTAATTTTACTCTGGTTTTAATTATGAAAAATAAAAATAAATGAAAAAAGAGATGTAATTTTTAGACTTTATGCAGGCTGGTATAAACTGCTGTTTAAAGGAGAACTTCATATTTCTCAAAACCTTTATAAAAGAAAATGTCAAAGGGTAAGGAAAGAAGTATCAACTGATTAACAGAAGAAATTATCATTTTAGGGCAAAGGAGAGTCTCTCTTGCTGTTCATAAAACCTTTCTAATCCACTCTAAACATCTAAGCACAAATATCCAAACACTGAGGAGAAAAACCCAGTATCTTAATACTTCTGAGTATCAGATCCTATTGCTTTTCACATCAAAATTCTGTATTCCTTCAGAGTCTAAAGGCAGAGCTCATGTTTCAGCATGGGAAGTTGTGATTAATTAATATATGCAATCTACATGCAATCTACCATAAAGACAAGCGAATAAGCACAGTCAAAATTCCATCTTTCCCAAGATGGAAGCTTGGAGTTTAGTTTGAAATCACAACCATGAATCTGTGCCTATCACTAAGCTATCTTCCATTTGTTCTCCTTCCCATAATCAATTGCCTAATAAGATTTTTATTGCAGACACACATGCAAAAAATTACATATTGGGCAATTTTCACTTTTGAAAAGACAAGTCTGAGGTGGGAAAATAGAGCAACTGCAACTAAATGGCTTAACCAAGGCCAAAGAAGTATCTTGGCAGAGGTGGGAAACAAACTAGACTTGCCAAACTGCAAAAGGCCTCACATACTCCAGTCCACTCCCACACTTCTCCTGGTCCCTTCAGTAACACATCCTAACACAGTTCCTCTTGTTTTCATTTGTTCATATTTGTAAACCAGTCCTAAAGGATACCAGTCCCATGTCTCATGAGAGCCACCAGCAACCCTGCCAGACAAGTGCCTTGGGGCTGCTGCCATAGAGAGCTCTCTGGGGGGAGAATCCAGCTGCTCCCTGCCAGGGACCTGCCGGGTGCTAGAAGGACTGTTTCCTGTATGGGCAAACAGCATTTCCCCTCTGCCCACCCCAGTGCCCACCACGCTCTCTTTGTGCATTTCCAACTAAGCCACGTATTTCTGGCATTCTTCTCGAAGCCTCTCTGTGACTGCTGAGTCAGGATTTCATCTCCGTCCTGCTGTGTGCTTATTCTTGAAGGGTGTTAACACCTTTCAGCTATTATCACTGTCTTTCAGTCTTCTCTAGCTTTCCAATCAATCATTTATAGAGGAAGATGGGGAAAATCAATGAGACAATTAATTTTCACTATTAATTATACTCTATTTAACAACGTGCATATCTACCCACAAAGGGAGAACAGAACTTTTACTACTCTCCTCACTGTAAATTCAGCTCAGGACTGGTAGCACTTTGTGACTTTGTTACAAGAAAGGATATTAAGTAATGCATTTAATGAAAAAAAAAAGTAATGCAAAAATATAATTCTATTTCTCAGTCATTTACAGAGATGCTAGTTTCAGCTTGCTTCCTCACCTTATTAGTTAATAATGGCTCTTTCTGATGAGTTTTCATGAAGGGCTCCTTCCACTCAGCCCTTTCAAATAAAAGCAGCTTGTTGTTGAATATCACACAAATTAAACAGCTCAGTAACCAAACAGGAGGAAAAAAAACAAACAAAACCCCCACAACACAACCTCATCTATCTTGTCTATTACTAAACAGGTTGTATAACCCTGTAAGCCAGAGACTATGATCTTCATGACAACATTTCTATAGACCAGTGAAATGAAAACAAAAAAACCCAAACAAATCCCACAAACCTTACATAGATCACATAGGTCATCATTAGCACTGTTATTAACAGCTTCTCCTATGACCACAGCCTCTATCATCACCCCAGAAACCAGTCTAGGCCATCCCAAAATGGAAAACATGGTGAGGTAGTTGGGAAGCATCTTCCTGTGCGGGATGCTGGGCCATGAGCAGAACGTGTGTCCTTGGGGAAGCCCTGCCAAGGCAGCTCTAGATGAAGGGCTTGCACGTACGCCCTTGTCTGGAGGAGGTTTGGGACAAACAGCTGCAGTGCCTGCTCAAGCTGGATCAGACAGGCCATCCCTGGCTGCACTGCAAAGGAAGCTGGAGAAGTTCCTTGGCTACAGTCAGCAGGACATACAAGCTATTTTTCTTACATTTCTTGGTTTATTTTCACTAGACTTCTCAGCTAGCAGATTGCCTTTATTCAACTTTTGGCCAGAGGTGTCTGCTTGAACACGATTTGGATCCTGATATTTGCTACACAAGACACTAAATATACAGTAAGAGCTGGGAAATGCTAAGATACAGAGAGCAAGAAATTAGTGCTTTTAGCATTTTTAATTGCTAATAAGACACTAGAAAATCTTTGTTCCACTATCACTCCAGGTACTGACTCCAACATCAGCATTCACCTTCAAACCATAGATGTTCTTCAAGGGAGCACTAACACCACTCCCTGATGCCTCTCATTAGGCACAGTCTCTAATGGGGTGTGGCTGTGACAGGTGATGAGGGAGCAGCATCTTTACACACCAGCCAGGGTGACATGGAACACACGTGTGCCTGCAGGCTCACCTGCCAGAGGCACAACCTTTTAGTAAACATAGAAAACACATGTTCTCTGTGCAGACATTTTCCACTACCTACACACTTTCATTCTCTCCCTGGGTTTCCTTACTGTTTATAAAGCATCAAGTCCCTTCCTGAACAAGACATACTGAAAAAGTTTTTGAATCACTAAACCCAAAAGTGGCTTAAAAGGCATAAATTTCTACTCCATAGAGAGAAAATACAGACAAGTATGTTTAACTAACAAAGGCCTATGGTCTAAAAATTAAATGTCTAAACTAATAAATGTTAAAATGCCTAAATCCTCCCTTTAGCACTACACTGTCAGCAGAAGTTCAAGCAATGATTCACCTGTTACCATTTGTAGGAGTTGTGGAAGAGCTCATCTCTTATCACTGATCAGCCCATGGTGAATTTAGGATACTAAATTAGGGGGATGACTCAGGTCTGCTTTTTTTACATAGCAGAAAAGAATATGGTAAAAAAAAGAGTTTATAGCAATTAAATGTTAACAGATACAGGATCCTGTTTTGAAATTTAGTATTTTAAAAGTAATCATAACTTAAAATGAAAAACAGCCTCAAAAGAGCTACAGAAATTAAAAAAAAACTGAGCAGTGGACAATGTTGTTGCACAAAAACTGCAGAGACTTCAAATTTTCTCATCCCTCCTCCTGTATTTTGCACTGTTGTTAGAAGGTATTCCAAACTACACAATCTAGAAAGGAAAGAGAGTGTGTGAACCTGGAACTTTAATATGAATCTCCTTTATGGTAAAATCAGATCAAACCCACTGCCCTACACCCACTGAACTGTAAGAAAGCCCATTTTCATCTTTTCTGCCCCCTTGGCAAAAAAAAAAAAAAAGGCAGTGAGACTCAGGCATTTGGGTAGGGAGACACACAAGGACACAAAAATGAACCTTCAAACCCCATGCTAGTTCCATTGCAATCTAGTCAGCTTTGGACTCAAGAAGCGAAGGAAGGGAAATCTGCATGAATAAATTCTAGTACTAGCCAAATAATTGCCTGTAAGTAAATATTACTGTCCAATAACATTATAGAAGCACAACTGACACAATTTTACAGCATCTGATAAAAGAAACTACGTATTCAGTCACATGAAAACATCTGGTTACTCCCACACATCTGTTTACAGCCACATGCTGTAACCACACCAAATGCAGAACAAATGAACAAACAAATGTGTAGGAATAAATGCAAGACTGTAATTGTTCCTCTGCCAAAAGTGCTGGAAAAGTACCAGTTAGGTTTTTTTTGTGAGGTGTTTTTCTTGCTCATTTGTTTTGGCGTTGCTGAGATCTTTCTGCAACGTTACCAATTTCATTTATATTTTTTAGTCCTTATACCACTTTGATCTCTGACACTGTAAGCCTCTATAATGTACTTTCTATAGCTTGGGGCAAGGGTTTCTACATGTAAGTCACTGTGTGCACTCCAGGGATACAGGACCTTGCTCTGTTCAAGATAACAGTAACGCTTGTTAGCTTCAGTGGAATCAATACCCTCTGTTACTGAAATATGGCACAGTCCTCTAACGTAAGAATAAAGAAGCTTGTCCTTGGAATTGACTGATGATGGTTTCTTAGAGGTGCACTTATCCAACACAAATTTCTGCTGCAAGGACACCAACCTCTTAAGGTCCGATTTCTTTTTGCATAATTTTCATCTGTGCTAAAAAACAGTTTTCCAAACCTCAGCCTAAAATTTTCCCAAAGAGTCATCATAACACAATCACAGAATCATGGAATACTTTGGGTTGAAAGGGACTTTCTGCTTCCAACCCCCTGCCATGGGGTACAACTCTACCCCAGCCCAGCAACATGTGTGCAGTGTGCTCTATTCCTTCTACAGAAAGACCAGTGATTCTCCAAGATAACATCCTTTAAAACTTCTGAAAGAGACCAATATGCCTTCTGAGTATTGAACTGCATTTTACTTTTATGATATTTATTGAGAATTTATATCAAAGTGACAAGCGTCTTCAATTTCTTATATAATCAGGACAAATGTATATCGCTCAGCACCAAAGAGTCAGTCCTAATGCACTTAATGATGTGCCATGAATGATGGCACAGTCCTTGTCAAGCTCTGCTCTTGGCATCCTGGTGATTCGTTTTCCTTTTTTAATTCAGACAAATTTAGACATAAAATTAAAAGAAAAAAAAAAAAAGAAATATCATCTTAATTGCTGAAACAAACCAGAACTATGTTAAATGGAAAATTATTACAGATATATTAAAAGTTGTTACTTACCTCACCATTAAAGAAGCAGAAAATTGTAGCCACCAATAGGCCCTGTAAAATAAAAGACTCTGCTTTATTACACATACATATGGGGTATTTCAGGTGGGAGATAATTACAGGTTCTGATAGTTAGCAAAGAAAACAAAGCACAAGTCTAAATGTGATTTATTTCTGAAAATATGGGGCCATATATACCTTTCTATATAATCTATCTATATATCTATTTTTCCTTTAAGAAATAAAAATTCAGCATGAGGAGAAAGTGAAAGTCATTTACAGGAATACTGCACGAAGGTCTTTAAAAATTAAAATAACAATTATTTGTCCTTTATTTGCTTCACATGCCAACTGCACTCTAGCTCAGGTGGGCGAGAACTGCAGCAGCTCCTACCTGATAATGCATAAGGATGTGCATCACATAGTCGTACACTTCCTCGGCGATGCGGCCCTCTGGTCGCCATGGGAACAGGACGAATTCGATGCCAAGGAGGGGAACCAGAATCAGGGTAGCTCTCACTGCTTTCATGTACAGGTTGGATTCGGCCTTGTGGGTGTCTTTCAGCTTGGTTATGAGAACACGCACGATATTCAGCAGGAAGAAAAGGTTCACCTGTAGGAAAGGGAAATGACACTGAGGGCAGTCTGAAAAGTAATCCCACGCACTGATTTGGGAGACTCAAAACCAGACAACACAAGAAAACTCATTGCATGGCTGGCTTTGTGATTGTACAAGAAACATCAGTTAAAGCTCTTTGAAAACACCTCTTAAGTAACTGAGATGTGGCTGTACTGGTACCCACATCCATTCCTCTAACTCACTAAACAAGGGTGCACCCAGATGTCCATTGTCTGCCAGTGTTAACAATCCACACACCTTTCTGCTCTCACAGCAACAGTGAAGGATCAGGGGATTTTTTGAATGACTTTCTTTTCAGGTTGGTCAAGAAAGAGGATGAGGCTATTCCCTCCCTGCATTTAAATATTGTTCTTCATAAAGCTACTTTTTATTTTTCAAACGTGTACTTGACAAATGTATAGAGAAGAAAAAATCAGAATGAAAAACTAAAATAAAGAAAAGACCAAATGCTGCTACAAGGAAGGGTATATGCCTCTAGACAAACAGTGGATTTAACATTCTCACAGTGGCCAATGGTTGGATTTTTTATTAATTCAGCAGAACTGCAAATGGGGCAAGCATTGAGATGATGCCCTACATCATTCTCATGCACTACTGAACTTGATTATTCTGTAGATACTAAGGATTTTCTTGGTAGAAGTGGTGCATCCCTGGTCCTTCAGTTTGACAAAAATAATAATCCCAAACTCAAATCACAGCTGTTCAGACTAGACCTTTCAACATGTGAGTATTCACTGTAAGCAACCACAAAACTAAAACACACACATGTGTATATACACACACCCGGCCCAAGGATGTGAGTAACCAGAGCAACAGCAGCAATAAGGGATGGTTACACCCCACTTTCTTTTCCCATGCAATGCTGAGAGCCCCTGATAGGCACTGCAGCTGGAAGAGACCTGGAGAGCTCAGCCAGCCCATCACCTTGCCCAAGGGCACTGAGGCAGGACACTGCTGCTTAGGGGACCCTCTGTGGAAGGGAGAGACAGAGACCCCAATCCTATCTCAGCTCCCACATGACTCTCCTTGTCAACAACAAAGGGGAAGGCAGGGGAAGAAAGCAGCAGACAGCCAGCCAGACAACTCCCATCTAAAAAGCCTCGGAATTCCCAGCTTAGGAGGAGGCCTCTGCCTTGCTGGAGGACAAGTGCAAGCAGAGAAGCCATTTCAGACCACGTGTGCCACGATGCCTCCACAGCCCCAGCAGAATTCTTTGTGCCAGTTCAGGTTTTCAGAATAAATAGCTGTGTATTGTTATAGCAACATGGCCCTTGACAGATATGGGATGTTATTTATATTCTACTTACATGCTATTTAAATCATTGCAGCAGGAAATTGTTTTACATAGGAAACTACTGCATGAATTTCTCCTGGAAGGCTCCAGCTACCTTTAAGCTTTGTTTACACAACCAAGGTCTTCTGATTCTTTCCCAATGGATTTATTTAGATTTTATGTAGCCCATCATCCCCATCCAACTTCCTATAGTACACACAGACAATAAGTCTTTCCTTCATTTCTAAATTTAATCCTTTTTGAATCTACTCTTTCAGCATCAAGGTGTCTCAAATACTGAGTTTTGAGCTCTCTTGTGTTTTGGAAGCACAGCCAATTCCTCTAACACTGTCTTTAAATGCTAACTGGAGATGAAAGTTGTAGCAGCCAGGCATGAAATACCACTCAACAAGCTGTTTCTTTTACAGCATACACAGAATTTTTCTGTTTGTTTTACTTACCCCTCAAATCCAAAAAGCACAACATTAAGCATGCAGAGTTTGCAAACAGCTAACAGGGCAAACAGAAAGCTGGATGAGGCAAAGCAGAGAACAGAGCTGAGAAGAGCAGTGTAAGTGTCAGTAGAAGTATGCAGCTCTGGGATTTTTGATGAATATCTCTTCTGTCACAAAATAGAGTGAGATCGGGATGAACTGAATTCTTAATTATAGTGATGAAAACAGGTCCTGATTTTAGCAAGGTAGTGAGGAGATTTTTACACTTAAGCAAAAGTAGGCCAGTGGAACTACTCGCAAGCATATTATCATCAAACTGACTGTGATGGCTTGGAAAAGCCCAAAGGAGCCCTGTTGTGCTGGCTGCAGCACGAACACAGAGCAACCCAGAGACAGCTCCACAGTGACCTGAAAACTGAACCAGGCGAGTGAACAAAAATGGAAACAAAGGCAGAGAAGGTAATCCTACCTAAAAAGAGGTTGGTGCCTATACTGGAAATTTAGTAGCATTTAGGTTCTGCCTTAAGAGTGGCTGTGAACTTAGCTGACTTTGTAAGTCAATCAGTGCTGCAGTTCTTGAATTAAACTTGCCTCACATCCCTGATATTTCTACTTCTCTCCATGCTGAGTTTGCACTAAGCAGTATGGCAATCCTTATTAGCACAGAAGTTTAGATTATATTTAAATACCTCCTTAGCATGGTATAAACAGACTATTCTCAGCTCAAGACACTCAGAGATTCTTAGGCAGTGCTTGGCTTTAGATCCTGGCCTGCTCAAGGCTGGTGTGCTTGGGCACAAGAGTTGTATGTGCTCAGGAAGACGTGTCTTACAGCTGGCCTGGGGACATTCCCAAGGCCAGGTATATCAGTGCTGAGCATTCAACTTCTAAGCCTTGCACTGAGACCAGCCTAGAGTCATTGAATATAGGGACATTAAAGACAAAGATAAGACCTTCTGAACTTCCTTCTAGCACACGTTCATTCAGAACTTGCTAAAAGAACTTGCACCTATAAAGGCCTGCCAGACGAAGACAACAATACCTAAATTATTATAGGGAGAAATAGACATCCTTGTAGCATTATTTATATAAATAATGGCATAACTGATTAAAAATCCCTTTCAGTGGCACCAATGCTAGCAAAATCACTAGTGCACTGGCACAACTGAAGTCTACACTGAAATCACTACTGCTTGCACTAAAATGCAAACCCATTTCTTTTTCTTTTCCCCCCTCAATTTTGACCTATATTCGTCTAGTGTGAAAACTAGTATCACCATCTACAGTTTCATTCCCACACTATTTAATTGTGATTGCTTGGGCAAACAGTTGTAATTTAATGGTCAGCCGAATACAATTTCAATCAAAGTGCAACCTATGTCTGCTCCTATTTCCTGTTTCTTTGGCAGGGATCTGACCACAGTTATGTAATAACAGGGACCATAAAAGCAGCGTTGTTGTTAACTTTATGTAATTGTATGATTTTCAGTGATGTGCAAGAGTTAAATTCCCATTGGCTTCTGCCAATTCTCCCTGGCACCCACTTGACAGTCCCCTTCATGTTCTTTGAGATCTTGCTCCTGCAAATAGAAACAGTGTCTTGTCCCTCATTATCTAATTTGCAGTTTAATATTGTTGCTTAAGTGTCTACTAAAACAGGTCATGCTTAGTAAAGTGTGGAAATTGTATCTGGCAAGCAAGCTGCTTAAGCAAATGAGGGTTCTGTTCACAAAGCCTAAACACATGCATTTAATCTAACGTCTTTATCCCTAGCTTGTCTTTTCTAAATTGACATATTACTTTTTTTTTTTTTTCTTTCCAGAAAGGAAAGCAACTCCTTTAAAGTACTTTTGCATCACAGGCAAGATGTGCAGTTGTGTTGATTCTCTCTGTTGTTCCTACGTGACTTTGAAATAAATTTACTGATTGTCCTGAGGCAAGAAAAATACAAGAGAAACACCTTCAGTCAGCTCATGAACAAAACAGGAATATCAAAGGTGTACATAGTTGTAAGTTGCAAAGAGAATGGACAAAGACTCTGCCCAAACTAACTCCACAGAGATGATTATTATGCCTCCAGTAAAATCAAAGAACATTTCTAGTGTTGCCTTGAATGGAACAAAAACTTGATCATTTGGGACAAATCCAGTGCATTCGAAGCCCGTAGGATTCTGGCACAGGAAAGCATTCTCAGTTAAAGCAAGGATTTGAAAGTGCCCTATCCTACTCCAGGTAATATTCAGTCCTTCCCTGTCACTAGCATTTAAGTGGAATGATAACCAACATTGCAAAACCTCAGTTTCTCAAAGGCCCAGAGGCACAGCTCCTTAATAAGGCCAAGACTTCTTGTACCTTTTCTTTGCCTAAGACACCTACCAGGTTAAGTGGGAGACCCATGAATAACAGTGGCACCTAAATATTAGCCTCAGATTCTTATCAACTTTATAAAACCATCAAGAGCAGCCAGAAAAGAACTAAGAAAAACAAAATATTGTCTGCAAAATGCTTACCAACAGAGCAGCACAAATAGGGCCATGGATGATGTACAGCAGATGAGTATCAGAGCTGATCCAACAACTAGAGAAAACAAACAGGAAAAGAAAACAAAATGGTATTTAGTATCTTTGTATTCCTTTCTTTTTTTTCCCCCTTGAAAGAAAATATAAAAGTTTTGCAAAGCAAATTGAAATGCTACTTACTTGTCATTATAATATAAAGTTCTAGCAACAGCATGTATGCAGGCAGGGATCAATGGGAAACCTGTGAAGAAAAACAGTATTTTCTTCATAAGATAACCTGGCTTATAACTAAGCAAACTTGTGTGTCTTGCAGGAATCTTCTGTATTTTCACCTGATCCAAATTATATACCTACACAGCAAATAAATAACAGAGACCAATTTAATTTTTCTTTTCTCAGATTTCATTCTGAGAAACCTTATTCCCACTGACTTGCCAGGAAATCCACATCAACACACAGAAAGGAGAAGCAAATCAAATTATAACTTTTTAGAATGTAACAACTGATCTTCATTAACACAGGTGCTTTCCAAGCTGCAACCTTCAATAATACCAAATAGGTAGGTAATATTAAAATGGAAATTGTATATATGACTGTAGGATGGTTAACAATGTTGATCATGTCCTCACATGATCCCACACCTTGCTGGGTATTCAGAAAACAAATTTGAAATTCAACTCAGGAAATCAGGCCAAATTAAAAAATTAAAAAGGATAGTCAAATTAGTTATTTCGGGCCCTTGATACTGTGGTGGTACCTAATCTTCAGGAGCTGCTGAGCACCTCTGACCTTTTAGCCACATCTCAGCTGTGCCTGCAGTGGGACAGCAGTGACCCAGGCACCGAGTTAGAGCTAAGGCTGCCCCCCAATACAGTGGGGTTGAGGAGAGAGCCCTCCCTTGCACTTTGTGCATAAGCTGTTATGCATTATCTGAAATGACCAGGTTTGCCTTGGTAGTTTTGATACTGATACCACTCCAGATCTTCAGCTACATCTATTCTGTGTTTGTGTAGTGAACAATACAGGTCAAATGGAACTGCTGGAAAAATAAATCCTTGGCCATCTCTAAATCAGTTCTGATCCTCCACCCCAGACATGGCGAGACTTCTCTGAAAACAAACATTCATTCCTGAATAAACATCTTCGAGATGAGGAACAATGAATAAGTACTTCTTAATGTCTTTTTTATAATAGGAGACTATTTTCTCTATACAAAGGAGGAGTCACTTCCTGACTCCAGAAATGCATAATCTCTCTTTCAGCAAAGACAGAGGTACATACAACTTCCTACGTTAATATTTCTAAGCTTGTTAAAACACTACAGACAAAAAGGAGGGTGTGACATCATCACTGAAAGCTACCAGCACAGAGAAGCAAAGGTACAGATGCTCAAAGGAGGAAGAGACAGCATCTGCCTGAAAATATAGAAGGTGAAATTACATACCCCAGCCAAGTAGGTAATACCACATCAAGTGCTGTTTCTCAGCAAAAACAGCCACCACAATAAGAGTATGCAGGTAAATGCCTTCACACAGCATCCAAAAGTAGTTGCAACCCATCAGGTACAGGTAAATGAACTGCGACACTTTGCAACTAACCTGCAGAAAAAACAAAGCAGAGTATACTATAAATTTTTAATCTGAATTTTAATCTGAAAAAAATCTCATATTTTTATTTGTAAAGTGGAAAAAACCCTACTCGAGTCAAATGCTAATGTTTATTCTGTTTTCCACTACAATTACATATTTGTTTACTCTTTAAAATATATATATCATGGAATTACAATTCCATACTTTATGATGACAAAAAACTTAATAACTGAGCCTGGTTTTTTATTATTCATAATGAGGACCTTGAGGTCCTCAAGCATGGCAAAAAGCTGTAATGATATTCTCCTTGTTGAAAACCTTGCCACACTTGGCCGTTCCAGCTCCTTAAATTACCTGAAAATGTATACAAGAAAATGTACTTTGATGTGGGTAATTCCCTCTCAATTTTACCATCACAACATATAACTACTTCAGAGAACAATTTACGGTTTAAGATGCTTATAATACTTCCAGTTTTAACCCACTCATAACTGCACTCAGAGCCCTTTGAGAACTTGCATAGTAGGATCTGAAGAACCTGGCATTTATTTGTATTTAGCTACCTTTAAAATATATTCTATAATTCAAATGCTATAATGCAATTTATTGTGAAGTCTAAAATGTGAGACTGCCAAAAAGGAGCCACAGTTAGCTTGCAGATTTGGTCACAGTAGGTCCTTTTCTTTCCCTCCTTCTGATATTCCTGCCTGTTTGTTCTATTTCTGATATTTGGATTAAAACAAAAATCAATATTGTTTTACCATTTTCTGCTACCTAACTCACTTGATGATGATTATTAGCAGCTATCTCAAGTATGTTTTCCAGCACATTGATGACAATTTTTACAGAGAAAAAGAAATCATCCTTTTACTTGATTCAGCTTCTGGAGTTTTGCCCTAACTTTCACAGAATTTAAATTTTTCTTCCAGCTCTAAATAAAAATAAAGCCAGAGCTAGGGATTTGTTTGTTTCTGTATTTCATCTTCAGGCTCTCCTGTTGCTATAGTTCCTAGCCTTTTGGGAGACGCTACTGATTCACTTACCCCAGTATTATTAGGAAATGAGAGTCAGAAAAATCAGACCCAAATGGAGGGATATTTTTTATTTTGCTTTTTACTTTTGGAATATAAGGGTCAACTTTATCTCCTTTCACAAAAAAAAAAAAAAAAAAAAAAAAAAAAAAATAAAATTTTCTCATTTCAACTGAAGGTGACCAAGTTAAAGTCATAGGAAGGTAGCTGACAGACCCAAAATACTTACAAGGCATTTTTGACTGCCCTTCTTTTGCGAATTCAACTATCAGCCTCACTGACTTCATCTAGAGCAGGTCACTTTCTTGCAGATGTTTCAGTGCAAAAGCGATTCTGTGGAGCTGGGAAGAAGAGCTCAGTGTGCTCAGCTTCTCAGAGCACTTTTACTATTTCACAACCTCCAATGTGAGAAGCCCAAATCTCTGTTAGACATCTGCTGCACCATGTCACATGGACACAGTGTTACTGACCGCTTTAACCTCGCCACACACGGCCTTTGAGCAACTGCTCAGCTCTCACCTCTTCTGTGCTGCTGAAATTATTCACATACAAATAAACAAGGCATCAAATATACTTTCACTTACTGGATTAGTTGCAACTAACTCCTGATTGTTGGCAACCGCCGTCAGGGAAATGATTGTTACAACAGAGTTGCAAACAAAAGAGAAAAACAGATTTTTGTGCAGGGTAATCCTTTGGCAACTCAAGCTCCTAGAAAAGAGAAACAAGAACAATTGAGTACATGGGAGGACAACTGTGTGTACTTGGGGACAACTGACATTTTAAAATGATTTAGCTCTCTATTTTGCTCATAAGTCTCACATCAACCCTTTCTTCAGGTCAGGACCAAATTTAATACCATGATGTGAAAGGTACCACCTTTCCTTAAACTGCAACAAGAGAAAAGTAAGTGCATTTAGTTCCAATATGTTCACAGTGAAGGACCTGCTTTGTAATGGCCAGCTGAAAAAGATTTGAATACTGTCACAATTTTTTTCTGTTAGTACCTGAAGAATTTCCCAATTAACTATTACATCTGAGCTTGAAGAAGCTGTCTTACCCTATGTTTCCATTTACCCAAACCTATTTAGATTTTTTGAGGATAATTCCCTCTTACTCGTATTCTTTTTTTTCCCTTAACCCTACAGAGAGAGAAATATTCAAAGAAGTAAAATGACACAAATCTCATCCTGACTTGTGTATAACTACATTATGAACAGTATAGAGGATACAATTATAAAATCACTATACAACTGCATTTAATTGTGTTAATTTGCAAGGTTTGCTTTCAGACTTGCAGTAAAATTGAAGAGAAAATATCTGTGGAAGGGCTTTTTTTTTTTTTTTTTAACAGAAGTTCTACAATATTAAACAATACTAGAAACAGAGCAGAGTGGCAGCAAATTTCTGGTTGGCTACCATTATAGAGGAAGCAGGTCTAACTCCATGCTATTCCAAGAGGCGAGACTGCTTCTCATTCAAGGTTTCCCAAAGAAATTCAGCTTTACATACAAACCCAAAAGAAGACATAAAGCTTTAACTTTTAATTGTTTAAATCCCCAGAGGAGCAAGTAACATCCGTTTGGTTATGAAAACAGATGGTAAGTTTGCAGAGCTGGGTAAAAATAATTTCTTTATGTTTAAGAGGGGGCACAGCCCATCCCAGCAAAGCACCTTGAGCAGTCATACAGCACGTCAGTACCAGCAGCCAAGAGTCCAGAGCAGAGTTGCAGCGTAAAATGCTCAGAGAAACCTCTCCCACACACGCAGAGAAGTGATGAAGATGGTGGTACCAGGGTCACACTCAGGAAATGCTCTTGCTTCAGAGAAAGCATCCACTGAAGCCTCTGCTGTGAAGAGTCTGCGCTCTGTCACCACACCTACCTGCCTTAATAGCAGAGACATGAAGTGCAGCTGATTGACACACTGAAATGACTAACTAGAGGGGAAAATCTACCACTTGCACATGCCACTGCTGCTCACTGCTAGAGAAATCAGAACTACATTGACTTGTCAGCAGGGGA
This sequence comes from Xenops minutus, assembly GCA_035221455.1. Classification (NCBI taxonomy): domain Eukaryota; kingdom Metazoa; phylum Chordata; class Aves; order Passeriformes; family Furnariidae; genus Xenops; species Xenops minutus. The sequence continues at coordinate 65,664 of JAWWEE010000066.1, read as the reverse complement.
CAAGCCTAAACTGTCACACAAGGGGAAAAAATAAAGTTTTCTAGCCTTTTCAAATAGAATGCATGGAAGAAAAGACAAAGTACGGACATTGGTGATTCATTTTTGATTTGGGAGAGTAGGAGGGAGAAGAACTTTATATTTGAACAGAATGCAGATATGGGATAGTCACAAATGCTGGAAGAGTATATGAAAAAGTATTGAGAACGTGACAGATGAAACAACGAAGATGACCCAAATGAAAAGCGGAACACTGGCTCTAGAGGAGCCAGCACAGGGCCTGCACCCTTTACAACTCTCCCAAGAGCAGCGTGCAAAGCATCCAGGGATCCATGGACTAAGCTGGCAGGGTCAGAAACACACGGTGCAGCACCATGGATTGGGCAGCTCCTGCAAGGGAGACCCTGGAGCCCTGAGACATGCTGAGCCCACCTCCCCAAACACAGCAAAAGGAGACCCCTCTAGAAACCATGAACTCCATTTGCCACGTGTTATGTAGCTGAAGAAAACCCAAAAGTGTCCAAAATACAGAATACAGGTTTGCATATGAATTAAGGGATAAAAGATATCCTACTAGGCTTTTTAAGATTTTTAGTCTTTTGTTTTAATACCCCAAATGCATACGCTTTGACTATTACAATATGCAGTTTTTTATGATCTTTGAAAATGTATTTTTTTTTCCCTGTATAGTTTATATATGAAAAGAGAGAGACAATGCTAGATTCCAGCAAAGGGCTTTGTGTAAACAAGTCCTCAAGAACTCTGGAATTCTGTCTGCTTATTGTTAAGATTCAAGGCACAGGCAAGGAAGAGCACGTACAGCTAATGGGGCCATCTCTCGGGTCATCCAGCAGCTGTTCCTGTTGAATATTCAAACACACCCATCCACACCCACCTCCACCCAGGCATAAAAGGATTGAAAGGATCACCGGACATGAAACAAGAAAGCAAGACTAATGACATTTAAAAACCAAGACTACTTTTGGTAATAAAAGGATTTTTCCTAAGCCTCCCCACCCTCCCTCTTCTGTTATCCTTCCTATATGCCTTTTTCTGACTGTTTTTGTTAATGATGTAATACCCTTTAATCACTTAATTCTCGTTTTTATGATCTAAGAATATTTGAATAACCAACCCCTGGATTAAACCACGTGTAGTAAAATAAAAACAGATCTGCTAAATTATCTATTTCCCTACCTATTTTGACTCCTGTATGACTTGGGCATTTTAGGAAAAAATTCATTTATCCAATAGTTCTCTAAAATAAAAAAGGTGACATTTTCAAAAGCCCCTAAATGGGTTTGAGGTCTAAGTATTTAAGGTATTAAAATACAGCAAAATTCAACCAGTGAGATTATCAGAGGCACTGGAGGGGAATTACGCATCAGATGGAATTAAAGGGAGTTAGGAATCTCCTGTCTCCCTGACAATCTCTCGAACAGTGGTTTGCCCACCTCTCTTTAAGCCCAGTGTGGCTATCCTCTATGAGAGCTGTCATGGGATTTGACATGACACCTGGGTCATCTTCCTTTGGGTTGTGTTTGGGTTGTTGGGGGGGCATCTTTCAAATCATAGTCCCCCTTTCTCCTAGATCACTGCTTTTTAAAGTCTTCTCTTGCCTTCTTTCTCTTTCTTTATGAAAACCATACAACTATTTTAACAGAAGATTTATAACAAACACATGTATGATCTAGAGGATGCAGTAGAATGAGAAAGCAGAGACACTGCAAAAAGTTACTTTTCTGTCTCATAGGTGAATTTTTAAAGAAGTTTATGGCCCATTTCATTCTATCTAACCAAGAACTCCAATGCACTTGGAGTCACAAACTGGACAAGTATTTTCAATGAGACAATTTTCTGAAGAAAAACCAAAATTTCAAATGCAAACAGAAAATGCAGAAAAATTTGAATCTTAAAGAAGGTAATTCAAAACACAAATGATCAATATTTTTTTTTTAAAAAAAGGTCTTTTTTCTTACAGAAAAATGTGTCAATTTTCTAGTCAAGCCTAAAAATATTCTAATGATCACAGTCTAGCCAAGGTTGTCTGGAAACTGTCAGTCAACTAACAGAATAAAGTTTTTGGAAATGACAAATTCAAAGGCACCCTCCACAATAGCAAAAAAAAAGTGCACCTGTTAAAGCTATGAATAATTATACAAGCTTTAGCCGATACATAATACATCCTGGTATTAATCTAGGTCCTTAAATACCCTTCTGGTACTAAAAATACTTTAGAGGAACTGTACATCCCAAGAGAACAGCTTGCAGAAGACTTTCTTTAGCTTCCTTTAAATTTTGTAATTTCCTTTTATATCCCAACATAACCACAGTGCAGAAAATGTGGTTTGTGGGTCTGGATTAATTCCATGTGGTTCTCTGAGAAAAGATGATCCTTCTGCCAGAGGGAGAAAAAGATCCCTGGATGGTTAGAGAAACACGACATAGTATGTCACAGCATGGTAGCAGAGCAGATCACCTGCTTTTGCAGTAAGTGCCACAAGCCAAGATGAAATTGCCTTGGTTTTCACATTATAGTACAGGAAAATCACGCTTGACTACCTCTGAGATTATAAAATCATATCCTATCCCACTTCTTTTTGGTTGTTTTCCACTAAGAAATCTGTCAAAGCATTTTTCCTGTCACATTACTTTGTCTGCTAAACTTTGTGTGCCATTTATTGCAACAGTATAGACCATTTTATGCCAAATCAAGCTTCTTAAATGGACTCAGAGCCATTTCACATGTTGACTTTGCAGAGGGAAAGTGAACCTGGAAATGGCAAGCATCGTTCTAACAGGTCATATGCAAATATATTTATTAAAAACCAAATATTCAGGTTTTCCTCATGAAAAGAGATCAGAAAAAGCTGAAGAGTCATCTTGAATACTGGATTTCATAGAGAGGTTACAAAGACCCTGAGACTAGCTCAGCTGGTTGGAGCACAGTGTTAATAATACCATATGGGTTTGATCCCCACATGTGCCATTCGCTTTAGAGTTGGACTCGATGATCCTCATGGGTCCCTTCCAACCTAGAATATTCCATGATTCTGTGAAGTTGAAACATACTGGTTTGTTGGGGATTTGTGGAAATACTGTGGGAACCTGGGGAAATAATGCATCGCTGAACTGGAAACACTATTTTCAGCCAGATGTGACTAAAAAGGATAGTTTGGTTTTGTTTTTTTTTTAAATCATGTATCAGCTACCCCCACCTAATCAAAGTGCACAGCATGAGAAAAGCAGAATCAGTGGCCAAGTGTATGTCCTATTCATATTGACATGTTAGGAAAAAAATTAGAGACGGAGGGAAACAACAGGGTATAGTGGAAAGAAATAGGAAAGTCCAAAGAGCAGATGTCTATTATCTAGTGAGAAATGATGGAGAAATGATTCAACTGGAGCCAGTTAGCAATGGAAGCCCACACCACGTAGTGCACCAGTTGGCAGAGGGAACAACTTGTCTCTCCCAGCTCTGCTCATGTGGTAACACTCTTGGTTTCACCTTTCAACTAAGCCTCTTAAAAGGCTCATAAAGGAAAAACAAAGCAAAGGAGTCTTTCACAGGGAATAAAAGTAAGTTCATAAAATATGATGTCTTAACACTTATTTTAAAATACATTCTATTATGAGCTGTTGTGACAGTGGTGATGCACTGCTCAAAGTTTCTCTCACGGAGGTAACCAAATAACTGTTAGTCAGTGGATGACATGCCTGTCAGGCACACAATACAGTGAATTAAAAAAGGCCTTATTTTTATTATTCTCATTTCTACTGTAGCTCTTAGCCTTACTTGTCATATTTTGTGAGTACCTACTTTGGAATGTTACTGTACGTATCATGTCATCTGTATTTTGGTTTCCACTTGCTCTTTAGTTTGGCTGGTGTTTGGCATAACATAGAATCAGAATATCCTGAGTTGGAAGGGACCCACAAGGATCATTGAGTCCAGTTCCTAAAATCCACACTGTAATTTTATCACTAAAATAACCCAAAGCATCACAAACCCAAATCAAACAAATATTTTCCCATTTCCTATTTTCAATATATTCTACAGCCTTTGGTTTGCAGATTTTGGATTTTAGCTTTTTGAGAAAATAAACCTAAACATTTATTACACCATAGTGTTCAATGCCAAATCAATATACTTGCTTTCTTCCCCTTCTTGCTCAATCTAATTTCATTTGGATGGCTGGTGTTTCAAAGTATTGAAACTAGGACTGTGGCAACCACTGATATTTGAGAAAGAATCTTAAATATACTTACTTAAAATAAAAGAATATGCCAAGAGAAATCAGAAGTGATGCAATTGAAAGACCGTGTCCAATGATGGCCAAGTAATACAAATTGAGAGCAGTCTGCAATGCAAGAACAAAGCCAAGCACCTGTGACTCATGCAGAACTATTGTTGATGAAGCACATACTTATACATCTCTTCTGCATATAAAATGACTGTAACAGTATTAAGAAAGACATTCCAGATAACGATAAGACACGTCCAGAATCGTGCATAACAACATCTTACTAAAATCTCTCTTTGTAGAAAACAGATTAATTGAAATAATCACTGGAATGTACTTCTTACCAATTAAAACATCAGGTTTCTAATATATTCTGCTATGGTTTTTTAGGAGTGTTTACACAAATCTGGCTATTTAAGCTACTGCACTGGGTGCATTGCTGCATGAGGCTTGGTGTAAATTAATATCTGGGATATGTTCATGTTATAATTTCTTATTTTAGTTAATATACACATTAATTACTATTTAATAAATTATATTAAAAAGTAACAAACCTCTATTTTCAGTTATGGAATCTGCCTCAAAAAGTTTCTCTTGCATTAAATATAAGACTATCATTTGGCACATAAGGAAAAGAAGATTTTTATGTTAAACTTTATACTCTTACAACAAAGCATAACTATCTGGATTCCATAGAAATAAGAGCATACATACAATACTCACATACAGCAAGCTCTATGTATCCCCTTTACCTATTATTCCAACTGAAGACAAATTATCTGCAGATTGATATATATATATATACTTTTGAAATAATATAAAAATATTCCAGGTAAAGATTTAAGTAGCTTCTAAGATGACAAAAGGCTACCTCTTTATATATGCCAGAAATTTTCAAATTATCATTACTTTTGAAAATGAGATAACATCTTAAAAAAAAATGCAATAGGTATAAGTGAAAATTCCATAAAAATATGGAAGAGAGAAACACAAGGGTTACCCTGACATGCTGAAATTTGGGATGTATAGATAACAACAGCCCTTTTATGACAGGTTCATATCCCATATCACCATGCCATTCAGTGACCAACTTAGCCAAACGTGCATGTTAAGGATTAGGAAGAGTTCTGCACAATTTCGAACTGCCCAAACGTGTGGCACAGCAGGGCCTGTTGCTGAGGGCAGTAACAAGGAACTGAACAATGCAGTACAGTCAGATTTAGTGCACAGTATCTAACCCACCTTCCAAGCAAGTGAAGAGATAATGCCACTTAATAAAACAACACTTGTTGTGTGTCAAGCAGTAAGGCTTTCTTCAGAGCTATTATTCCACTTAAAAAACAGCTTCTGATGTGTGACAGAGTTGAAATATGCAGGCAAAACAGCCTGAGGGAAATAACTTCATTATTCACAAAGAAGGACCTTCATGGATCTGGCTCCTGTCTGAATAATATCCTCAGTTCCCAGACAAATATTAACTAGAATCAATGAATAAAGCAATTCTGCTAGGAGAATTAAGTGTCCATTAGTGAACTCAGGGTCTCATGATTTGAGGAAAAGCAATAAAAAAGTGCCTTATTATCATCTGTTACCACCTTTTGCTAAATATGGTTTCTAGCTAAATACCCTAAAGCATTCAAAGGCAATCATGTAGGAAGTTAAAATCTCTACTACACGTCAGCTTTTTTGATGCAATCTGCTGTTGAAATCAGCTGTAAAAGACAAATTGGGTGGGTTGGGGTTTTTTTTGAGCCTGTTTTGCACAATTCACCCTTTTTATTCAACATTCTTCTCTTTGATATTTGAAGCTGCATCAATTCTGCTACCATTGAGTTTTGAAAATTGTGAAATTTTTCAGCTCAGTTTCTTGACACCGGTGACATGCACTCATTCCTTTCCTACCTTCACTTTTTCATGTGTATAGCTATTACACTGGGTATAGTTTGTCCATGTCCTGTTGCTTTCAGGGTGTCTAAACCAATTCCCATTGGGATCACAGATCTTCGTAACTTTCTCTGCAATTGAAGTTGATGGAATGAAAAACAAAAGAAGAAAAATGAAAGAAAAATACAATAGTCAGCACTGAAGTTCTGTTTCCTGATGCCAAGTATTTAATAAAGATTGGCAAACAAATGACAGCTTTATTAATATGACTAGAGAGACTTCGCTTGTTACTATGAATTCTGAGAAACTAGAGGTTGTTGCTTTTGCTTGGCAAGAGCAAATGATGATGTGATTTTCCTTAAGAAAACAAATAGATTTTCCTCCTCCAATCCAGTAAGTATCAAAATATATCGAAATAACTGTTAGAGAACTACCAGATAAAGTGACAAGAATATTTAAATGGCTTGTTTAACATGCAACATCTAAACTGAAGTCTGACATCTGACTACTATAAGTTAGGATTGGACAGGCAGGAAAACAGCAACAGAAAAACTGCTCAAGAACCAAACTGGAAAGTTTCTGGAACCACAACAATTTCTATCATGAAATAGAAAGAGACATGAAAGGACACTAGGAAATACAAAATGAGCAGAAAGAGACATGACTATAGATCTATGACATTTTCCACATGCTCACAAAGTTTAACCCCCAGAAACAGGAAACTACTCAAAGTGGGAGAAACTCCTTGTCAACTTTGACTGCTAAATTGAGGTAAAGGAGAGTCATATTTCTGCTTGTCTGTAAGAGAAGAAAGCTCGTCTCCAAGAGGAAAAAAGTGTGATCTAACTTCAATTCGTACTCACTAACCTATAAAACTCCTCAAGGACATAGTTCAGAGAAGAAAATAAGTAGCTTGTCAGTTTTCTGTGTGATAAAAAGAAAATGCGAATAATGGGTCTGGAGTTTCTGAAATTCTGGAGCACTAATGACTTGAGTGGGGCAAATCAAGCACCCAAACCCCCATTTTCTGAAGAAATATGCTGATGTAGAAGTCAATGCACTCTTACCTGATGGGTTGAAATCCTGGAAGTAGTCAGGGCAACGCTGCACTGACACAGTTCCAGCAGCAACATCACTCCAGCACAACCAGCCATCCCACGTCCTGTTACAGTAGGGACCTGCAAACACGTACAGATCTGGTAATAAAATAACAACCCCTCTTTCATAATAGTCTTCCAAAAGTACGATGTAAGACTGGATAATGTAAGTTTGCAGCAATGAGGAGAAAAAAAGGAAACAGAAAAATAAGATTTAGTGATAATTGATTAAAACTCCACTTACTAGAGGTAGTTCCCTTATACATACATTTCTTCAAAAACATTTTGAAATTCATTCTACATCTACAATTTAAAAACTTCTGATTCAGAGCACAGTAGGCCAAAACCCCTAAATCAATTCATAGTCAATGATGCACCTTAGCAAAGAGCCTTATGCTTCCAAAGACCATTTTACTGAATTTCTCTCTATTTTGGATGTCTACCAAGCCTATCCATATGTTTGCTAGTCCACCAAAAATACAGTGGTATCCTCGAATCCATGAGAAAACCTGGCTGGGAGGCAGCCACAGCTCCTCTGCCTCAGGCTGAGCTGAGCCTGCAGCCATGCCTGGACAGACACTTCTCTAAGTGCTCCAGAAACATCTACAGCATCCCTCAAGAGCCTGTTCTGATGCCCCACTGCACTCACACAAGTTTCAACATCTAAAATAAACTTCCCTTGCCGATGAGCTGGGGGTTTATAAACAAATTCTTTCCCAAAAGGCACACAGAGTGACTGACCATTGCTACAAATTTGAAGATGTTTTTAGTATCTTGCTTCAGTTTTCTTTTGAAGACTTAATAATGCCCCCATCTCCAAAGCTGCAGTTTTTAAACATCTTGTAATTCCTTCTCATTTGAAGATTTTCCAATCTGTCCAGACCTTTCTGAAGCTGTAAAGCCCCAAGGTGGACAGAAGCTTACACTGTCATATTTGTACTCATTTCTTACCTCCAGGCACTAATTTCCTCCAAAGAATCACTTCAGAAGAAAAAAGCGTCTTGGTAAAAGAACATAATTACTTTTTCTTGCCTCAAAAGCCATTCAATGTTTCCAGAAATGATCAGGTCAGAACCAGTGAACACAGTGACAGGCAGAGTCACTGAGGCTGTCTCTGAGTTATCAGAAAAAGCAATGACACTAACAGCCTTCAGAGCAGGGACACTTTCAAATTTAAAGGCAGATGTCACCAGGCAGACAGAGGTGTCATAAAACCATGAAATTAAATAAAGTGGCAAGACTAATTAGTCATTTTTTTTTTTTACAATACAGATATCTATTTAAATCGACCTTTTCTTATCAGAAATAAAAGCTTTGTGTTATATGAGAAGTGGTGTTACGAGCAGGTAATATAACATATTACTTTATCCTCATGCATCCCAAAGTTAGGTTTCTAAAAAATTGTACAAATATTGTTACAACCTGAAAAATAATTGCTAGCAAGACAAGGATTAAATATGCCTAAGGAATCCTGAACTAGTGTAATTATATCTGTTGACCATTTGCCTTAGTAAAACATCATAAAAAATAATTTCTACCTTCTTTCCTATGGATAGGATCTTGCATAATTTTCTGGTAGCATTCATATTGTGCTGTCATAATTTTATTCCGTGTGACACTCAGTTGCATGAATTCCTCTGTCATGTTCTGGTGGCCTTCAGATGGTACAGCAGTGGCAAGAAACTAAGAAGAAAAGACTTCTTTTAGCAAATCATGTAAAAGCTCCAACACAAAGTTCTTTAATGTCACCTTTTATATTTTAAATATTATTTTACTGAAGGAAAGTGATCTTCAAATCTTATTGCTGGCAGTATGATTTTGTGTTTTTCTGGTTAATTTAGCAATTTTTACCAGTGAATCTTGACAAATGTCTCCTGAATGAGCACAGGGGAGTAACAATTGGCAAGATTTGTAAATAATAACAGCAACATGCTTAGAAAGCACTGAGACAGTCAGAAGTATGTAAACAGCCTTTGTAAAATCCAGTTACATATATCAAAGTTTAGTCTAAAAGGCTTTTCAGTCAGGGCCAAAATGATCCTTTATGAAAAAAGAATTTCCATATATTTTACGCACTGAAGCGTTTGGCTTGTCCAGAGCTATTTGGTTTCTCTGGTCTGGTGAACCATAAAGTCAACCCTCAGAATACAAAAAGGCATTCAAAAGACATGACATGCACTTTTATAGTTATTAAAATTAAAAAATCTTGATTCTAGATCAAAACCTCAACTTTTAAAGTACACTTTTAATAGTAATTAAATATTTTATAAGACGCTACTAAACTTCATGTTACAACAAAGCAGCAGACTGAAATACTGTACCACTGTCATAAAACATATGAAATTAAAAGTTCTGAGAACGTCTGAATCTCAAATTTCTCCTCCAATCTTCCCGGGGTCTGCAGAGCACTGCTTATATGTCACTTATCGACTGTTACTGTTCTCAGCCAGCAAAGGATATGCTGGGTTCAGCAGAGGTAAATACTATTTCTCTTCCTTTAACACAGGAATTTAAAGGAGAACAGAAGGAAGTTAAAGATCCTGTTGTGCAGAAACTACATTTGAACACAAGATTAGTTATATCTGCATTTCCTTATTAATAATTCCTATGGTGTTCTGTACATGCTGGTTAAAATTGGAAGTGATTTAAAAAATTCATAAGACTCACCATAGTAACCGATAAGAAGAGCAAAAATGTGATCCACTTTTTTGTCATTTTTGTATCCGGTGCAGTGAATTTTATGTTGTAGTTGAACAAACTCAAACTGCAATGGAAAAAAAATAGGAAGAATTTTAGCGATTCATGAGAACCAAAACTGAAAAAATGCTTACTCTGTTTCTGAATTAAAACACATTGATGGAGACCCTCTCAGTGTTTATTCACACATAGTGATGCCATGTGATATAGATGCAGATGTACAGTGTGGTGTCAAAACGAGGCACTCAGCTCACCAGCAGGGCACTCCAGCAGAAGGTTTCCTCCATTGCCTCAACCAACACCCTCGCAGGGTTTGCCTCAGCCAGGCAGTGCCACCTCCTCTAAAGCAATGAGCCCCAAGACAGGAGGGCACTCCTTGCCACCTCTGCCTTGGGGCAGCCACAGCACAGTGCAGATCAGTTTCCTTAAAGCAGACTCAGACTTTCACAAACACACACACATTTTCTTCATACCAGCTGATAATAATTTTGCCATTTCTGGAATAATTGATGTAGTAAGTAGTCACTTTATCCTAGAGTTACAACTTTGTGAGGATGACAATGAAAATGCAAGAATTATTTGTGAGCTGTAAAATGATTTCTGTGTCTGCAGTAGCCATAAGGTAGTTTCTTTATCTGTAATTTGAAGAGAATACAACCACCTAAACTACAGTGCAGACTATTCTTGGAATTGATTCTTGAAGTGTGAAATGCACTTAATACATAAAATATACAGATATATTTATTAAGTACAAAACCACCTATCCAGGGTAAACCTGCTGTGACAAGTGCCTCAAAAGGAAGGGAAATGTCTAAGAGATTTGCTGTGCAACATTTCATTGTGTCCTGAAGTAACCTGAAAAGATGACAGAGCTGGGCCTGGAACTGAGGTAAAACCTTCTCTTCTGCTTGCATCGTGGAAAAAGACATCTCCAAATTTAGTTTTTTGTTATTACACCTAAACAACATTTCACAAATCTAAGTATCTCTCTAGTAGCATTAATGAAGCTATTTTCAGCTAAAATAAAGGTGATAACATGTGAGTTTAGCTCCCCTATACAGATTAATTCACTAGAAATCTTCCCCTGTGGTTTAGGACCCAGACCTCTGATACCCGAAAGGTCCCTCATACACCCAGCTCAAGGATCCCAGTGCCACCAAATCAAGAGGGCTGCTGGGTGCTGAGTACACACAAACCTGCATCCTGACCTCAGATCTCACCTGCTGCTGTCTTTGGGAGTGTCTCTTATGCAGCAGTCCCCTCCTGTGAGAGACTGGGGGATGACAAACAACTGGTGGCACATTGGCACACGGAGGTAATTGTTCAAGAAGCTTATTTTTTTAAAAAAAACCTTAGTCACAAAAAGCAACCATTCTATATCTATGTTTTTCTGCTTTTACACCGAGTCTGTGCCCTCTTTCTACAGCAATAATACAAATAAACAGCATTTTGTAGGATACACTAACTGCAAGATGTGAGATCATTGCTGTCTACCGTACAGCCTGATGCAGATAAAAGAAATGTGTTGTAAAATCAGTTACTGCTGTGCCTGTTTCACCCAGACTAAAACTGTATCCATAATCTTCCTTCTATTTTTACCAGTGGCACACAATCTTGTAACACTGATTGCTACAAATTGCACAGGTAATTCTGTGAGACACTGCAATTCAAATATGCTGTTCTGAAGGTTCTTAAAACACTTATAGAAGACCAATTAGCATCCATGAAATATATTCTTAGTTTGAGCAAATACTTCTCTGGAAATCCACATGTGATGAGAACTAAAGTAAGGAGATAATTGCAAGGACCCTGATCTGTTAACTAAAGAAAAGTCTAAATACCTTTGTGTAGTGACTAAAGGTTGGCCAAACCCAAATATCTACATGTATCTAAATTAAATATCTAAGTTAGTAAAAGGGTAATATGATTTCAATTCTGCATGACAACTGAGGGCAAAGGTGATTAATTCAAACATTTCATGGGTTTCATTCATTTACAGTTGTGGCTATTTTCCCAGGTGGGGGAAAAAAACCTCACCTTCTAAGGAAATTGGAATTAATAATTTGACTGTAAAGTAAGTCAATAACATTTTCACTCCAAAGTATGACAAAGCACATCTGTGCAGGCTTAAAATCCACAAATGATGTGCAAAGCACAAGCCAAGAGATCAATCAAGTAGAGAATAGCAACCATACTTTGTGTATGTTTTCCTATACATGCATACAAGAGTTCAAAATAATTTGCTCCACAATAGTTCCAAAAATCCTTATGCTAAAACAAATATTGTATGGAAAATTTAAAGTACATATTCATATACTGCCCTCACTTAGCCTTGCTTATCTAGGCTTTTTAATTTATTTAAAAGATACAATTTATCTAAAAAATGCAATATCATACAAGGGCAGAAATCATCTGCTTTGATTCGCAGTCCAAGTTTATTTCTGTTTCACAATATTGAAAGTCATCCCTTAGCTCAATTCCTTTAATGGTCCAAATCTTTTAATATCTAGTGGTTTTGTAGACATTTCCTATCAACTGTTCCAGTATCCACTGTTAAATTATTAAGTCTTCCCAGGAGATAAAATGTTAAGTCAAGCCTATAACTCACTCTATGCTTTCCACTCATTTCTCTTAGTTGCTAACTTCAAAAAGACATATATAGAGAAAAAAATCCTTTTTCCAAACATCACTGCTTATGGAGTAAATTGCAAAATACAGGATGAAGGTCATTCAGATGCCTATTTGGACTTTAGGATAGCATTTCTTACATCACTCCATGAATTCATTCACTCAACATTTATTCCAGTTAGTCTAGACAAGAACTTTGCAAGGAAGATTAAGAGCTTTCTTAGGGATGGACAGCAATATAGCCCCTTGACTGAGGCAGCAAGCCAGTACTGCTGAGAAAGTCAGGCTGCTTTTATCAATCATCTGTTCTGATGAGACACAAACCAAACACAGTCCTCAGAAAGTTCTTTCCCTCTCGAAACTGGGAAGTATTAGGCACACAAGGAAAATAAATTAATAGTAAAAAGAGACCCATTCTTAGCTTTCTTTAAACAATGATGTTGATGTTCTGCTATTATAAGTCTGACAATTTACTGTGGGGAAGAGAAGATAACTGTATTGGACTGAGATTAATCTGAGTGTCTTGAATGTTAGCTTGAGGGAAAAGATAGTGGAAGCTCAGACAGAGTCCCTTGACTGCACTCTGTGACAATGGGGATCTGCACAAAAGCCATAATTTTCATGACGGGTACTGAATGAAACTGTAAGTGGTGTAGACACAGCACCACAGCTACTAACAGTGTTCTGGCTTTATTTCCCCAGTAAAAGGGATCATCAGAGGGAAGAGAATGAAGAATTGCAATAGTAACTCTGATCTTCAAAATATCATTTTTATTTTTAGTGAAGACTGGAATAATTCAGAAAAAAAAAAAAATAAAAAAGGAACTTCCTGATTTTCCTCTTTATTACATTCTCTGTTGCCCACACTAATGATACTCCTGAGGCCAACATTGTGTTTGTCACTGATAGCAGTGACATCTACTGAAGAAGGAGGAATTGAAAAGGAACTGCAAGTTGAGCTTAGCCAAACAGTCACTGGTATAGCTTTAACAGATGTTCACATTTCTCTTCCTCCCGCTTTCTCTACAGAGCCATCCTGCCTAATCAGCTGTTTCTACTTTTAACCTTTCCCCATCCTCCCAAGAATAAATGGCATCCTTGCTGAGCTCCACACACTTCCCTTTTCAATGATACAGTCAAAGGGTTAAAAAAAGTAGTCAGCAAGAAAAATACTTCTTTGAACTTGAAAACCACACTCAGTACAAAATCAAAATGACAGACAGCTCCTACCTTAGCGGTGGCCCTCGAGTCTGACTTCAAGTCAGAATGCTACTCTGTGGGAGTGGGATAGGAGGAAGAGCCTACTTAGGGCCTTGCAGGTACCTTTATACACACACACAAACATTTTTCACTAATAGGTAATCTTTTATTTGCCCAGGAAAAAGAAGCCAAACACACAAACCAATCCCAACAACAAGAACAAAACCACAAAACTTTTTTCAGTAAAAATTACATACCTTGCAGTGCTATAACCTTGTAACATTCAAGTTAAACATATTTGGATACAGATGTATATCCTTCCTCTCTGACTGAAAGTGGCTCAGAATGGCTATTTTCTTGACCACCTCTCCCCCCTTATTGTTGTTCTATCAGTCCCTACTTTTGTTGTTGTTGCAGTATCTCTCAGAAATAACTGTATGTGCTACTTTGTTACTTCTGGTTCTTTTTAGAGAGGGGCATACAACTCAAAGTATTTGAAACCCCAAGCAATGTTTGGTTGTTTCTGCCCAAAATACAGGCAAAAGCAACAAGCTGGAAAATGCCCTGTGCTTTTCCCTAATTTGAATTGCTCTAGTACAGGGTTATTTAAAAAAAAATACAAAAAAAACCCCAAAACCAGTAGCCTCAAATGGAATTACATCTCCTCTCAGAAACTTTCTGGAAAATAGTTCTTTGACTAAAAGGGCTTTGCAAGTGGGCAGTACCAGCCAACCATTAATGCACACCAGGTTCACTGAGTCCTAAAAGTGAACTACAAAATCTCCACACTTATCTTAGAGAACAATGCAGGGAAGTTTGGAAATCTTCCTATTTGGTAACATGCCTTTATTTCTGAGGCAATCACTTCTGCCAGCATTTGATCAAACTACATAATAATGGTATTCCACAAGAGCTCACAGCTGTATTTGTGGGAATTACTCCATCCTCCTAGTTGTTACAGAATTAAGAAAATAATAGTTAGGGAACAAATCTCATGAACTCTGCATTGCACAGTTTCATGGCTTTAGAATTCCCTACTCACCATCACTCTGAATCTGAATTAAGGCCCAGTTATCAGCTGTTACAGACTCCTAAAACAGGTGAGACAGATCAAGAGAGTTTGATCTTCCCTGGGACAGTTTTTACATTTCAGAAGCATAAGCTCTTCACAGCTTCCAATACGTTTCATTGCATTACTCCCTTCATTCTGCTAGTGACAGGGCTTGGTTTTCCCAAAGGTATTCTCCCTCACTTGAAGAAACTCACATTATGTCAGATCTGTATGTTGCTGCATTTCACAATAAATAGGATTTTACTATATTGCTTTACAACACTGATACAAACTCAATTGTGATGCTTATGAAACATCTATAAGAGGCATTCCCATCCTCACAGCCATTATCCATTCAGCCCCCCACTGTGATCTCCTATCTTCAAATCAGCTGGGGAACACATCAGGAAAAATGGAATAGCAAGAATACAAAAAAATATTTCTAACACTATTTTGAACTCTTTAGACCTACTGTGATAGATCACTGTCTGCACAAATCACCGCAAAGAGCTTGTCTGAGAAGTGCAGTGGCTTCTAAAAGGTAAAACTGAGCTCCCCTCTTGCTCTGCAGAACAATGATGCTCATAGGGCAAATGAGCTCCACAAATGAATCATCAATTAGGAAAATATTTGCAATACGCATATAATCCTCGTGAAAAGCAAGAAATAAGTAGAAAATAGGAGATAAACCTCAATTTTAAAGAAGAACTGAGTTTCTTTAGCCATCTCATCCTCTGAACACAGAGCATTGCTCACATGCATGGAGACATCATAAAAAAACCTGCCACGTTTTTGCATCACTCTGGTTGCTTGCCAGTGGCCTTGCAGAGATTGCAGAACCTTCTGCATATAAAATTACACAGATTAAATTACTCCTGTGTACTTCTTCCCATTAATAGCTTTTGGCTACCACTCAGATAAGTTTTGCCACCTGCACCCAAAAGAAATTACTAGCAGCAATTGACAACACTCATGGCCAGTTCCAGTAATATTTGAAATTGTAAGAACCTATCACAGAGTGCTGGTGGTGTTAGTTTTTTTCTACGTAGGAGGAAACCCTCTATTTCCTAACACTTCTCTTCTTTTGTTCAGTTCACAGGTTTGGATGACATTGTAAACTATCCTGAGGAGAAACAAGGGCTATGGAGGTCCAGTTAAAATGCAAATCAAACAACAACAAACAAGAAAAAAACACCCACCAGAGCAAAAGCCTCCAAATGAGGGTTTGAAGAAGGAAATGTCCATGAGGCTCCTGCCCTGGAATATTCTGCAATTTCTGCTTTTGGGCAATCTTACTCCTCTCCACACAACAGACTGCAGAGCTAAGATGTTTTTGTGGTTTTGTCCATCACACCAATTTTGAGTCTTTAAAACAAGATTCCACTGATAAAAGGTCATGTATGTCCCCCTGGCTTTTACATAGGCAGGTCTTCTCTTGGCCTCTGTGCTTTCCCTGCTCTTCCTATAAATTATGAAGGCTCTACCCCTCCTTCTCAAATGTGGTGAACTTTTTATTGCCCTAAGGACATATGAAGCCAGCAGTAGCAAATGCTGCGATGGCATGTGGAAGATAGGCAAGGATTCAACTAGGGTTGCAGTTACAACTTGGCAGGATATCTAACTATGCCAAATAAATACATCATATAAATGTTAAAAATATCAAAGCAAAGCAAAATTATTTATCCCTCTTGAGGAACTAGTTGTTAAATGAAAGCAATAGAGAATCTGGCAAAGTAAAATCTTTACCAACAGACTGATAGGGCTTTACTCTGAGATTCAGCTGTGATTTCCAGTTTATAGTTATTAATGCTTCCAGATTTTTTTAGTATTATTTGACTACCACTGTGTAAGCACATTGTTTTACTTATTTTACAAATGTAACTCTTTTCACCACATAGCCCTAACCCAAACTGAATCTTGATGCCTAAAATCCATTAACAGAGTTGATGTTATTAGGCATAACTGACCATGCTCAGTTCTATGGCATTTAAATCCCACAGCATTCATTCAAGCTCAAAGAAACTTTGAAGGAAGGCTGATCTGCCAAACAAAGTTATCTGTAAAAATGCTAGAATGACCACCATCAAACATCCCAGAAAAGGTTATTAACAGAAATGAAGATGATGGCAGACCAATGAATTATTAAATTCCAATAGCTGATGGATCCAGGTAATTTAGTCATAGTAATTATCTTTTGGGGTTGGTTTGTTCGTTTGTTTTACCATATTAACTTTAGGCTACAGCAATTTAAAAAATGAGTTAAAACAAATTCAATAAACCTTCTTGAAGTTTTGTGTCCTCCAAAACAACTGCTATGCTGTGGCAAGGATATTCCAATTAACATTATGTTAAATAAGAGGGGATTGCTCACGACATTCATTCTATTCCATGGACTTCATGCTATGAAAGAGTTGGAGAGCTATGACATTCAATATTCTGCATGTGTACCTGAAACTGGAGCAAGATACCCACAGACATATGGAGCAAAACTTCTTGGGCTAAACCCCAAAATCCATTGGGATATGTTACTGATGAGACTTCAAACCCAATGACACAGCAGAGCAAAGCATCACAAGGATGCCACTGGAACTTTTGAATCTTTCTGCCTGAGCCTAAATTCTATTATTTCATTCCAGATGCACATTAAGATTAGTTGGTATCTTAAGGATTTTAGAAAAAGCCTTCAGGCCTTTGAGGAGTGAGAAAACAGCCCTTGACTGAGAGTGGACATTGACTTCTTTGCCACATCTTTAAAGGGGAGAAGAGAAGCCCCTAGGCACGTGCCCTAGTTTGGAGAAAACAAAAATGTTTTCCATCTTGCATCTCAGCATGCACCTGCTTAAAGTGATAACAAAAATATAACCTAAAAAATATAGTTAATAGTTAGCTAGGTACAATTGTCTACGGATGGAGCAAGAAGATAGATTCAATGAGCCTTACAGTCCCTTTCAAATTCAGACTAGTATGATACATGTGAAAAATATGGTACATTCCTCCAAAGAAAATTTCTCCTCCTCCAAGCAAAATGATTTGTTTTGAATTTATGAATTCAGGAAACAGACCCTCACACATGTATAGAACCCCTTGCTCAAATGTCTGAAGAGGGTTTTTTCCCCAGACACTGCTGTTTACAAGCTGCAAAGAGTGAACTGCTGCTCTGTGTACCCCTTTCAGTCAGGGTTTTTTATTTGAATGACTCTGTCTGACGCTGTTTACCAAGTAATGGCCCAAAAGAGATCCAAAGGGTTCTTTGTGAAAATGTTTATGGCATGAAGTCATTTTCTCAACTGGCTGAGTCTTAAAAGTTTTTTGTTATTTCTTCATTGACACATGCTAATTTTACAAGAACAGCATTTCCACAGTTCAAACACTTTTCTCAAGGTCAGAACAAGGCAATGGGAACGGGAGAGTGGGTTAAGCAAAATGTACCAGGACTTTTGGGTTTTTTTCAGAGTTTACCACTCAGGCTTTTTCACCCTGACCCCAACCCAGTTTGGCAGCTAAGCATCTATGAATCAATCTTACAGGTTTTACACCAGTTTCCTCTAGATTCACTCTTAGAAATGCAAATATTTACACACAAATATACACAAATACATTCTCATTCAGTTATAAATTGAGTCTTAAGGTATGATTTTTTAAAAGAAATTGGTAATTTTTAGGTGAACCATGCCTCACCAGCAGCTCAGAGCAGGATGGGGAGGGAGCAGGTGGCCAGGAAAGGGAACTGTTTATGCCAGCATAAACACTGTGCTGCTGCAGCCAATGCACCAGGACTGGTGTTCTAACTTTGGGTTCACCATTGGTCAATGACTTGAACAGAACTGATGAACCAAATACATATAAACTCTCCATGGAAATGTCAGAAGCAATATGGTCTCTTGATTTAGTGTTATATTTCTTTCTTTTACTTAAGAAAAAAACAAACAAAAAAACCCCTGCCAACAAATGAACAAACAAATAAACCCCAACAAAATCCCTGAACATAATACAGAGAACTAAAATATCCCCAGAGCAGTTTTCTTTTCACTGGCAATAATTTTGGTCTGGCTAAGGATGAATTTCAGATGGGAAGCTCATGTCAACTTTTTCTCTCCTGGGATATTTCTGATGCATTTCCTATTCCAGAAACGTTCAGGTAAATTTAAAGCAGCTTTAGAAATATTCAGCTTGGTATACTTACTCAAAGCAAAATAAACCACCAGTTACTTCAAAGCCTTTACCAGGTCAACTTAAGTCACCACAGTTCAGAACATTTCCTCTTAAATTTAAAATTTCACATGCCAGAAGTCAAGAGTGCAAGCTCTGGAATATTTCACCCTTTGAATATTAGACAATAAATGTTCAACTGCACAAAATTATAACAAAACTACTAACCCATCCTGTAGAAAAGCCAAGAACAAGCAGCAGCCAAAACTAACCTTTTGAATTCTAGTGATCAGCAGCTTGCCTCCTTTGCTTTAATTAGCTACAGATCTTTCCCAGCCTTCCCATGTTTTTTCATCTGTTGTATTCCTAAAACGGCATTTTAACAGCAAATGGTTTAAATTGGGCTCACACAGAGTATGCTAGGCATAAAGGAGTTTGTGAGGCTCAGGGAAGTGAAACCAGAGGTAGCTAATATAACCAGTATGGGAATAAATTACCTTCTATACATTTCTAAAGTCTGTAACTGCATGCCAGTAATGCACATCTTCTTGAGACCCACACAGACACTGGTCTTGACTTCCAAGGCTTCCACAGGCCTACACTCAGGACAGTGAAGAAGGGCAAAGGCTTGTGAAAGAAAAGAATGACACAGACTGAAGCATCCAGAAGTAAAGAAACACTTGTTTTGCTAGAGATGTACTCAGTTTAAAAGTTAATTAGAAGATCAAAGGAATAAACTAACCAGCTTAACAAAATGAGAAGCGCGATCCTTTGAACGGAAGCAAACTGCTACCAAGTGATTACTGCGACCTCTCGCAGTATTTGCCCTATGCATTTCTCATTCTGATCTGAAAGTGTACATAGAGGACACAAACCAGCTGGCAGTAAAAACATGCGAGTCTCAACTCACGTTACACACAATCCCTCAAAAGGCACTGCTGACAGTCTGGACAGCTAAAGCCACTTTCAACCACCTAGAACAAATCTGAGTGGTGATCTTTATCAATTATGTTTGACAAAGTGCACTCGTTTTCAAAAGAATAATTTCTTTTTTATATGAGCTAAGTCTAGTCTGAATAAGAGTATCAAAGTAGAAATCTTAGCGCTAACTGAAATAGTACATTTCCGTATCTTTTTTGAAATATCACTTAGGTAAAATTTTTTCCACCTGAAATTATATACTTCAGTCCTTACTGGAAAGTAAGAAGTTAATCCTTTTCTAAGTTTCCAATTTGTCCATCAACTGTCTTTTGCAAAGTCTTAATTTTTTGAAACACCAGGGGCTAACAACTGCTGAGAGCTGGGCAGGCACAGGTCTAGCTGTTTCAGCTGACATACTATTCCATTCCATTTTGATGCTTTTAATAGAAAAGTGATTGTTTATCACTGAAAAATTCTCCTGGCAGAGCTTATGCTGCCAGGAAAAGATGTGAAAAGTTTGCAATAGCAGAAGCAGTTGGTGGGTGATGTGACAATTCAGCTGGCATGCAGTGTGTGAGCCACACATGGCTCTGAGCGTCACGCACTGCTCCGCTTCCCATCCTCCGGCCAGGAATGGCCAGGATGGCCACTGCTGGGATCTGGGCATTATTGCATAACTGCACTGCACATTGCTGTCTCTTTACAACACATTCCATCTGTTTCACAGAGCTGGATAGTAACACTGCAGCAGAATGAAATGTGTCATTGCACATTATCACATAAAACCCTGTGCTCTTTGTGAAGCAGAGATTTTATAGACAGTGCCAGCTGCAATCTGTAGGAAGCAGTGTGAATGTTTCCATGAATTCAGTTGAAGATCATATGCTCAGGGTGTGGCCGTGGGAAAGACTAGTGTATCTTACACACAGTCCCTAAAGTCCAATTAGTGTTCCTTTAATTACAAACAGACTTTTCCACATCCTTTCGCAGTATTCCACCCTCCCTTACCTGAATGAAAACCAAAATAAAATACTATGAACATTAAAATATTACATAAATCAGAGACAAAAATCACTGCCTTGATAAACTCAAGTCTGAGTTGGACAAGATACTTCATGAAGATGAAATATTACATATCAAATTTAGTCAAACATTACACACACTATAGTAATAGCAGGGGAATGAGTGTCAAGCACAGCTCCTCTGGTCATGAATGACATAGCAATTTTATTTATATGTAATTTACAAATTTAAGCATATTATATTATTATTATTATGTTTGGAGAGGAGATAAAGGCAGGAAACGTAATGGAAAAATCTCAGTTAAAGCCTGTCAAAATTGCAAGCAATTGAAAATTTCCACTCCAAGCATGGGAAATATTAGACAGCTTTAATATAGGTGCCCATATTTTCTGCACACTCACATCCTGCATTTATTTTCCTTGAGAAAAATAAAACCCACAGAAGTCTCACACTGATTTCACACTCCAGAAAAAAAAATAAATTCTTGGCTGAAGCAAAATGCATTGAATTTGATGGGAAGCTTTTATAAGGATGTCTACAAAATTAAGTTAAACCATATTCAACTGCATTCATAATTCTACAGATCCTGCCATTGGTCTCAGCTACAAGTGCAGTGCTCATATTCATTACTTTTGCTGACTGACTTTGATATACAGTCTGGACATCAAATTGCCACCACCACTTACCTCAGACTGAGGTACCAAAAGTCATTATGAAAAAAACCCCACCTTTGTATGCATTTTTTCATTTTTTTTCTTGCACCCTTTAACTCAGTAAGAAACCTTAAAAGGCTCATCCTTTTCATTTTATTCAGAGTGTGGACTTGCATCCCTCAAGTGTCACCCTCTCAAAGCATGTTCCACAGGGCATGTGAAAATTCAAATTCATCTTGCTGGGAAATTTTGTTCACAGCTGCTTGCTTGGCAGAGATTTGGTTGAGGGGGGGAGGGAGGAGGGGAGAGAAAATTTTCCAAGCAATGGGGAAAAACAGTACAAAACTTTCATCATCAATGGCCTTGACATTGCTGGAGCCAACGGAAACGACATCACCCAAATGATTCCATGCGAGGGAACCATTCAGAAACAAAAATCTGCATTTATTTCTATCGTGGTAGCCTATGCCAAGCTTCCTTTGGTGAAATCCAAATTTCTCCTACATTGGCTTCCTCCTGCTGTTGATAGAACAGGATATTTGCTGAAACAAGCAGGTAATGAATGTGATATTCTGAATTAATCAGCATATATGCTGGCAAGAGAATTCTGTTCTCTTCTGAAGCTGTGAGAACAACTATCTTTGTTTTTCCAAAGGAGCTGTCAAGGTAACATATGCAACTGGGCCAAGAACAGACATAACATTTCTGTACTAAATCTTAGCCAGATGCAAGTCTTGCTGGGTGATGAATTCCATAACAGGTACCTGTTTTACTGACCATGTAAGTAATTTTATGGAATTAAAAATGCTTGGCTATTGCTACAGGCCTACACCACACTGAGAACACATGACATTTCATGAGCTAACTTCTCACTGTCCTAACTTCCCCAGGCTTCCAAAAGAAATAAAAACTTGCAGGAATAAAACCTGGTTGGTTTCCTCCCCAACCAGTAAACATATTTCCCTTTCTCAAGAGAGTATTAGAAAACAACTACTGCACAAGTATATTTTATTACTACTCAAATATGTGGATAATGTACAAAAATAATAAAATTATTATTGTTCTTCACTTTCCTTAGCAACATCCCAAGTCTTCACTGACTGTGCGCTGCCAAACAGTTGCTGCACATCATTCCAAAACTAGTAGCATTTTAATGATGCCATTAATTATCGAACATATAATATAAATGTTATATAGACTAGGAATCAAAGCACTTTTTCCTTTGTCTAAGCAAAACATAAAATGGGTTAGATACAGACCCTCATCAAGAGGGACACTCACAACTTTATGTATATTTGGTTCTCCTACTCTAAAAGAAATACTGCCCAAAATATTGATTCAGTAAGATGTTGTTATCAGCAAGCATCATTTGCAACCACCAGAGTAAGTAAATCTACTCTCATGTCCCTGCTATCAGACAACTTCTAACATTGAAGTAATTATTGATCCTCCGGATGGTTCATTACACCACTTTTCATGGCTTAGGAGAACAGAAACCTCTGACGAGTGTCTTTGAGGAACGGAGAACTTTCAATCTGAAGTGGCCATCACCCAGAGATTTTCACTCTGAATCCCACTTGGCTGGTGATCTCTGAGGGTCAGACATCACAAGGAATACGACCCTAAAGCATCTGTTAAGAATCAAACTGATGGGAAAGTCAGACTAATCCAAAAGTGGGAGCCAAGTCAGCTACTGAAACTATATAGTGCTACCAAATATGAAATCATTACCCTATGAAGAAAATGGGTTCAGTTCCACAATCAAGAAACAAATGAAAATTAACCCTTCAATGTAGTTCTTCCTTTAAGGTCACAGAGAAGTACCAAAAAAAGAACATAAAAGAAACATGAGAGTAAGAAAATTAAAAATACTGCTCCTGAATCAAGGAGTTGAGAGTCAGTTGATATATTCAGTCAGAATTTTGTGAAAGAATTCTTAAGAAATGTCTGGCTCTTACAGACATTGTAAGAGGGAGTATTGTAAGAGGGACATTGGGGGAGGTATTTTAACCAGCTTCATGTCTCACAAACAGTCCTTGGAATCTAAATGCATTTCAACTTCTAATACAGGTAAAAATTTCCTTCTCTGTAGGAGAGAATACTGATGAGAAATGTAGTTTTTAGAACCAATCTACTTAGATTTACAGCTTGAGAAACATAAAAAACTAGCAGACAAATTTTGAAGGAATAAAATCCTTAATGTGTGGAGAAAAAAAAAAAGAATTTAAGTGATTTGCCCACCACCACTTTGCACACTTTCTCACTACTGAGGTTTAAATATCCATTCAGCAATTAGTAATGGATTTATCATCCATTTCTGTAGGAATTGCCATCAAAGGGACTGCAAATAGAGAATAAAAATCCCTAGGTAAAGTAGGAGAAAACCCAAACAAATGAAAAGCCTGGAAAATGCAAACAAATATTTCTGCTAATAAATAATCAGTCATTTTTCATCTATGCAGGTCTCTCTCCTGTAATTGCACTCAACTGTCTGTAAGATGGGCTCAGAACAAAACTCCATTCTCAGGCTGTGGCTGGGATATTAATGCTTCTCACCAGGGACACCTCAGATGCTGAGTTTAAAGGAACATCTCCCATAAGAAATGTTAAGAGTTCTCTACCCAAATATTCCCACTGCACCTAAGAAACATGAAGTAGATTCTTCCCAGTAACTCTTCTATCCAGTGAAGGTAAAATCATTACCTACAGTGACCTCCTGCATCCAACTCTGTCCCCTTCTAATGTCTTGCTGCCCATTTCAAGCACTCACCCTACAGACTGAGCTGCCTACAGCAGCGTCGGGGATGTCGGTATTTCAGCCACCCAAATCACGCCTTACACACCATGCCCCAATAACCAGCCTGATACACCTTCACGCTGTGTCCTCCTTGCAGCCTTTCCCTGCTGACTGAAGGTCACCGCTGCTCCATTCCATTCCATTCATGACAGTCACCTGCAGCAGACGGGCGTTAATGGTGACGGACACACCTAATTTCAATAACCTGGCAGTCAGTCACACTGAGTTTCCTGAATCCTCCATTTCTCCCAGAAAGGCCTAAGAGGAGTTGGAAATCTATTCCTAGACACAACCCCAAAGGAATCACAGCTCTTAATCAAGTCATCATGACAGGTGAGGCTGCTGAATGCACCTCTACTGCCCCCAGACAAAACAAAGGCGCCTGAAATGTATTAGGTTTTGAATACTTCCTAATTTTAAAGGTGATCACCTAGTGAGAACAGCCAAACTCATTGTCTCATTATTAGTATTATAATTTATACAGTTATGGTGTCAAATGAACTGCAGTGAATATATAGTCTGAACTGTTAAACATGTACCAGAGGACAACAATGTTAAGAAAGGACAAGAACCGTGAGACAATTACTTGATAAAAAATGTATTCCTAGATAAAAATGTGAAAAATATTACAGTGTAAAATATAACACAACTTACATTAAAAGAGCATGAATAATTTATATTAGAACTAGATTCTATGTTACACCACAGAGGATTCAAAAATAGTGTCTGATAATTATTATTACTGAGCCTTAATTTAAAGAAGCTGCAGACCTAAGATTCAAGCCTTCATTAGGATTCTGAAGCACTCAGACTAACAGTGATTTTGAACAACTCTACAGTCCTTTCAGTTGAAGAAATTTATTCATAGTGGTTGCAGTACACCAAGGAATTCTCAAATCTCGGCACTCAAAACAATAGAACTTCAGAAGCTAATTATAGTTTTTTAAGTACCAGCACCATTAGCTATTTTACTCTTCAAAAAATACCCTGGGGATGTCCATCACACATGCTGGTGCAGTGGAAATGGGCCTGCCTAGCTGCTCATGTTCATCCTTTTTAATTTTAATTCATCTTTCACAGTAGCAAAAGGTGAACAACACACATGAATATTGCAGAAAGTACAAAAACATCAGAAATAAACCCAACGGCTCTCCTTTTGTTTTTTCTCCAAACTGCTAGTGGCAGTCAGTCCCTAGCACTACCTCCATGTATAGATATACTATGGTTGCAACCAGCTCTAATTACACACATCCTGCATCTTGCCAAGGCTACTCCTCATCTCTGTAGGTAGAGAGAGATCAGGACCAAAGGCCAAGCTCACTGCCCCTCACATGCGCCCCAGTGCCCTTTGAGATGCCCTGAGGGTACAAGAGACACTTCCCAAACCTGGCCCTGATGTCTCTGGGGTTTCCTCCATGGACATAGCCAGGCCTAGTGGGCTTCCCAGTAAGAGCAGATGCCTGAGTGCTGCGTAATCACATTCCACCCCAAACACGAACAGTATAAATCCTTCCCCTATTAATGGCTTCCCTATAAACAGTTTGGCTGCAGGAGCAGAAAGAAATAAAAAAAATCCCCAAACCAAATCAAACCAAACCAACAAAAAAAAAAAAAAAAAAACAAACAAACAAAAAAAACCCAAAACACAAAAAAAATTAAAATCAAAATTTGATGAAGAACAAAAAAAATAAACAACGTTTGTGTTCCAGGTTTCCTTGCAGTTTCATTGAAGCCACCAAGTCATGACATGCACAGAGCAGAACCAGACAACTCAGAAACAAAGGTCATATGGAAAGGGTGTCACACTTGCAGACTAGACCACATCCAAGGGCAAATTGATAAGTAAAATTTTCAGAGAACCCCCAGCAACAGCCAGAACACTGAAAATTTGGGGTGAGATCCCAACGAAGAGCCAAACCCTCGCTGCAGCACGGATGCCATGTCCAAAAAACAGCTGGAGGAACCTTCCAAACCCAACTTGTGAGGTTCTCCTGCACCCACAACCTCTCACCGTCACTGGGGCAGAGGAGCACTGTGGGCTGCCTTTCACTTGCCCTGTGTGCACAGCCAGGAAACAGCTTCTCCCAGAGCTGAAGTGGCCAAAAGATTCAAGAGATCTTGAAGTACAGAGAGGAGCAGAGGGAAGGGTGTGCCCTTTCACATTAAAGATCATTTTTACTTAAATATCATTAACCGTTGAGCTTAGACTCTTGCTTCTGTGGTTGTAATGGACTATGCTGAGCTTTGCTAAAGAGTTCTAAAAATGGCAGCTCTGAAGTTAGAATACTATAAAAGCAGTACACAAGCTCCCTTCACTGCTTCCCAAAAGAAATATATCTTTGAAGAGACAATATTTGATGAAGATATATAGATATATATATGTACACTTGGGGGAGAAATGTCATTCTTCACTGAAATGAGACCAGGCTGTGAATCCAGACAATACCTTGAACAATTTGTAAGTTCTCTCAGCTAAAGTATTTTCACCACATCAGTAAGAGCTGAAAAGACCAAACAGAACTAGCACTAAAAATAAATAAAATGCATCCGCATTGCTGTGTTAGGTCTAAGCTTCGCTCAAGGTCTCTTCCACAGAGCTCTGCTGACTGTTCAGCTGGAAATTGAGGGCCCAAGAGATTTTTCTGAAAGCAGTAAGGGATATCCTGAGCCCCAGCCAGCAGCCTAACAATGCAGCTTCCAACAGCCAAAACTGTGTGAATCCAGTTAGGAACATCACTCATTACTGCTCTGTGTGCTTATGGAGCCTTCTTATAATTGCATTTTAACTATCAAAAATGTTTGATTTATGAAAGATGCTACTCTTTATATAATAGGCCCCTGCTCCATAAAAATCAAACTATGACTTTTAGTTACTTTTCATTTCTCAAAATATGCAGGTAGTGGGCTTTGAAAGGTACACTGTGTAATTCTGATACATTTCCTGTGGGGGGAAAAAAAATTGGGCTGTGAAAAGTCTATTCCTAACTTCACTTTCATTTATATTTCATATGTGACCAGTGTAATTTGAAATTTTCTTTATGATAACCTCTTCTAGGCTTCAAGGTAAAAAATAAACCCCAAAGCAAATCAAAATTACAAAAAACCTCATCTTCTGTATATTAAATTCTTATTGGAAATCTCTCTCTCTCCACCATCACAAAATGGCTCAAATGCATTCCTCTCAGCAAGATCCTTTCTCTCCTGCAGGACTGTGACATAGGTGGAGACGTTCACTGTGGGATTGGAGTAGTTTCTTGGCATAAAGTTGCTATGACATACTTGCTGCTACATCCTAAGGTTTGTTAGCATTCCTTGTTCTAGCTGTATCTACATCCCTAAGGGATAACAAAGGAATTAGTGCAGAAAGCTATTATCTGAGCTGTGGATTCCAGAATTATGTTCTCCATAGCTGTGCTTTTATGGCATTAGCTGCATTTATGCCCAAGGGATGCAATGCTTCAATAACTTTCAGTGTTACTGCTCATTATTTCTTACTTGTACTAAAACTCATGAAAGTAAGAAAGCAGAACTGCTTCAGTTATAAAAATTTATAATTTGTAAAGGCAAATCTTAACACTTGAGATAATTTTTCTCCCATGCAACTGTTAAAGAGCTATGAACTGTGTGAAAATCTGTACATTCTCTCACTTTTTGGTACATTCAACAGTTAATTTGAATTGGGGTCTTTCCATTTTACTGCAGAGACAGACTTGTTGAGACAACTACAAATGTGAGTCTTCACACACTTACCATTCTCTCTGTGCTACTTCTCACAGCCTGATTACTCCCTGGGAGCCAACAGCTCAGAGCCATTTCTGCACTGTTACTCCCCTGAAGTGCTTTGTGGCTTGCCAGCTCTCTCGGCCCAGGAGAAGTCTGGGTGTGATCATTTCTTTTCCGTGAGAAGCTTCTTCATCACAGGAACTGTGACTATCTTTCTTTTTCTTTCCATGCTCTACTGGCCATTACACCATCCTGAGGACTGGAATGTAACTACCACATTGAGGGCATCAAAAATTATTAAAATATATAAAAAAAACCAATTCTCTTCTCATCTTGATGTAGGAGGGAGCAAGCTTAGAGTAGCTGGTGAGTACTGAACCTACCCCCAGTAACCTAGCTATTGAAATGGTCTTTGTACACATTTCACTGCCATTCCTGGAGAACTGAAGTCGTACCTTTAGCAAGCATAATGCCTAGCTGGCAAACATGACTTTTGTCACTACGACAAGCACCATTTATGAGCAAGTAAATTTTAGTAAAGTAAAAAAGAAAGTTAAGGAGTTTTTGTTGTTGATCAAGGCTTTAAACAAAACACAAGTGTGCCTTCCTTTCTGTGCTAATTCTGGGAGAAGGAGGAAGTCAACACAATTAATGACTGATTATTTTAAAAATACTGTGTTACTTTATATAGCACAGCATATAGCTTGCATAAACACTAAACATCTTTCATTCAACAGCTTTCAGCCACTGGCTTTTTTTTTCAAGTCTGGATAATATTACACTATCTTTGTTAGCTAAATTTGTAGTTAGATAAAGCTCTGTGAGTGTCAGAGTACTAAGTACTTCCTAAGACCACCAAGGAGATTTTTCTTGTTCTTTATGCAAATCATTGCAAAAAAAATTACTTTCTTAAGGTGATACATACATATTCACTTCTCATTTCAAGAAACATCATGCACAGGGTACATACAGAAGTCAGAAAGAGGGTACTAAAGCTAGATCTGACTCAAGGTGGGAAATCCTTCACATTGAGTGTAAGGTTTCCAGTTCAGTTAAACATGAAGCAGCAGGTGAAACAGGATTAAGTATTCTAAAGTAAATGCAAAGCACAGCAAAAATATAATATCCTGATCCCTGAAATATTCAGATCTCTGGAAACAGCATGTGACTGCTAACAAATCAAAAACATCTGTTTCCACAACATTAATTGTCTTATGAGCAATTTGTTGTGGAGCCAAACTTTTAAAAACTTAAGAAAAAAACCCAAAACATCAGGATGGGACAGAAGGTGACAGTGGGAAAAAGCGAGCTCAGTCCCAGTGTGCTGAAACAAACTTGAGCATTTGCTTTAGTTTATTGGAGACTTGGCATGTTTGTCAGTTTTACAATATTCTCGAGCTGTAGCTACAGTTGCAAGGTACAAAGATATATAGAATACGCTATGAATATACAGTGTGATCATATACAGACCACCAGCACCTTGAAACTGGTCCTTGTGTTACAAAAATTACCTGATAACCACTTAAAATTTGTAAAAACTAACCTACTGAGTTCGGTGCAGTAGCCAGGAGCCACTCACAAGTAAGGAGCAAAGGAAAAGAAAATCAGTTTATCAGCGAATATAAACACATATCAAGCCACCTTTGACTTGAATAGACTATTGGTAGCAAGTCCTCTCTGACCTGATTTATTTGGGAGGCACGTGGTTTCCATTATGCTGTTTTCACTGCCACAGACCTGAACATTAAATGGACAGAAAAATTATTTACAAATTCAGTTCACCAAATAAGTAGCTGCATAATTGGATAAGCCACGTAGCCCTTTTAATGTTCTTCCACACACAAGGAAATCCCTCCATGTTATTAATAGAACACAGAGGCACAATAATCTATCTCCTACATGCAATTCTGAATTAAACTATTAATGTTTGCTGAATTAAGACTGATAAAAAGACACTAGCACAGGTTTTGTCAGTGAAAAAAAAAAAAAAAAGAAAATTACCAGTCTGCCAAGAGCTGGATTTTTCCCCTCAGAGTGAATATCTTTTCCTAAGTCTCTCACCTATTACAGCAAACTTATGAACATAAGTTTTATATGCAAATATTTCCTTGGAGCAGCTGCAATAGTATGTAGGTGCTAGAGAAGTACAGGAAAGCACCTGTAACTATGTAATAACATTTTTATTCTAAAAGAGCACCCTAATGCATTCTGTAGTCACAAGTTGTGCTGACCAACTTTTTTTTCCCTCTCATTCATTACATAGATAAAGAGTTTTTCCTCTTAAAAGGCTGGTTAATTTAAACTTATCTGATTGTCAAAATTTATTTTAGGGGAATATGGATGCTAATGTCTTAAATAAAACTTAAGCCACACATCTTATTAGTTTACCTATTAAAGAATGAAGCAGCAATAAATAAAACTCACCACTGGAATATATATATTTGTCCATATAGGTAATGTATGTCAAATGTGTTTTTCTTTGAATATGTTTACTGATTTCTATCAGCAAAAGATGAGAAACATTTCCAGTGAGCTCAATCCTACTTCCCTGAGAAAAAAAAACAAAAACAAGATGCAGCACCAGCTGCTTGGCAGGACTCTGCTAGAATGATAACATGGTCTCTGAGCGCTCTAGTTCAGGCCATGGAATTAATTACTGATGAATTCTAACACAGCAATAGCACCAAAAATTGCTTCACCTATAATGTCTAGCTAACAAGCTCTTTGCTCCTGGTGCTCACGGCTTTAATGCAGAGCTTTTCCCAAATTGTTTTTGTATGTGTTGTACTGCTGGAATAATATTTGAATGAAGCAGTGGACTGCATCTAAAACTATGAACCATTTGCATCTATCAAAGATTTGGGGGTAAGGAAAATTTGATGAAACAATAACATGAAACTCTATATTAAATCTTCTTGAAACTAAACAAATAAACTTTTTATTAGATAATATCCACCCATTAATTTGAATTAATCTTCATTAGTGACCCAGCTGTAATTAGAAAATTAGTTTGAACTGGTTCTACAGTTCGTTATGCAAAACTCTCATCACCCTCCAGTTTAACAGACTTTTATTCATAAAAAAGTGACACTTATTTCTAAGAGAATGGAGAATGAGCAATCTGAATGAAAAAAAAACCAAAAACATTAACAAGGGAAGGGAAAAAAACAAGCAAAAATTTTAGAAAACTCTTGTTATATGAGGTGACAAAAGGAGGATTAGGAACCAAAAAAACCCCTTCAACCTCAAAGCCAAAAAGCACACTCAAAAATGAAAATAACCCAAAACCACAAAATCACATCACATCAAAAAACTCAATCATGAGCTCTGCTGTAATTGTATCATTGTATAAGTTTCTGCACTTCTTTGGATAATGGTCCAGATTTGTTGGAAATCTGTGCAGGAATCTCATTCAAACGGGTTTTCTGATGATATTTTACTCACAGGTTACAAGTCTGCCAGGCATAATGCAAGAGCTGCCTTTTCCCATAGTATATTTGGATTCCAACTCCAGCCAAATGGCAGGAAATGCAGAGGTGTGTGAACTTAGAGAGGGATCAGCAACAAAACTCTCCCCATACCTCACCAATGCACAGCCTGAATTCTGGGGAAGACACAAGAGAACTCTGATTTCATTCAAATCACCCTTTTCTGGTTTTGAAAAAAGCATTAATTGGTGCTATTTAAAACAAACACCTGACAGGAGTTGCAGCTTTAATCTGTTTGTTACCAAACAGTTTTCTCATAAAGATCAAGGATTTCTGTCTGTCTTGAGCACTGTGTTGTGACTTTGCACACAGGATTCCTGCAGCTTGGAGATACGGCTGGTAAATAAAACAGGATGTGACAAAGGTTACCTTCCTGACACAGAACACGGAAAATACTTAAGTAATTGGAAGACTGTGAAAAGGGATCTTCCATCAGTAACAATAACAACATACTTGCTACATTTTGGAAGGGGGGAAAAAAAAAACACACACACACAAAAACCCCCCAAAGCAATGCAACAATTGATTTTCTGTTATTCCTTAATGCTGGCTACAAAAATAGAGGCAGCTACATTCCTGCAAGTGAAGATACAGCTAGAACCTCCACTTGTACATCTTGCACTTCTTTGCCAAAGATGCAGCTTAGGAACAGGTGTTCTGATCATCATGCTCTCATTAAGTCAAGACAAAGTAAGTTAAAAGGTCTACTGGGAGAAGAAGGTTCTTGTTCTTGGCTCAACCACCTTTGTATTATCCATACAGGTTTGCTGAGCAAGAATTCATCTGTACTTTGTTCTATTACAATTTATACTCTCCAGTTTTACTGGGAGAGAACAGTAAGTCCTTCCAGAGGGTTGCAGAGAAGTGGAAATCCTTCTCCTATAAGATTTTGAGATATGGACAGCTCTGGAAAGGCACAAGTCCAAGACACTCAGAGCACAGGAAAAGGGATGGAGTGAAGACATAATTGGTTACTACACCGAGATTATGGTAAATGAAAAGAGTTAATAGGCTCAGATGGGACAGAAAGGAAAGCACAATGAAAATAATTACACCAATCTTTTTTATTATTATTTTTATGTTTTTAACTAGAAAACAAGGTCTAGGTACTGGGAAATTCTCAGAAGCAGTAGTGTTTTGTCTTTGGAAGCTGAGGTTCTGCAAGAGTGGGGCAGGAAAGGCAGCTGAATCCCTTCAAACAGACAGCAGTTGCTCGATAACTTGGTGACCTTCCTGTGAAGCCCAAAGGGCCACAAACACACAGAATCCATATGACCCATGACATCTTCCAGCACTGGAAGCTGTTAACCAAATTCCCAGTGTCAGGAAACCACTGTGTCTGTGACAAACTGAGTTCACTCCCCTCCATAGGATTGGAACTAATTTATTTTCTACTGAAATACCCTTACAATCTCTCTTTCTCTAGTCAAGAGAAAGGTTTTCAGCAATCAGCTGCAGGGAAACCCCCAAAAAATTATTTTTATCCAGATTTGTGGTCTCTTTGCTGTCATGATATATACCCAAGAAACCAGTGCTCTTTCAAATGGTTACTGATCACCATCTAAGAAAAACAGCCGATGTAAAAAAATCATCACATGTAATCCTTTTGTCATGGTCAGTGTTCTAAGTATTTAAGTGTTTGCATAAAACAGTTACAAATGGATTCTGGAAATCCACATATATTGGAGCTTTGTAAGTTCAACAAACTGCTTGCATACACCCAAATAAGATCACATGGTGTTTTAGGAGGAACACCTTAGCTATTGTGCTGCAGTTACTTATGACATAATTATTACTGATGGGCATTTTTTAGTTGTTTTCTTTCTACACCAAGCAGTGCACACTGCCTATCCTGTACTAAATGACACAGGAATAGTTTTTGTTAAACAGATACAAATAATATTATGTGTGGTAAATATCTACTGAGAACCCTCTATGTCTCACCTTTCAAAAGCAGTAGTGGTGTGGACACAGTGGAAAAAAGACATTTCCCCAACACATATCTACTCTTCAATATTTTCCTGCTGGACACTAGATTTTTTTTCCTCCTCTTTAAATTGTAGCTGGATTTGCAAAGCTTTGGTCTCGTTTTGTGCTCTGAGTGTCATCCACAGAGTTTCACTAAGCGTGTGGACTGTGTAAGTATGCTACTTGTGACTTCAAGGGTTTTGTAGGACTGAAGACTCAAAAGCCAAATGGAGTCAGAGAGCTGAGGAAAACTGTTGGTCTCTAATGAGCCATTTGTCAAACTGGATAAAAATTGTACAGCTTGGGAAAGCTTTTGATGAGCGGCATTGATTCAGATCTCCCCCACTGACACCTCGTGTCTGTTAACATGTTCCTTACTCTGCAAGAACCAGTCTCACATGTACAATCCTGCTTGGCCAACTCCCCCGCCCGCCCTGTGCTCGCATGCAAAGGACGGCAGCCACGAGTCTGGAGGATATTGGGCTGCCAGACTTCCCCCTCAGCTCTGCTAACCTCAATCCTGACCTACAGTGCCCTCAGTTTTCCATTCCCTAGGCTCGGTTACACAAATATAGCCCAGTATTCCAAACTGGGCTGTGTTTATTCCAAGAACACAAAGACAACAATTTTCACACCTAAGAAAATGATGTGTCTTGATTAAAAATTGAGACATTTTCATACAATGCTGAAAAAAATGCACTTTTCATCAGCATCCCAAATCCCTGTGGACTGGTTTCTAGCCTATTCTACGAATCCCTGGATCTAAATCCCAAATTTATGTCTTCCCAAATTTGACTGAATACTCTCTTTCTTCGACTTCTTTTTTTGCATTAGCTGGAAACCTTCTCAGATGTTTGCAATTGTGCCCATTAGTGGGTGTCCTTCAGCTAGAGAATTGCTAATTTAATCACACATCACAGAAATAGTCCACAGTTGCTTCAAGTAGGTGTTATTTCTTATCCTCACCTTTTACATCAAACTAAGAGTTTGGATTCCAAGTGTTGGAAATGATGGAAAATACCCTGCATGTCAAAAAGCAACACTGTGAATAAGCAGCTTTCTTCTCAAAATCCAAAAGCCAAATGTTTTTCTTTTAAATGAGCTGCCTAAACTTTCAAATATAACAGCACATCCCAAGTTTCTGTGATTTCATTTTCTTAGGGAAACTACAGCTAATTTAATAGTGAAAAAAATTTCTGCCTTTTTGGCATTACCAATGATGATAAATAAATACTGAATAGCTACAAAAATGTATAAATTTATTAAAAATATTGAAAAGTAGCTTTTCACAGACCTACTAGGTAAGATTTTTATTTCATCAAATTGACCTTTGTTAGAAAATATGCAGTTCATAACCTTACAACACTAATTAATAATATGGTGCTGACAAATGAAACAAGCTGGTAAATATGGAGCTTGTTCATAACAGGATTGCACAAGCAAATACACTGCAATGACCCTGTCTGAACATCCTGTAATGGCCCATTGTTCCTCTCTATTACTGTCATTCAGCAATTTTTTCCCTAGCGGATGCGTGGCAGCAAAGGCACCCACGCAAAGTGGCACTGCACGTGCACAAATCCTGCCCCGTGGGGAGGTGAGGAGATGACCCTGGCACATGGGGGAGTCCTCAGTGGGCTGTGAGCTGGGTGTGGAGATTTACAAAACAACCCCACATCTTTGCATAACTCAGATAAGAGAAATAAAAATATTTACAGGCATTTGTAAACACAGAGAAGATAGCAGAATCATTTTACCTGCTATCAAATGACAAGAACAACAGGAATAAATAAAGGAAAATCATCGATTTAAATTCTGAGAGAACACAGTCTTATAGTCAACAAAACTGAAGTTAGGACAGCAGAGAAATAGGAAG
The DNA here is from genome assembly GCA_035221455.1 of Xenops minutus. NCBI lineage: Eukaryota > Metazoa > Chordata > Aves > Passeriformes > Furnariidae > Xenops > Xenops minutus. The sequence goes on along the minus strand of JAWWEE010000066.1, from coordinate 30,268 downwards.
GATTCTCTCAATGCACAGATGAAGAGAAGATGTGGCAATAAGCATCTTCCATGTGTTGCAACTGGATGTTTCACCTTCTCTCTGTATGCGAAAAGATGAGTTAACTCATCATCGCAATTACTGACACCCTTAACTAGATCATGTACTGAAACTCTGCATCTGTTTTTTTGCCAAATTAAAATACTGCGTAGACAAAGAATTTAGTAAGTGTACCATGAATTCATGTCATGCCCATAACTGCAAAAACAGATTTCTCACCACTTAAAGGAATCTTTCTGTTTATCAAAGTTTGACTGACCACAGGACACCTGATTCAGCTTTGCCTCTGTAATAAATCATGCTAAAAGGCAACATCCTTCCATTTACTGATTTGTTCAGTTTACTTTCCTATGGGAACAATATTTTAAGATTCAGATTTTCTTCCTTTGTGCTTTTGTCACTCCTTCCAACACTATGTCTTCCTTGCTACCAAGCTGCATTGTTTTATTGTTAATTAATGTTTAAGGAAGGAGGAGCTGGACAACTGTCCCATTTAAAAACTGTAAATGTCTAAAAATATAAAAGCTTGGAATTCTATGAAACACAAAGGCTAAATAAATTGCAAAAATAAACCAAACCAAAACTCTGGCTTAAGAATTTTCACATTCCTGTATGGTATAATTCCATTTTTGAGCACTTCTTTGGTTCGGCTAATGTGCATTCCCTGAGGAAGCCAAGTTATCACTGGTCTGTCATGCCAGTCTGTCCTCACTGGACAACATACATTTCCATGTTAACTTTTCTGCCCTTTCCTAATCTGACCTAGAAAGCTGATTGGGCCCTAAAATCTGCTTTGAACCTGGGCTCTTTTGGTGCTGACTTCACTCCAGCTGCACAGCCTTGGAGATGGCAGGATACACTGCCATGCTCTGGTGCCCCAGTGCCCCCGCAGAGACAGCACAAGTATTTGGCCATCCTTCCAACAAACCCTGAATTACTGCCATGTCCTTCACTGGTCTGTAATGTGACTCTAGGAAAAGCTTAGCATGTCAGCAGGCTATTTTATCTCTCTAGCTCTAAATAAAAAGTGTCCACAGTTGAACTACCCTGGCTGACTTCTTCCCTTGCAGTGCATGTGCAGTATTCAGAAGAGGGATCTTATCTAGAGAAAAAGCTGTACTTTTACGAGCTCCTCTGAAATAATTGGAGGGGAGGGAAGAAAACTGAGGCCCAGCAGCTACCCCAGTGGATCATGCTAAGAGGTTAAAAATATCTGAATGATATTTTCCTACCTAAGTACTCTCAAAATGCTGATATAACACATCCAGCATGTAAAAGCTCTTGTAAAACCATGCTGTGACTTCCACAATCAATCCAATGATGATAATGTCAAGAGTTGAAGACTGATCAAATCATCTCCTTTGATCAGAAATTATGAATGCCCAGAGTGAGAAAACACAAAAAATTTAAATTAACACAATAGATGTACTCCAGAAAAAATTGAGCTTCCAATCACAACCATTACTCTTGTTTTAGATAAAACCTAGATTGTGACAGCAAATAGATATGCAAAAAAATAAATTCTATTTCCACTTTGCTCACTGGGGTGTAATTTGTGGCAATGTCAACTACACCGTGACATAACACACAGAAAATTATAGAAGTGATATAATCTTTCATCTCTCTCTCAGTGAAAACTGATGGAGGATGAGATTCCCCAGCTCTGTAGGGCAAGGAGAATACTACAATAGCAGAGTTTAACTTGATGGGAATTCTTACTCTCATTTGCAGATTGGTTTCCAAAGTTATTGTTTTCTAGGACTGTAATTTTCCCTGTTTGTTTTCAGCAGAAAGGCTTTCATTTCCTGGTGAACATACACAATTAACAGATTAGAAGCACTTAAAAAAAAAAAAAAAAAAAATCCCTTTTTCCATTCCTTCCAAAACTGAGGGGAAAAAATCCAAACCAAAACAAAGGGCAAACCAAACCCTCCCCCCAAGCCACACACTAAGCTGGCACCCCCATAACCACACCAAAGGCTCCAATTCAGTTTAGTGTCTAAGGGCCTGCTTAGCATGTGCTTTTCTCCAATTGCTGCTCGCTGCACACAAAACCAGCACAGTCTTGGTGGCCTTCAATGCATTATGATGCAATAAACAACACATTTAATAAAGAATGAAGAATGCAGAATGGTGGCCATGTAGAGAGTACTTGAATAAGCACTCAGGAAAGAGTCTTAATTTGGCTTTCCTGAATTTGTTTAAACTAACTTTTTCCCTACTGCATACTAAATCAATTTTATACAGGTTACCGCTCCTGATACTTTGTTAGAGTACACACATCTGTTGTTCCTCTTCAAGGCAGATGACTGTGAAGTTCAATATATAGTCATTTATGGAAAGGGTTCCCCCCCCTCCACCTTCCCCTTCCAAGAATCTGGCCGTGTGAAGACAGACATTTCTTTGAGAGGAAGGATAAGGCAGAGGTTAATTTCATCTGCATGAGCCAGTATAGGATAAGCTTTTGGAAATATTGTCAAGCCACATTCTCAGTGCCTGGCAAAGTGACTCATTCAGAGTCATCACAGGAAAGGAAGTTGAATAGAATCAAAAACGGAACAGGATGGGGGCTTAAACAGGAGAAAGAAGTGAGAGAAAGGAAACTGGATTGTTTAAAGTAGACTGAGGTTACAAGTTCTCGAGTGAGGTTATTTTTTAAAATAAATATATAAAATACATATATTTCAAAATATATACACATGTATGTATATATAGAAACATATGTATGTATGCATGTATTTACAAAACCCGGCTTCTTTCTGTTTGAAGAGGAACTTGTATTTGCAGTTGTCTCCCAAAGCTGCCCACTGAGGTATTTGTTTCAGTTTGATGTGGCATTAACACAGTGTGGGAAATAAGCAAGAATCTCCCCTAGAAACCCACAGATTTTTTAACAATCATGTTTCTATTCCACACAATAGGAAATTCTCAGAATACAAAGTTACACACTGATGTAAAAATCCACCCCAATACAACAAACACATAATTATACCATTCCCTAAAGAAACACTGAGCAATAAACAAGACACTTTTTTTCCCCCACCAAAAATGCATCACTGACTTCTTCTAGAAACTTGGTGCAACATGGCAAGGTTTCTCTTCTCCAAAGTTTTTACTGTGAAGCTTTGTAAGATTAGCCACCTAACATGTTGATTTTAGCTACGTCAAACAGCAACAACAGGTAGATTCTTTCAATAAATCAGTCAGTTGCAGCAACCTACTGCAGAGAACCTCCTGGACTTCTTCACACCTGGAAACATACTGCTTGTGCAATAGAATGTCCACAGACAAAAAGAACAATTTTGGTCCCCAGAAGAGATGACAAAAACATTTTTGATATCATAAAGACAATATTCAACTGCTTCACAGACCTTTATGTTTCAAAATTGTAACCTGCGAGCAAAACTTCTGATGGTATAATCCAATACCAACGACTGTCATTTTTCATGTTCAAAGGGATACACAGAAAGATGAAGACACCCATTAGAGTGTATAACTAAAGAAAATAAGTTTCAGAGCTAAAGAGGCATGCATGGTCAAAAAAAAAAATACCCCAGAAAAATGTATTAGAATAAATACTTCTAAATCTTCCCAAAAAAAGTTTATCTCCTTTTGTGTAATATTCCTTATTTAATCCCCAGAGTGACACCTGCTGGATTTCACTAACTGAAACTAAAGGGCAGATATTCCTATTCTATAGAACATTTCAGGATAGTAATTGCAAAAATGTGCCATTTTAATTATAAAAGGTTGTACAGTATAATACTTTTCCTTCATTTAGGGCACTAAGTAAATACATAGATGCAACCACAGAGGAAGAAGTATAACGTCTAAAGCTCTTACTTATTTCTGAAAAGCATATTTTTATACTTCTGTCTAGGAAGGATACAACATTTGGTGACAAATTATACTAATTTCTGATAACACTAATATGAAAAAATACCTTCAAAACCTAAAAGAAACGAGTTTTGGTATAACAAATATGTTCGCAAAACATTTTTTTTTTTTAATTTAGTGAAACTCTAGCAGAACTATCAGTATTAAAACAATACAAGAATGATTAAAATTAACTTGCAAGATTTTACCACTGAAACAGGGGAGGAAGAAAGTGAGAGGAAAATCTAAACGGTAATTCAAAGAGTGACTTTATGTCCATAAATGTATGAATGTAATATAGTTTTCAAGCTGGGAGTTATCAAAGAATAAGTGGAAAAGATGATGCAGATGTTAGGAACTAAAAAGATATTCAGCCTAAGCACAGCTGATTGCATATCACAGTATACAAGGCCTTGGACATAGTAATAAAAACATAAAGATAAAAAAAAATCACTAATTGCTGTGTTTGACTCCTTGTCCATGGTATTATTGGTAATAGCATGGCCTTCATTAAACAAAACCATCACTGATTTTTTGGAGGATATTTTTCAAATAAAGCCTGTGTGACCCTTGCATAAACCCAGAAATACAACATTGTTTGATCTTCTAAAATTCAGTTGGTATCTTAATGGTCAGCTACAGCTTAATAATGGCCGAAATTGGCAGAAAAGTCTTGAGTGACATCTGTGCTATTTTCAGAAGAGGGATCTGATCTAGAGAAAAAGCTCTACTTGTACAAGCTCTTCTGGAATAATTGTTGGGGAAAAGAAAAGGTAACAGCTTCAGAGACACATGCAAATTTACCCAAGCTGAGAACCTGTTCTATTGTTGTGAAGAGAGAACTTCTCTCATGGAAAGTCTTTTTTGACGCATCACAATCAGTTAAGCGCACTTCAAATGCATCTTTCCAAAGAAAAACAACTCAAAATAAATCACTTTTGGACACCGTATACTCTAGACTTGATTGAAAGTGTTTGCACAGAACTAGGGCAGAAGAAGGATGACTTTGCTGGGAAAATGTAAACAATATAAACAAACTTGGGAGACTAAGGCATGAGAGAGGGCTGTGAAAACAAAACTTTGAAAATGTGAAAGTTTAGCCTTTCAGTTCTGCCCAGATTCTAAAATAGATCAAAAAGTATTGCTAAGAAGAAATGTTCTAATGGAACTAAATTTCATAAGATCTTCTATTGTTCCGCTGGCTGTGAAAGCCTCCATTAATATAACAGGTAACAAACAGGCTATTTTCTGATGCTCTTTGTGCAAGCATATGACATTGCAAACATCAGAATTGCCATAAGTACAAAACATAAAAATAATGGGTTGTGTACACCTATAGAAAGCTTTCTCCATTTTCTCTTAAACATTAAAAGGAAACAACATTCAAATGTATTCAGTTCAAAATATTAACACTTATTACTCATGGTTTTCTAAACAAAGGATGTGGTTTAGGATTAAATTACTTTGAAAGTCTCTTTAGAAACATACGTGTTCTCTCTACATTAGCAATAATAGAGGTCACTATGATACAGACCTGCATATATTGTACAAAGAAATAATATATTATATTTATTACTGTATGTCTAACACACAAAGCCACATATATAAACACTTATTTTACCGCCTAAAAGTTATTTGTTTGTCAACTCATGACAGTTTTGCTAATAGAAGTATTCATTCTTCCTTGACATAGTAATATCAAGGATACAGCTCATTTCAGAGCTCTGACCATTTGCTGCACCAAACACTTAAAACACTTCCCAGTGACAGAGCAGTTACACGAGCAACTAAGAGACTGTTTTCAGTAAGTGTAAAGCTTAACTGAGGATGGTGCTACATGTGGAACTCAATGAGAGAACTGCACAGGCTTTCAGACAGAGCTGACTGTGGCACTGAGGTAACACCAATACTGTGTGTGTGCTCCACAGGAGTGACAGCTGATCAGAAGCACAGAAGGAATTTTGGTAGCAAATCAAGAACACCATAAACACATTGGCAACAGATGGGAACAACTTCTTAAGGAGAAATTCTGTTTTGTTTTCCTAGATGTGGACTTCCCATTGGAGAAATTCCTTCAACTGCTTTAATAAATAGCTTATGTTCAGCATTTATCACAGAATTGACCAGATTGACCTTTTTAAGTATCACTGCATACACATTATTATTAAAAACATATCTAAAACAATAGTTTCTTCCAAATGACTGTGGTCCAGTTTGGATCTTTTATCTGCATGACTTTGTGGATCCTTGCGGACCCAATCCTACCCAGCTTCCACACATGGTGGAATGCTATTGGAAGCAGATGATTACCTTGAATTGGAAGCAGCTGATTACCTTGAATGTAGAGAATACAGAACCAAATTAGCCATTCTACTGGTGTCAAAGGAAATGTATTAGTGTGTTTTCTTCCCTCAGTTTTGTTCTTAATTGAATCCTAGTCTAAAATCTGAACTGCAATATCCAAACAGCCCACAGAGCAATCCTGCATTCCTGGAACAGGTCCCTTCACTGAGCCAGGTATGACATTTGTCATCCAGAACAAGACATGCAGATCTGTGGTTTTCAACTGGAGTACTCAAAAATTATAGAAGTTATCAAAAAAACCCCAAACAGCTGCCAACAGACTGCAGAATGCAAGTGCCTGTATGGGTTACCCATGTATAATTCCTTCAACAGAAAAATACCCGCATTTGGGAATGTCTTGCCCTTTGGCAGTTGGTGGAAAAATTCCCAGTGCCTCTCAAGTGGGCCAGGATTTCAACAGTTGTGTTATATCAAAAAAAAAGCCTACTCAAAGGGACAAATACATTTCTTAACAAAGAGAAAGATTCCAATGGATCAGAAATTTAGGGTACGGTAATGTTTGAAGTTTATAGGACACACATCATGCAATTCCTGAACTTGCAATGAATGTTCTATGTTCAGGTACATAGTTTTGATCAGTAAAAAGTGCCATCACAATGTTGTATGTCACTGTCCTACCGCTATCTTTGTTTAATCTCCAAATAATGTAGATTCTGACCTCAAATCTGCAAACATACATATGTCTGGCACTTCCTCTGTGGGTACCTCAGCCTACACGAGGTACTTGAGAAGAACAAAAAATAAGAATCTAAATCATTTGGCTGAAATACTTCTGAAAACAGTTGTTCCCACTGCACTGACCATTAAAATAACATGAACACCTTTTAGCTAAGTACCGTCTTCTTTGACTTAGTATCACCAAGTGCCTTTTGTGCGGAAGATTTTCAAAGCTGGATAAAGAGTCTGGGATTGCTGCTATATGCAGTAAAGTCAACCAGAGTTTGAGCAGACTACAAGAAGTAAATACTGTGAAAACACAGATGGTTATTTTTAGCTGAGAATTTCAGATAGTATGGCAGCATGTGTGCTTGTAGCGGAAACACAGATTCAGATCTGATCTTACTCATATTCACCTAGATCTGGAGCATCTCCTCTCAACCCATTGAAAGGACCTCAGATTCAAAACACATCACTGATCTAAACAGGTTTAAACTGTTACAGGTATTAGTACTGCAAAAGAATTACAAGATCCCCAGTAGGCACAGTAGGACTGAAAAGACTGCATTGGCGCAACTGTAAGAGAAGCAAAGTCCATCCCCAAGGTATCTGGCATTAGTTTTATTATTATTTACTTCTTGACCCCTATAAACTGTATAGATAACTAAATGATTCACTGTAGGTCAAATCCAAGTTTAATTTATAGCCTAGCAAGATTTATTTTCCTGATTGTAGAGATTGGTCGCTTACACACACAAGCAAATGACTAGAATTAGCAATCTCAGTACTGCAACCGCGTTTGTAAAACCAGAGGGTATCCCGTCTGTTTGGGAAAGCTGAAGCAGTGGCAAGACTTTTAACTTTCTATCAGCTGATACTTGAATGCACAGAATCACACACTTCCCACTGTTCAACAGTTTCTCAAGGAACGCAACTAGCTGACAATTACCTGTCAATAAATCAGATTGGTGTTCGCGGTTAAAAACCACAAAGAGTAACACCCCGGGACGCGTTCAGCCTTCAAACTCAGCCTAAGTTTTCCTCAGACAAACAGAAAGTCCAAACAAAACAGAAGGCTTACCTTTTTAGTTGTGCAGCTACATCACAAAACCTAATTATGAAACAACTCAAGTATGTCCTCTTTCTGGTACAATAAGATTAAAGAAATATTCAGTAAGTCAACCTACACCACTTTCTCACCTAATTCAGCCTCTCTTGCAAGAGCTGCAGCTGTACCGAGTTAATCTTAAGGACCCTTTTCAAGCCAATGAGCCTCTAATTCCCTCCAGCTGCAAAGACCGAAATTTGCTTAGTTAACATCAGAGGTTTGAGACAGAATCGTCAAAGTACGGATGAGGGCATTTTATCTCCTTTCGTACCTGGTTATCCGATCAAGGATAGACAAAGCAACACCAGTTATAAAATCAGCTCAACGTCTCGCTCACTAAAAATAAACGAAGGTTTTCCTCACACCCCTTTCTCCCTGCAGATTCCCCATCCCACGCCGAGATTAAGGCAAAAGCGCTGCACACACGCCTAACTCAGTGCACTCAGATGGCACAGAACTGCGGCTCCCGGGTGAAACAATGAAACTGTTCGATCGCTACTCACCGCGCTGCGCCTTTGCGAGAGCGGCCTCGGATGAAGCAGCGAGGGGATGCCCCGTTCCCTGCCCCGCCGGCCGGCCGGGAACACCGAGAGGCTGCTGCTGCTGCCGCTGGGTATAATCCAGGTGCGGGAGCGGCGGCAGCGCCGGGAGCGGGTCCGACGGCAGCGCGGAGCGGCGGCAGCAGCGGAACATCAGAGCTTCCTGTTACATCACCCGACCCCGCCTGCGGCCGGCGTTAAGTTACTTTTCTTTCTCGGACGGCAAGTGTCGGGGACGCCGGGCTGCTCTGGCCCCCGTGCCCAGGAGCGGGGAGCTGCCCCAGCCCTGCCATCTGCCCGGCCTGCCCGCACCCTGCCCCGGCGCGGCTGCGGCTCGCCCACCCCCAATAAAAGCTCTGAAACCACGAGCCAAACACTCACTCGTGGTTCGGTTGGAAAAAGGAGAGCGCGGGACCTGTCCTTTCACATATCGAACCAGTGAGATTCGTCGTCCTCCTCCAACTAGACCCAGAGAAATAAATTCGTTTGGATCTTTATTGAAAGACAAAAAATGCACAAGAGCTGCATTCTTCCCCAGTGTGACTGACGTGACCCACCTCTGCCAGCATCTGCAGGGCTGCATTACATCCCATACTGTAAGTGCTGACAAGTTTACAGAGAAATCTTATTCCTCAATGTAAAACTGTGGCAAAAGTCAGAGTCAAAATTTCCAAGTTCATGCGAGTGCATAATTTAAAGTGCCACTTTGTTTTGTACCCAAAGGAAAAAAAAAAAGTATTTAAATAAATAAGTCTTTGACTATCTAAGGTAGAAAAAAGGCAACAGGAACATTACTATTGCTGCACAGATCTCCAGGCTACATTTTTTTTAAACGCTGGTGACTTGAAAGCACAAGAATGAGCTGCCTGATTTGAAAACTGCCATAATGGAAGACAAAACAAAATTAATGGCAATCCTTGTACTAGCTGCAGAGAATTTTGTACCGGGACCTAAAAATGTTTCTTTGAGAGCATTTATCACTTGTTCTTTGTACGATCAATACATGTGCTATAGACAGAATCTGTGCCCTCCAAATCAATGGGCAGTTGCTGTGTGGACATGACAATACTATGCTGAACACATGGGGAGGTCATGGAGCATTAAGCTCAAAGAATATGAACACCTGGAACACCAGTACTCCTTATGGAACACCATAAGGACCTCCCAAAGGTCACATTATCTTAAGGGCCTATCAAAATTATACCATTTAATTTGCTCATAAAACAAGACAAAGTATTCTGCTTGCTTCTCACTACCTATCACTTGCCCACTCTTTTTGTCAGCAGAATCATTAGTGGAACACGCTGTGAACCAGATGAGGGAATTTATCTGGCCATTGAAAACCTTTTCCTCATAAAGGAAAACAGCAAGAAACCAAAAACTAAGGGGAAGACCCCCCACAAAACAAACAGGCAAGCAAACGAAACCCAAAAAACCCACCCTTAATCCAGGGTCAAGAAAAATTGGAAGAGGGAAAAGAGTAGCAGGAACACTTTCAATCTATACAGCCACTGAACAATATGAATTGTGAAATCACAGTCCAAGGTTACCAAAAGAGCAGGCATATGACTTGAATACTCATTTGGCACATGGAAGTGTTGGTGTTTCTAAGATCTTACATCAACAGACAAACGTTTGCGTTTTATAATCACTGAAGAACTAAGAACTGGCACTCTAAATCTCTAGGCAATGTAAACATATAAACTGGGGATTAGCTCTGATTCTGAACAGTGATGGAAATTAACTTATCTAAAATAACTCTGTCACCTCAGGTAGTGGAATTCCATCAGAAGTGAGCCTGAAAGCATTACTTAGGCCAGTTCGGTCTAGGTTATAGATTACAACATGGTATATTACACACCGTAATTTAGAAAATAATCCATGTATTCCAGCCAGACACACGTGTTCAAGTCAGGCATCTGCATTACCTAGAGAGATGTATTACACGGGCCATGTTTAATTTGGCACGCCAGGTGCTGTGGAGTTGCGTGTGTGTGTGTGGGTGGTTATTATTTACAAAGTCTCATATTCTCCGTATTTAGCTATCAGTGAAACTTGCTTGCTCCTACTGTGCAGGTACCTGGGCAGCTCAGCTGGTGCAATCTGTCTGCTCTGAGAGATGCAACAGCTCCCGGCGCATAAATTACAGCAGCACAGGCCACCGCCTGACAGCGCGGGAGTGGCAGCCGTTCAAAAGCGATCTAAAGGAGCAGACCTGCCTGCACTCGAGCCGAGGAAGGTTTAAACCCGCACAAAGAAAGCAAATCCAACTGCAGGTGCTGCCGCGGACAGGGACTGACCGTCCCGGCGCTCGCCGCGCCGTGCGCGCCCCCTCGCGGCACCCCGGGGGATAAACAAAGGCACGGGAACCCTCGGGGATTTACTGGGCGGGAGGAATTATTCCCGTGTCTGAACACCCAGGAGCTGGAAAGGCGTGTTCCGTTTCACTTGAGCCCGGTTCTTTCTCCAGGGATACCACTGAAAACAGCCAGCTATGAAACATAACCCTTATGCCCACTTCAATATGTTTGAAAGGCTGGACCTAGAAAGGGGAAGGCTTTTTTAAAACGTAAGTGAAAGTCTGTGACCTTTGAGATAGCAGATGGATTGGAGATGCAGGGAGAGATCCTGGCTCAAATGAACTGGAAATAAAAGAGAAGCACGGGGTAGAAAATAAAAAGGTGAAAAAGGAGGGTGTACCAGTAAAAATGAATAAAACCCCCACAAAATTATTTCTCAAAGAAATTTTTCTTCATCATCTGCATGGATTAGGGGCACATACCAAGTTTTTGCAGGTCAGATGATGTGGGGAAACTCACCAAACCTCTGTACAATTGCTTCAGTAGCATGGGAGAAGTTTCACGGCACCCCGAGTGTTTCCTCCAAAGCAACTGAGGCAGATTCTGGAATTAAATGACTGGATGAATGGATTCCAGTTAATTGGAACTGTACAGTCACTACAGCACCTGAGCATAGCTTCATGTTCTGATCTCTTCACAGTTCCGTGGCCTGAGTCTATATCTTTTCCTGTGTCATGCACCAGTTATCCCCCCTTCTTCATTCATCCTTCCATTTTCTTTGGGAAATTCATAGGTCCCTTTTATTTTTATTTTTTTTTTTTTTTTTTAAAAAGGAACAACAGTTTAAACCAGGGGCTCTACACTTACCTGCAGCAGCAAATTCCAGCTAGTTCAAGTATTTAACCTCCTGCTTTGTTCCTGTGAAATGCAACTCACATCTACAAGCTCAACTCCTGGTGCATGAAGTATAAACAATACCTGGCAAAAAGGTCAAGGTGATGAACTAGAATGGCCAGACACCACACTGGAACTCAAACTGGTTTATACCAATGCACCAAATTAATTTTGTGTATTGCAGTCTATGAAGTTTAGAGGTTAGAACTGCACTTGTCCGATTTATGTAGTTATTGCATTTTAAGTCTTTGGTGCTCATACCTTTTACATGACAAGACTATAAATAAAGCCTTATCTGGACTACATTCCTGTTCCACAAGAATTTTTCAAATCAGACTTAATAGAGCCTAGATTTAAAAAGCCATGAAAGAACTTCAGCACCAGAAAAGAGATTTTTGGATAAAATTTCAGTATAAAAATCTGAATTCTACTTACCTCCTCACTCTGATATTTAGAATGAATAATTGCTTACACTTTCAGCAGTAAGGCTCAGCCATGGGCCTAGTTCGGTATCAAAGACAAAAGTCAGTAATCACAGCATATATATTTTTAAATCATTGCAAATATTTGCCACATTGCTTCACACATTTATAGCTTTAACTGTAATCCTTTTATGGTTATTGGTGGGTTCATTCTGATCTCACATTCATTTGACAATACTGGAATTATATGCACTTCAATGGAGTTAAATCTAGCCTGCATAACTTAAAATACCTGTAATTAAAACAAACCCAGTGTCTATTTCCTCTTTATAGCAATAAACCTATCTTTTAATTGAGGATTGAAACAATCATTCTTGACAAGTGATGATTCTCTGACAGGCATTATGCTTTCTTTAGTACAAAAATAGACTTTGATAAGAATAATAGGGTAACAAAGTGAATTTGAATTTTGTCTACATTTTCACTGCTAGGAGTTACACACTCCCAGTGTTGTCCTGTTGCAGCTCTGACAATTATACACAACACAACTACAATTTAAAAACTTTTATCAAAGTAAAAGGTAATGTTTATTAACATGAATGAGGAATACATAATAAAAAATTAAGCAGCTTAATAATATATAATCAAAATAATCAGTACAGTAAATATATTTTAATGGTGTACAACACTGAAGGCTTTCATTCACAGCGGAAGAGTAATTTACTTCATGTTTCCGTAAAAATCAACGTTGTAATCTTTCAGGCATGATTTCCTCTCCCAGAGCCTTTACTGACTGTTTCTTTCTTTTCTTCTTGATTTTTATTACCCTTCTTTCACCTTTTTTCTTATTGAATGCTAAAGGCAAAATAAAGTAAGATTAGAATCAAGATTATCAAAAATAAGAGACAAGTCTTGTTTCAATAAAACTTCATTGAAAAAAAAAAAAAAAGAACGTTATCTTACCTAAAGCCTTCATATATCTGACCAATGCCAAGTTGTCTTATATCTGTTCTGGTACACTGTGCTTTACTGTCCTTCTCTCTCTCTAGCTCTCTCTCCCTTCTGATGTCCATTTTCACTTTTTTAAGAGGTTCAACTATTACCTTTTATCAAGACCATACTTACTACCAAAAGCAGCAAGAACATTTCAACGTGCATAATATTTACCTCTTATGATAGTCTGGGGCAGTATCACTTCCCATACCTTTCTTGCAGATCCTCAAACATGACTTTTTGGAGGTGAAATTATTTTCATTCCCACCACAACCACTGTAGCGAAATGGGCGGCATCTCCCAGTGGAGTAGTTGTAGAAAAACCTTAACTCTTTGGCTCTACAAAGTCCTCTGTCCATAGGGGTCATACACAAAGAAGGAATAGGAGGTGGTTCTAGAAACACCAAGAAAAACAAGGTTAAAGACTGCACTCTATCAGTTTTCTGTTAGTTTAGTATTATATGAAATTTATGTGAAATTTACTGGCAAATTTAATTCACCCCCTCTCCTCCCCCCCCAAATCCTTTACAGAAAGGACACTTTACAAAAGCATCTTTGTATATAAAAAATACCACAGCAGATGTTTTTCTGCCTTTGAATTTCCAACAAAAGCTTACCTGAAAGCTATACCTTTGCCCATATAGTAAGTGATAAAATTACCATTTCTGTTATAGGAGATAACACTCAAGTTCCATTAGAGGAGTTTCAAGTGAAGTATTTGTAGCAAGTGAATTTAAAGAAATGAAACTTCAACAGCTTTAAGAATATGGTAAATATTTCTGATAATTAATGGAGGGAATTACTGCTAGACATTGTGAAACCAAACAAAAGGTAAAAGTACACAGCATTTCCAACAAAATATTCAATACCTTAATGTTGGGATTGATTACAGAAAGCTTAACTTAAGTAACAGAAGTTGATCTATCAAAAAACAGCAAGCAGTTATAAAAACTAGCTTGTAATTAGCAGAATGAAAAAGGGTTGAACATAAAGAGTAAGTGCACAAATAACAGAGCTGCTGGTGCACTAGTGCTGCATAAGGATTTTACCATTCCAAGGAGGAGCCTGGTGTTTGTTTCTTCAGGGTCACTGCAAGTGAGAGTATGAGAACTGAATCACTTGAAGATGAACCTGAGGTATCCAAAGTGCCTGGGCACTGTAACAAATTCAAGAAGCAAATCCATGCGAGAATTCCCAAATTTGGAAGAACTCCATCATCTGTTACCCTAGAGTGACTCACATCTAGAATTAGAACTGATACAATTGCTGTACAGGATGCAAGAAGCTGAGTGTGAGCCATTCCATCATCAGTGCAGGACCTACAGGAGTGAGAAGTGCCATTTTCCTTCAGGAGGCAGCAGAATTGAGGTAGCTGGGATCTGAATGCATAAATGGAAATGTGAAGCTAGTCAGATTGAAGATACAAAGCCAGGTAGAAGTGGCTCAGTGGAAACATGAAGTGGAAACATTCTTAGGGAATTTGGCATTCAGCAAAGCTGAAGACAACCTGTGGTCACAAAAGTGGGCAGCTGATGAGTTGCTGAAAGCAACAAGTTGTGAATTAACTTGAGCAATTCAAGAAGCTGGCAAGAAAATACCCAGAAAGTACATGCTACATCTCATGTGTCTTACACATTCTACACTGCTAAAAAAATTCATCTGAGAACTATAATAATTCTCAGATGGCATGGTGAAAAAAGGATGAAGAAATTGCTGGGAAATAATTAGAATGGTGATTTATGGAAAACTAAGACAGTAAAATGAAATTAACATAGTTGAAGCTGTATTAGCAACATCATACTATCCAAAAAGAATCCTGAAATACAGAAATGGAGTAGTGAGTTGGTTTTTCAAGACAGACTAAGTTAGTTTTAAGTTATACGATGAGCACTACTTAATTTCTCTTTATAACTGTGACATTATTGCAAGACTAAGTTTCACTCTGGATCCAGAGTAGAAGTCCACAATGTGATACATTTTATATTAAATCTACTGTCTTATTTATAACTAAGATGGTAGTTAAGTGAGGCAATGCTTTTGGTACTGCTCTGTCTGAGAACTCTTGAACCTAGCACTAATTTGGTTCTCTATAGCTGTAGTAGAGGATGTTAGTTTTCGAAGCACGTGTTCAGCAACATTAAAAACAAGCTTACCTATTTTAACTTGGTAATTTCTGAACCTAAAAAGAATAAAAAGCAGGAAGGCTTGCCAGTGAGGAAAGGGCCAAACAGCATAGGTTTGCTAATTGTATAAGAGAATTTATATATGCTATGTAATGTAAGTTACTTATCTGGCATGTAGAATTCTCCAGTGAGTCCACAGTCCCCTCATGAAGGAGTTCTCACAAGGACTGCAAGCTTTGGGGGAACCATGGAGCCAGCAAGGCAGCCACTGGTAAATAAGGGCTACCCATGTATGTATAATGCAGTGGGCAGGGAGGCCTCCAAATGCTGGTCAGGATCCCTTTCATACTCCTCCAGAAATCAGGTACATCTTTGTCTAGATCACTGCTAGGTAAATGCACCAGACACCAAGCACTGTTCCTGTTTATCTTGAAAATATCTGCATATTCTTCACTCTCACAGAAGCAACAAGTTCATGAAGAAAACTTCTTAATTTGCCATACAAACATACTTTTTTGTCAACAAAAGTATATTAAACTAAGTTACTTATCGTAATTTCCTGTCTGATGAAGAACATAAAAATTATGAATTGATTTTTACGTATTGATCACTAAAAAACATGTCAACTTCAAGTTACTGTAAACATCAAATATGTACTGCTGTGTCATTCCCAGCCCAGCATCTCTATGGCAGGGCAATCTGTGAGACAGGATGCAAATACAGTGCCTGGATCATTAGATGCAGGTAAGTTTTCTCTGTTGAGCTCCAGCTTCTAACACTATGCATATGATGTAGCACTAAGTTTGAGATATTATGTCTGTTCTTGGGTTTCTGTCTCAAGTGTTTTGATTTTACAAACCCATTTTCCTGAGAGCTGTTGGAAAGTTCTCTCTCCTGCTTTTTCAATGAAGAAAAGAAGAAAATTGAAGAAGCAAAAATCCTATAACCCACAAAACTACACAAAAAGGAAAGAGTATACACTGAAAAGAGTAAAAGAAATAACAGTAGATGTCCTGCTATCATAATTGTTTTGCCCAATGTAATCATTACAGGTCTATGAGTTACAGATACCAACTTTATTGAGAGACTACTTGACATAGAAATGCTGTTTTTAACTCTACTTTTTTCTCAGTTTAAAATACATTTCATCAAGTTTTTTCTTTCCACAGTGCAAGTAGCATTACATTATATAGTTCATTACATGTGAACACCAAGTGGATTGTATGAACCCAAAAGTAAATAGATCTCATTAAATGCTTTCTAACTTTTTTATACATACAGCTACATGGCCTTTCCTATGATCTTTGATGCAATTTCTACAGAAACAGCTGTTATATTTACATTGACAGCAAGAAGCCTTCACCGTTGTGTTCATGCCATTCTGTTTATCTGATTTAAACTGGTATTAAATATCCAATACCAACCTCATAAACTTGGGTTTGCAATGTATATTATTGTCAAAACCATGCAACAGTAGTCAGGTCATGAGCAGGCACAGTAGAAACAATTTACGATTCATGTAGGCAAATACAAATGAAAGCTTCCAAGCTGGGTTAGTCAAATACTTTCAAGCGTAAAGTTTTCTTCTGGAAAATGACAACACAATGAAATACAAAGTGCTTCTCAGAAACATTCCAACTCCATCAAAAGCTTTTGAAGGAAATGAGACCTTGGCACCCATCTTACGTGGAGTTTTAGAACAGGAGCTCTGAAGAAGCTTCTCAATTGGGTTTCAGGCTTTCTAACAGCAAAATACAGGGTAGCTTTTTCCTATTATCTTTTATTTCTGTTACTCCTTTTTCTTGATGATGCAGATGTTTTGACTCACTTTGTTTTGGTGAGAAAATAAAACCCTAAAGTGCAAATACTTGATTTTTTTTTCTGAAAAAGGGGTGAACTAATTATATAAAATAAGCAGTAGATAAAGAAGGCTATAGTTCTTACCTATAACAAGACTGTTGCATCTAACCCTTCACCTAAACAATCTTAAAGTGTGTACGGTTTAAGATGAACTTCTTACAATACAGCCTTTCCTATTTCTCACTAAATATGGGTGTGTGATGTTCATGAAACTTCAGATTTCTTGCCAGATTTTGGATACTTGCAGACTTCAGTTTCTCATTTCTGGTTGCAGCAAAGTGAAAATAAAGGACTCTTCAAGTAGACAAGCTATTACAAAAATAACGAGGGATCTGCACTTAGCAGCACTCTACAGGTAGAAATTGGTGCAGATCCATTACAGTGAGTAGAACTCTGACAATTTATATTGGCAAAAGATGTGACCCTGACTTTGAGAAGCACTAAAAGGACCTACATCTGTGTGCTATTGCGTATTTCCAGAGCTGAAAATTGGCTTTTGATCCCATATGCCACTTAAATCTCACAAATCAGACATAGGTAAAGCACCGACAATTTTCTACCATAGATCACGTCATATAATCTAAAAATGAAAGGTTTGATTCTTAGCTTCAATTTTTTCTTAACTTTTCCAGAATAAAAGTTATTTTAGATGTTGCAGCAGAGCAAGACCAGAACTATCTTCACTCTTTGAAGAAAGTTCATGGCTGAGAGATAGTCCTAGAAATTTCATGTTTGTATGTGTGATTTGTTTTGTTTGGCCTTAGAACAGTTTAATTTTCTGGAGATCAAGAACTATGTTATCTAATAATCTGATGCTGTTACAGAGTTATATATACCACCAATAATACTTTTTTTTTTTTTTTTTTTTTTAAATCAAGATGAAATAGCATGTCAGTTGTGAGGTAAGTTATTCTATAAGAGACAACCCCTGGCAAATTTTTTTAAAAGTTTCTTAAATGGTTATAATTTTATTTATATTAGTTAATCAATTGTAAGTAATTTAATTACTTTGAAGTAAATTAATGAAATTAAATGTAAGTTTTTAAAGGTCTTGTTAAAAAAATATACATAGCCAGGCCAATATACATGCACACTGGATGTTTCAAGGGCAGATCATCTGCTTTGCCTGTGCTTGAGGAGATGCACATCAGCCCCTCCATCCCACAGTCCATCCTGACCCCGTATGTGCACAGTCCCATTCTTGCCCCTCCCAGAGGGCTATGGAGGGTCACAGTGCATGTCTGTGTGGAATGACTCTACCTTGCAACTTCACTTTACCCTGGACCTCTAGAAACAGTGAGAGAGGAGACAATGTTCTCCACACCTCTGTGAAGAAATCAGCTGTCAGTTTGGGCTCTACCCTTGCCTTCCTCTATAGTGGGATTGCACAAAAGCACATGACTGTACCCCTTTCCAGCAGCCTAGAAGGTACAAAGTGATGAATAGAAGAGCAGCAGGAGGCTGCATGGGGCAGCGAAGTGCAAGACAAAGGTTGTAGAGAAGGGAAGAACCTGTGGGATCCTCAGGCTTTCCACTGAAATGCACTGGCCCTTCCAAGGTCATGTTTCTCACCTGACCCATCCAGCTACACTGACTCTACTGGTCCTGGTTCCCTCTCTTCCATCAATCTTCAAGTCTTCTCTCTCTCTTACCCTCAGCTCTCACTCACAAAACCTGCTGTGAAGGAAAATTCACTATTGCTGACATAATGAAAACCCCCTCCATTTCCTCTGGGAGAGTGCAGTGAATCATGCTCCTTTACAGGTATAGGTTATTTGTTTTGAGGATTTGGGGACTGATATTATGACTAAAACCCTTCAAGGAATGTGTACACCCTAATGCCCCTAGACTTATTACCAGACCTTAATAATCCTTTTTTTTTTTTTTTTTCAGTGAAATAAGTTGCCAAAAGTTTTACTGTTTTATATTCAGTTATTTGAATAACAGAGTGCATTGATCCTTTGTATGTGGTAAACAAACACTGCAACAATAACATATATATGTCAGCCCAACAGTATGTGTGGATCACAGCGCAGGCAAAAAATAGAGTACAGCATTCATGCTTTATTAGACACACCATTCTAAGCAGAGAGCACAGGAATATTATCCTGCCCACCCATTATCTTACAGAACATACAAAATGCAAAAAACTTAATGAATCTGTAAGCCATCACTCAGTCCTCAAAAGCACAAGTAAGTGTAAATGCAAAACACCAACATAAATACTTGGTAAGACTGCTCAGGTTCTTTCCAACTGTTTGTTGTTTCCTCTTGCACAACTGTGGATCATAAAAATGACATGCCTCAAATTCAGTCACCCTTTACAATGTGAGCAAGTACCAGCCACCTATCCTGGACAGTGTGTCAAGCTGCAGAAACTGTTCAAACCTATCCCTTCTCAGCAAAGGTCCACAGTCCTATCTGCATTATCATATATAGTGCAAAAATACCTTGAAGCCACACAAAATTATTTCATATTCACTTTGATTATACTGAAACAAAACCCGAGTTTAATATGGCCACAGTGAAAATAAAAATATTATCATGTTAAATATATTATACTATGCCACATTTTAAAATGTCCAAGTATGGTTCTTTTTTAATGAATAAAATGAGCGTTAAATCACCTGCCTATTAGATCCTCACAAAAAATATTAATTTTAACTGAAAGAAATCTGCATCACTGCTTTTGCTCTTTTTGTATTAATCAGACCTTCAGGAAAAGCACATTTTCAAAGAGCACAAGATGTGGTCAGTCTTCCACTTTCTGATATTTATGGAAGATCTGTAAGTAGCGATATATTCCTTTGCTTTGACTTTCTCTGCTTATCAAATCCTTTGACAATAAATGAAAGCCCATTCTTCAGTCTTAGATATGTCAGGAAATGGGTGGAAATGGAAAAACTAAAAGGCTGAGACCTAGGAACTGCAAAAGTTAATTCTTACCAAAAAAAATGGGAAACTGGTTGCGCTCCTCCTTTCGGGAACTGCTGTTGAGAGTGTTGGACTTCTCATTTGGAGTAGTTGGCAACAAATTTACTAAAACAAAGAGAAAAGGTGGGAGGGAGTGTGAGGTGTGAAACAGCAAGTGTCAGGTGAACTAGACACAATCGAGCCCTGAGAATCAGCTGGGATTGGTACCCATGGGCCTTACTTAATGCCAGGATTGATGACAATAAAAGATTTCTCTAACTCCCAAAGGCATAAGAAACTGAGGTTGCTGGGATAACTTTGGGATGAGTTCCTATTTCTTCTTTAGTATTACTGGTGTAAGATTTAAAATCAAACATGGTTTGGTAAGGTTATTTTTATATTATAGCAGACATTCTAACCTTTGCAACTATTGTAAGCCTTTTTCAAAATATGTGTTACCAACAGGAAAGTGGTTATGAAGGAAGTTTTAATGCTAATGACTTCATTGTGCTCATGCATTTCAAATGACATACACATCTTCAAGTAAATGGCAAAATGAGTGGACAAACCAAGGAGCATCTGCATTAAAGGGTTAACCATAAACAGCAAAAGCAAATTGTTACCAAAAATCCCAGGGAACTGGTTGGATTCTTCTGGGGAACTACTGTTCACAGTGTTAGGATACTCTTCAACTGTAACAACTGGCAATAAATTTACTAAATGAAAAAAGGAAGGGAAAATAATTAGAAAAAACCTCCCCAAAGTGGTATCAATGATTCAATATCTGAAAGATAAAAATTTTAATCTATTTAGACCATGGCAGTGGTCCTGTCACAAAAATCCTCTTTTTTATCCTTGAGTATTCATACAAATTTACATGGAAATGTTATTTCAGACTAAAGTTAGGAATAAACAAATATTCTGCAGCCTTTAGTCTAAAAGTGGAATCAGAGCCCAGGAAAAAAAGCTTCAGCAAAGGCAGGGAAAAAGCACATGGCTCTATATGTATAGTTGCTTTTAAAAAAATCTTTAAAAAGAAGCATAGTGGGTCTTTTCTACTCCAAGTGTGAATAAGCTTGAGTTCCCCTTGCCAAAATGACAGATTATGAAACAGTCCTAGAAAGAGGCCCACTAGAGACAAGTGAGATAAAATGGTCTGGAGGCTGTCAATGGGAAAATGTGTTCACCCTATGAATAAAATGAAGTCCTCTGTGAAGGGGACAGGAGTTCTGAAGGTGACTGTGCCCTGATATAGAACAATTCCCTGGAACTAGTAGGGCAAGAAAGTTGATGAAAGATCTTTGGTCAGTCTGAAGGGCTGTTCTGTAGCCTAAGCTACAGCCAAATGGTTCAGAAGTGAGGGACAGGTTCCCCATGACTCTGTTGGGAAGTAAGGAAGCAGTAAGACTAGAAATTCCTCTATGAGCACCTCTTTTCATCGCAAGACTTGGTTAGAAAAGAGTACATGCAGATACATGGTTAAATATATATATTGTTTTATGACATTATGAAGCCAAACTGGCAGATTTTAGATCAGCTGTCATGAGAAAAGTAAAAAAGGAATCCTGTAATATTAAATAGTGCCTACCAAATATTTTAGTTCATATGCTTTATTTATGTATTTTTATTTATGGTATATATATAGTTATTGTCAAATTCATATATAAGTTATTGCGACCTCATGGTACCCTAAGTTGCCTCTTTTCCATGCAAGATACTTTGTAAACACAGCATTGTTTATCCAAGAGTAGAAGGAAGAATAAGGAAGACAACAACTTACAGTTTTCTTGGCAGGTCCTCTGGCACTCTTCCAAATTCTTGAAGTTGTTCTGGTTTCCTAGGCACCCACCATACTTGAATGCTTCACATGACTCGGTCTCTTTGTTATAGAAATACCTGGTAAAATAGCCCCGGCAGATTCCAGGGTCTTTTTCTTGGAAGCAGAAGTTGGGTTTTTCTACAAACAATAAAAAGTGATGAACAAGGTGGGGGAATCAAAATACTAACACACATTCCAAGACAGCAACAGAACCGGAGGAAGGTTATGAAATAAACCTGTAACTTTGGACTAAAGGCCAGCTGTAAAATAACTGCTGCTTCATTGTGCCGTTTTCGTTCTGTATATAATACCATAATATTATGCTTGAGCACTATAAGGATATTTGTATTGCTTTTTTTATCTCTTTTCAAGTAGCCAGTAAATTATATCTTGAAAAATGACAACTAATGATTGCTTCAAAATTTCTGCCAACTCTGAAGCTGTAACTTGAAAATTAGAATTAGTTTTTATTCTGATTTAAAAGAAAATCTGAATTTCAGTTGGATCATTTGCATCTAAGCACATACTCTTGTAATTGATATCATTGTTTCAGTCAATGCTAATGTGACTTATAAAAAAAGTAACATTAAAAGAGAAAAAAAAGGAAAGAATTTTAAAAAAAAAAGATGGAAAAAAATCTATCAAAGCATTTTGTCTGGGGTAGTTGACTATTATAAAAGGGTACAGGATACTGGGAGACAGAGCAGATATTCTATAATATCACAGTGTGACATCAGGTCTTTTGACAGGGAAGAAAAACACATAGCCCTACAATAATCTCTGAAGGTCAACTTCTCACCATATTCAATTTTTTCTCAAAATTATATTCTAAAAATAAAATTGTGGAAACAATAATAAAATACATGTGGAGGCATTCTAAAATTCTTACTAGTGAATATGTTGAAATATGATTCTTGTCTGAGCTGACTTGCAGAGAAAAGTCTTTTTAGCCATCATATAAGACAATCATATCAGATGTGACACATAATGACCTTCCTTGCCTGTGAAACTTCATGAAATATTGAGACTAAAACAGGGGCAGTGGGGTGCCATTTTAATAAAAAATTACTATAGAGAAATTACTTTGAAGTTCCTAACACTTTTGGAACAGATTATCAAGTTGCAAAGAAGTTAATCCTATTACATCTATTTTAGCTAAGTATATATTCAAATTCATTGTTAGAAGGTTATTATTAAAAGCAATTAATGCACATGATGTATTTATATAAAATAAAAGTTCATAACTAATGTTTTTGCAAGAATTAATTGGCAATATCTTGTACTTCAGTTGTTATAAAACATCCTGAACAACAAAAAAAAAAAAATAATTTTCAGAGATCACATGGAAAATTTAATACTTAAAATGTTCTTGAATAAAGTGGCAAAATCAACTACTTTAACCACTGCTGAATAGTTTAATTTTTATTAATCCCTACAAATTTCATTCTCTATAAATGTAATCTACAGTTCAGATATTTCATGTTTCTTGCTATTCAAATGCAGCACCTATTGATGTCCACAGATTTAGAAAATTAGTTTCATATAAAGCAATAAACATGAAAAATATGTGCAAGGCATATGATATTCTTTCATCTGAAAACAGAAGGGAGACAGTTTCACAGACAGGCACGACTCTACCAGAGCTGTACCTATCCCATATACCATCTATTAGGAGCTCACAGACAAGAGGAGCTCAAATTCTTTCATCAAATATTGCACAATATTGTAAAATAACAGAAAGAGATTATTAGATAGATATTAACTGGAAAAGGAAGGCAGATAATAATAAGGGTATGCAGACTAGAGGATTACGGCTGATTCCTAAAAACAGATGTTCTTCATTTAGAAGATCCTTATATTAAAATGGTTCTTGCAGAGAAGGGAAATTAAGTCCAAATTAGTTGAGCTCATAGCTAACTTTTATAACCACTTTTGAAGAGAGAGTTCATGAAGGCAATATAATCCTAACTATACAAACCAGTATTATACTTCTAAATGCCATGCCTTTCTCCAGGGACTCAATATTCCAAACTGCATTACTGGAAACAATAGTAAACATGCAATGATGTTGATGATAGCCATGACTTGAATTTAACAGGATGTGCTCTGGTTTGTCATTAAAAACAGGGAACTAGGGTCAGCCCTTAAAGGAAGTAGTGCCAAAGCTTGCAGCATCTGCGGAAAATCAGCTTCAGGAACTTCCATAGCATAGAATCATGATGTTGTGGTTTTGGTTGGTTAGGGTTTTTTTGTGTTTTTTTGTTTGTTTGTTTGCAAAATCCGTTCCTCTGCCTTGACAAAGTACTATGCACAT
>JAWWEE010000065.1:0-11418 GCA_035221455.1 Xenops minutus | reverse complement strand
GGAATGACCTCGGGGAGGACAGGGAGTGACCTCAGGGAGGATGGGGGGTGACCTCAGGGAGGATGAGGAGTGACCTCGGGGAGGATGGGGAATGACCTCGGGGAGGACAGGGAGTGACCTCAGGGAGGATGGGGGGTGACCTCAGGGAGGATGAGGAGTGACCTCAGGGAGGATGGGGAGTGACCTCAGGGAGGACAGGGAGTGACCTCAGGGAGGACAGGGAGTGCCCAGCCCCATCATGACCCAGGTGGGCACCCCCTGACCCCCTGAGCCCCCCACAGGTGTGATGGTGCAGGAGTTTGTCCGGCACGGCCCCCTGGATCTCTACCTGCGCAAGAACCGGGGCGAGGGCTCGGTGACCACCAGCTGGAAGCTCATGGTGGCCAAGCAGTTGGCCTATGCCCTCAACTACCTGGTGAGCAGCCCGAGTGCCCATGTCCCATTATCCATGTGTCCTTATCCCGTGGCTCCTGGGCATCCATGAGCTGCAGGTCCCCCCTGTCAGCATCCCACAGCTCCCATGTCCTCATCCCATGATTTCCAGGCATCCAGTTCCTGCAGCTCGCACATCCTCTGGGTCTGGTGCATATAAACCCTGCAGCAGCTGTGCATCCCTGGCCCATGTTCCCCCACACATCTGCAGCTCCCACAGATCCATATCCCACAGTTCCCATGTATCCATATCCCACAGCTCCTACATATCCATATCCCACAGCTCCCACGCGTTTGTGGCTCCCACATATCCATATCCTATAGCCCCCATGCATCCATATCCCATGACTCCCACCTATTCCTGTCCAACAGCCCCCACACACCCATATCCCACAAATCCCACACATCCATACCCCACAGCTCTCACCCATCCATGCCCCACCACTCCATGTCCTGTGACTCCCACCTATCCATGCACCCACACCTCCCATTAATCCACATCTCGTGGCTCCCACACACCCCTGTTGGTTCCCCCCAGCTCAGCCCAGTGAATGGGGCCCCACTGAGGGTCCTGGTCCCTCTCCCCCCCATCCAGGAGGACAAGAAAATCACCCACGGGAATGTCTCTGCTAAGAAGGTGCTGCTGGCCCGGGAGGGGGACGCAGCCACAGGGACCCCCCCCTTCATCAAGCTCAATGACCCCGGGGTCAGCGTCACCGTCCTGGCCCCAGACAGTGAGTGCTGGGGGGTCCTGGGGGGGTCAGGGGTTGCTGGGCCCTCCCTGGGTGCTGAGTGGGGTTGTCCCCCCCAGTGCTGGTGCAGCGGATCCCCTGGGTGGCCCCTGAGTGTGTCAGTGATCCCAAGAGCCTGGCACTGCCCGCTGACAAGTGGAGCTTTGGAGCGACCCTCTGGGAGATCTTCAGTGGTGGGAACATGCCCCTGAGCCTGCTGGAGCCCCAGAAGGTGAGGCTGCTCCAGCCTGCTGCATCCTGACCCTCCTGTCCTGTCCTGCTCTATCCCAACCCTTCTGCCCCATCCCAACCCTTCTGCCCCATCCCATTGTATCCTGACCTTCCTACCCTGTCCCACTGCATCTCAACCCTCCTTTCCTAACCATCTTGTCCCATTGTGCTGTATCCCACCCCTCCTGCCTCATTCTGCTGCATCCCAACTCTCCTGTGTCATCCTGCCATATCCCAGCCCTTCTTCCCTGTCCCATTGCATCCCAATCCTCCCATCTCATCCCTCCTGCCCCATCCCGCTGCATCCCGACCCTCCTGTCCCATCCCACTACATGCCACCCTTCTTTCCCTGTCCCCATTGCATCCCAATATTCCTGTCCCATCCCTCCTGCCCCATCCTGCTGCATCCCAAACCTCTTGCCCCATCCTGCTGTATCCCAGCCTTTCCCATTGCATCCCAATCCTATCCCATCCCTCCTGCCCCATCCTGATCTTCCTGCTCCATCCCACTGCATCCAGACTCTCCTGCCCCATCCCTCCTGTCCTATCCCTTTTCATCCCAAACCTCTTGTCCCATTCCATTGCATCCCAACCCTCCTGCCCTGTCCCACTGCATCTGGACCCTGCTCCCTCCCCAGCTTTGGGGCTGCGTTTGGGGTGGCCCTGGACACCCCACAGCCACCCTGAGCCCCCTCTGCCACCCCTGCAGAAGCTGGATTTCTACCAAAGCCGCCTCCAGCTCCCTGCTCCAAAGTGGCCAGAGCTGGCCACGCTCATGACCCAGTGCATGGAATACGAGCCCCAGCGCCGTCCCTGCTTCCGTGCCATCATCCGCGACCTCAACAGCCTCATCACCTCTGGTGGGTCCCAGGACTGGTGTGGGGGGACACAGGGGACCCCCACAGTGCCCTCACCACCTGCCCCCCCCAGACTATGAGCTGCTCTCGGACCTGTCCCCCACGGATGTGACACTCCGGGACAGCCTTTGGGGCCACGAGCCCCTCGCCATGAGCCGGGATCCTGAGCACTTCCAGGAGAGGCACCTCAAGTACATCTCACTGCTGGGAAAGGTGAGGGGTGGGAAAAGGGGGCCCTGAACCCCAAGATCCAGCACACCCCCCCCTTCCCTTACCTGATTTGGGGTGTGGACCAGCCTTGCTTTGCTGAGAAACACTTGGGTTGTGCCCAAGTGGGGAGGGATAACAGGCACTGGGACTGTGGTGGGGGGCTCTGGGGCGCATCCCTCATCCCACCCTGGCTCTCCCCATCCAGGGTAATTTTGGGAGCGTGGAGCTGTGCCGCTACGACCCCCTGGGTGACAGCACAGGCGAGCTGGTGGCAGTGAAGAAGCTGCAGCAGGATTCGGCCAAGGAGCTGCGGGATTTCGAGCGGGAGATCCAGATCCTGCACTCGCTGCAGCACGACTTCATCGTCCAGTACCGAGGAGTCTGCTACAGCCGGGGTGAGCACGGGCTGGGCAGGGAGCAGACAGGGATCCCAGATCCCGGATCTGCCCAAATCCCGGCTGGAGGGTGATGGATGTGGGTCCAGGATGGCGTGGGCTGCGGCTGGTGATGGAATTCCTGCCCAACGGGTGCCTGCGGGATTACCTGCAGAAGAACCAGACCCGCCTGGACCACAGGACGCTGCTCCTCTACGCCTGGCAGATCTGCAAGGTGGGACCACGGCAGGGATGGTGGCAACGGGGGTCCTGCTCTCCCAGGGTGGGGATGGAATAATGCCATGGATCACTCGGGAGGTCGTGGTCCAGCTGGGGGTGCTGCTGGATCCTGTCCCCTGCCAGCAGCTGCATCCTGACTGGAGCAATGCTGTGGCTCACCCAAGGGTTGTGGTCCCGTTGGGATGAGCCCAAGGGGATGCTCATCCAGGGGGTCATGGTCCAGATGGGATGCAATCCAGGTGCTGGATCCCAGCCCCCATGAGCACCTACATCCCAGCTGGAGCAATGCCATGGCTCATCCAGCGGGTCATGGTCCAGCCAGGATGTTCCTAGGGGTGTTCCGGGGTCCCAGCTTCAGTGAGCAGCTGCATCCTCGCTGGAGCAATGCCAAGTCTCACCCAGGGGTTCATGGTCCAGCTGGGATGAGCCCATGGGAATGCTCATCCAGGGGGTCATGGTCCAGATGGGATGCAATCCACATGCTGGATCCTGGACCCCATGACCACCTACATCCCAGCTGGAGCAATGCCATGTCTCATCCAGGGGGTTGTGGTCTAGCTGGGATGAGCCCCCAGGGGTGCTCACTCAAGGGGTTTTGGTCCATCTGGGATGTGGTCCAGGCCCCAGGGATGCTGCTGAGTCCTGGCCCCTGCCAGCACCTACATCCCAGCTGGAGCAGTGCCATGGCTCATCCAGGGGGTCATGGTCCAGATGGGATGTAACCCGGGTGCTTGATCCCGGCCCCCATGAGCACCTACATCCCAGCTGGAGCAGTGTCATGGCTCACCCAGGGGGTTGTGGTCCACCTGGGATGAGTCCCTGGGGATGCTCCCGGGTCCCCATGAGCAGCTGCATCCCGGCAGGGCATGGAATACCTGGGAGCTCAGCGCTGCGTGCATCGGGACCTGGCCAGCAGGAACATCCTGGTGGAGAGCGAGACCCACGTCAAGATCGGGGATTTCGGGCTGGCCAAGCTGCTCCCACAGGACAAGGATTATTACGTGGTGCGGGAGCCCGGCCAGAGCCCCGTCTTCTGGTGAGGGGGGTATTGGGGTGGGGGGCACAGGGGGGCTGCAATCCCAGCTGGGTCTGTGCTCAGCATCTCCCCGTTGGCAGGTACGCTCCTGAATCCCTGTCAGACAACATCTTCTCCTGTGCTTCCGACATCTGGAGCTACGGGGTCCTGCTCTACGAGCTCTTCACCTACAGCAACAAGAGCAAGAGCCCCTCGGAGGTGAGACCCCCCCCCCCAAGGCTGGGGGCCATTGCCTGTGGTCCGAGCCCCCCTGGCCGTCCTGGTGCTGATGGATGTCCCCATCCATGCTGATGGATGTCCCCACAGGAGTTTCTCCGGATGATGGGCACAGGGAAACCAGCACAGATCATCTGCCACTTGCTGGAGCTCCTCAAGGACAACCGGCGTCTCCCAGTGCCCTCCGGCTGCCCTGCGGAGGTGAGAGCCCAGTCTGGGCTGGTGGGGGTTCTGAGGGGGGTCCTGGGGGTCTCCCAGCTCCCCTGATGGCCGCCCTGTCCCTTATCCCCAGGTGTACTCGCTGATGATGAGCTGCTGGGCTTTCACCTCCAGTGCCCGACCCACTTTTGGGGAGTTGTCCCCCAGGATCGAGGCGCTGCGGGATGGTCGGAGCAAAGCCCGTGGGTAACCCCAGCCCACCCACCCAAAACCCCCCCTGGCTGGGACACACAGACACCCACCCCCCTCCTCAGCACCGTGTGGCCACAGTGATGCTTCAAGGAGCTTGGAGGGGCGCAGAGTGGGGGGACAGGACCCCCATTTCCCTCTCCCATGGCACACAGAACCATCCCGTGCTGCCCCTTGGCTTTTTCCCCGCTCTTCTCCCTGTTCCTGCCTCCACCGTGGCAAATTCAGCCTTATTTTATTAAAGTTTGGTAAATTTTCCAGCTGGGGTGAGGTGATGGGGTGCATGGGGAGGGGAGACATGTGGGAGAAGGGGTGGGGGGGTCTGGTGGAGCTGCTGGGACAGTACAGGTGCCTGTGGGACATCCCCATGAAGGGGCACCAGCTCAGCACTGTGGGGTCAATGCCCACCCCAGTGGGGTCAGGGGATTCCCTTGCTCCAACCCTGAGCCCATGATTCTCCCCCAAATCAGCCCCATCCTCCCTGCACCACCCCCTCCAAAAAGGCTCCAATATCCCAAATCCTCATTAACAACACGCGTTGGTTTATTCTTCCTCTGCCGCCTTTGGCCACAGGAGGGCAGATTTGGGGTAAAAACAGACAGGAACAGGCCAGGAGCGGCGTGGAACTGAGTCTGAGAGCTGGGATTCAGCATTCCAGACACCATTCCTGGCAGGACCACGGCACAGAGTGTGGGAATCATCCCTTCTCAGCACGGAGGCACCGAGGAGCAGCAGCTACCAGGGGTTTAGAGGGAATCACAGCCCAAGGTGTCCTGGTGGCTCTGGATCCACTTCAGTGGCCCTGAAAGATGCTCAGACCCCTTAGAAGAGGCTCAGACCCCCTAGAAGAGGCTCACCCTCCTGCCACAGCACAGCTGGGTGTCCTGGGTCTCCTCCCACACCACAGCTGTCTCATGGGGCGTGGAGTGATGCACCAGGATCAGAGATATCCCTGCAGTAACAGGGATCAAGGGGGTCAGAGCTGGCTGGCACCCCCATGCCACCCATGCAGATCACAGCATGGCTCCCTGCCTTTTCCAAGCACGTGCCCAGGTGGATGGTGTTGATGGGGAAGAAGTCGATATCCTGCAATTCCTGGGAGGTGATGCCAGTGGTGAAGCCAGACATGAGCATCCTGCTGCAGCCCCAGGCACACTCCAGGAGCTCCTGGGGCACAAAGTATTCTGTGCCAGAGCCAGGCAGGGCCATGGTCCACAAAAAGCTGCCCCACCATGAGGTGCTGCTCTTGGTTTCCCATGGATCACATGATGTGTTGACAATGTTGTTCCCACTGAAGATGGACACCAGCCTGAAGAAGGTGTCCCTGAGATCCCACTGCAGCACATCCCTTTGTTCCCACTGCTCCTGAGCTTCCCAGCATCCCGGGTGCTCAGGGACACCCCCCCAAGGAAGACTCAGCAGAAGGCTCCATCAAAACTCCTCTCCTGCCTCCAGGTCTTGTGGATCACCTCCCACAGCTCACCAGGGATGATTTAATGGCCAAGAGAAGGAAAGGAAAGTGCCCCTCGTGGCCCAGCAGCTCAGAGAAGCTGGGAATGCCATGCACTGGACACACATGGGGCAGGGGTGGGCACAGTGCAGGGGCTGGGGGGAGCCAGGGGGATGCCCTTGGGGGTCACATTGGACCACAGGCACTTGTGGCAGTGGAGAAGGGGGCAGAGGATTCCCAGGGAGTGCAGAGCCCACAGCTCCAGCCTGGAGCACTGTGGGGATGAGCTCTGCAAAGAGAGGGTGAGTGGGATTTGGCACCAGTTATCCCTGGGCATCCACACCTGGATGAGGGCACAGCATCCTTCCCTGGAGAGCCAGACCATGGAGCTCCTGGCATGTGGAGGGGAGTGGGATTCAGCACCAGGTATCCCTACAGGTACCTGGAATCTGCACCCAGGGATATGCCCGGGGCCAGGGCACAACATCCTTCCCTATGGAGCCAGACCACAGAGTTCCTGGCACATGGAGGGGAGCAGGACTGGGCTCCTGAACCCACACACCACCCTGGACCCCTCTGCACTGCAAAGAGCCACAAGCCCCCACCCTGCAGAGACCCCCCCCCACCTTGTGCAGAGCCCAGTTGGACAGGGACAGATCTGGATGGTCCCTACCCAAGGTGGTGGCACCATCCCAGACCCCTCTCCATTGTCAAGAGCCACAACCAACCCCAGAGAGGCTCCCCGGACCACCAGAGCCCCCCAGCACCTTTGATGCAGAGCCAGCTCAGTGCCATTCTCACACTGAGCCTCTCCCAGAGGCTGGAACACCGTGGCCCCAGTTACACCAGTATCCTGTGGGAATCCTCCCCCTGCCTGGTGCCATCCACCCACCCATGCAAGGGTGGGCAGCAGCACCCACAGGCATCAGAAAGGGCTCGGCACATCATTCACTCCCCTCTCCCTGCAGAGAGGAGGTTTCCTGCAGCCCCAGAGCCCCCCGGGAGCTGCCAAGCCCCCTTTTCCAAGGAAGGAACAGGCTGGAGGCTCCGGGGATGGGCGTGGTGGCAGGAGGGAGGCAGGAGCCAGCAGGGGGGTTATTAGAAAATAAAGTGTTTAATAAAAGAGCAGCTCCTGCTCCCTTCACAGCACAGGGGAGGGCGAGGAGGGGTCCAACGCCGTGACAGCCACAGGGTGGGGGAACAGGGAGAGGAGAAGGAGGAGGAAAAGGAGAAGGAAAAGGGGGGCTCCCACCCCACAGCACCCCCTCCCCAGCCGGTCTCCATCCAGTGTTTCAAGTTCACACAACCAAGGGGGGAACCTGGGGGGCTCAGAGTGTCCACCAGGAGGCAGCTCAGGATCCTGCCAGGTAGATCCCTGTGGAGGAAAGGTGGTGAGGAGGGCAGGGGGGAACATCCATGCCACGAGGATGGTCATTACCAAGTGGCCAGGGTTCAGTGCCAGCACCAAACTGGGCAATCTGCACCCTGGGCATCACTGTGGGGCATCACCCAGTGAGGGGGGAATGGAATTTAGGGGTAGGAGAAGGGGCCCCATGCACCCCAGGGTCACAGAGCAGGGAAGGGAGTCTGTGTTTTTCAGGAAGAGACTCCAGACACCCCAGAAAAGGGATCTCATACACCCCAGGGCCATGGGAAGCAGGAAAGGACCCCTGTGGACCTTGGGGAAGGGACATCGAGAACCCCAAAGAACAGGGAAGGGACCCCCTGTGTACCCCGAGGAGCAGGGACTCCACACACCCCAAGGAAAAGAGAAGGGACCTCTGTACATCCCAAAAAGCAGGAAAGGGACCCCCTCCAAGCATTCCAATGCCCTCCAAGCATTCCAGGGAAGGGACTCCAAGCAGGAAAGGGGTTTCTGTGCACCCAAGGAGAAGGGAAGGGAACCCATGTGCACCCCAAGAAACAGGGAAGGGACCTCCTGTGCACCCCAAGAAACAGGGAAGGGACCTCCTGTGCACCCCAAGAAAGGGACCCCGTGCACCTGGAGACACAGGGGATGAGGAGAGGATCCCACACCCCCCAAGGCTGTGGGGAAAGGACCCCACACCCCCGGGGTGTACCCCCTTCCCCAGCTGTACCTGTAGCAAACCTCTTCTTGACCAGCGACATTCGGTACCCGGCGCTCGCCAGCTCCACCTCGACCCCCGACAAGGTGCTGCCCTCACTGCTGAACTGGGCAGCCACGGGACTGGGCTTACTGGGCCCCCCCAGGGGCTCCCAGCTGGCCGAGAGCCGGCCACAGCCTGGGGGGACAGTGGAGGGGTTGGGGGGGTCTGGACCCTGCGCCCCTGCCCTATGCTCTCCAAGCAGGGTGGGCACAGACTCACCTCCCTGCCCCGGGGCACTGGGAATGTCCAGCAGCTTCCAGAGCAGCCTCTTCTCCTCCAGGTTCCTGCCAGGACATGGGAATGCCCTCAGACCCCCAAGCATCCCTTTTCATTCTGAACTCACCTCCCTGCCTTCCTCACCTCATGAGCATCCCTGTTTCCCAGCTCAGGGTCTCCATTTCCCAGTTCAGCGTTGTCATTTCCCAGTTCAGGGTCCCCCTCTCCCACCCTAGAGGGGTTTGGAACCCCATATCCTGTCTCCCCCACCCTGGGGGGTATTTGGGACCCACAGTCATGTGTTATGCAGCCTGGAGGGGTTCAGGATCCCAGAGCCTGTATTTCCTGTCCTGGGTGAATTTAGGACCCTGGGTTCTGCACTTCCCACCTTATGAGGGTTCAGGATCCCCACTCCTCTGTCTCCCACCCTGGTAGGATTGTGACCCCAACCCCTGTCTCTCCCATCTTGATGGGATTGTGACCCCCACTCCTATGTCTCCCACCCTGTTGGGATTGGGACCCTCCAGTCCTATGTCTCCCACCCTGGTGGGATTGGGACCCCCAGTACCACATCTCCCACCCTCGGGGTGGATTAGGACTCCCACTTCTGTGCTTCCCACCCTGGGGAGGTTCAGAACCCTCCAACCCCATGTCTCCCACCCTGGTGGGACTGTGACCCCCCCAGCCCTGCATCTGCCACCCTGCTGGGACTGTGACCCCCCCAGCCCTGCATCTCCCACCCTGCTGGGACTGTGACCCCTCAGTCCCACATCTCCCACCCTGTGACAGTCCAGTCCCCCCACCCCTGCGCCCCCCCATCCCATTACCAGCTGGCCGTGGGCTGCAGCCTCAGGTTGGTGAGGGGCTCCTCCACGGGCAGCAGGACCTGGACGTTGGTGAGGGGCACGGGCAGTGCCAGGGCACTGGTGTTGTACCCGTACTCCACGCTGACCCTCGTGGCCCCGGGTGTGCAGTCCCAGCGCACACAGAGCCGCAGTGGTGCCGAGCTGGGACCCAGCCGTGAGAACTGTGGGATGTGGTGGGGTTTAGGGGGGCACCCGGACCCTCCTGCACCCCAGGATGGGTCCAGGGGAGTCCCAGCTCCCCCCAGCAGGGCTCACCTGGTACTTGAGCAGAGCCACGTTGTAGTAGGAGGCGGTGGGGCTCTGCTCCGCCTGTTTCTGCAGGTGCCCCGTCAGTGCTGCCATGTTCAGCCAGAAGTCCTTGGTGCTGGGGTCGCTCTGGGAGGGGTCGCTGGGGGCACGGGGTCAGAGGGGCAGTGGGACCTGGGCACCCCCAGAACCTGGCACCCCAGTCCCCAGCTCCCCATGGGACACCCAGACCCCCAGGGACCACATGGACCCCAATACCAGCCCCACAACACTACAGCTACTGGCCCCTGAGGGTGTTCAGAGCCCCAGGAACCCTGAAACCCCAATACCCAGCTCCCCATTGCTGCACCCACCAGCTCCCCATGACAACCAGAACCTCAGGGACTTCGTGTAATCCAAAATCCAGCTCCCCATCCCTACATGTACCAGCTCCTGAGAGTGTCCAGGCATACCTAGGAAATCAGGTACACTGTATAGCCCAAGACACAGGTCCCCATCACTGCATCCATCAATGCCAGGGTGTCTGCAGCTCCCCAGGCACCCCCTGTACCCCAATACCACCTCCCAAGGTCCCTGTATTCCCCCTTAGGTACCCCCTGTACCCCAATATCAGCTTTCTATCAATATACCCATGACTGCCAAGGTCTCTGCAGCTCTCCAGGCACCCCCTGTACTCCAGTACCACCTCCCAAGGTCCCTGCATTCCCCCAGGCACTCTGTGTACCCCAATACCAGCCCTCCACCACTACACCCACACTCTCCCAGGGTGCCTGTGCCCCCTGCCCCACATCCCCAGCCATGCAGGGTGTCCCCATGTCCCCACACCTGTAGAGCAGGTCGGTGTTGGGCAAGAACTGCTCGATGGCTCCAGCATTGAGCAGTCTGAAGCTCAGCACGGGAGGGGCTCCGGTCCCACTGAACACACGGACGATGCCAGCAGGGAAGGACATGGTGAGCTCCCCTGTCACCTTCACCAGGCAGCTGCCAGGGACAGTCCAGGGGTCAGTGGGTACCTCAGGCAGGACACAGAGGCTGGGGAGACCCCCAGGGACCCCCCCCAATACCTGTCAGCATCGTGCCCCTTGAAATAGGCATGGACATACTCGGTGAAGGCGGTGGCCACGGGCAGCGCATCCTGCGAGCCCAGCACCACAGGGCTGGGACCCCGGGACAGCCCTGAGTGGGGGCACACGGGGCGGGGAGGGTCAGGAGCACGGGTGGGACCCCCCGTTCTGTGCCCCCAGAGCTCCCCCCTGCCCCAGCACCCACCGAGAGCCGGCTGGGACACGGCGAAGAAGCCGCGCTCGCTCAGGCTGGCGGGCGCCGAGTGCGAGGGGCCGCAGCTCCAGGAGGGCGAGGGGCTCAGCGAGCGGGACTGCAGGGCAAGACATGGGGAAAAGGGGGTGGGTAGGGGGCTCAGAACCCCCCAACAGCCCAGCCCCACGCCCCCACAACCCCAGCCACTCACCAGGTCGCTGTTGCTGCCCAAGGCAGGGCCGGCCGGTGGGCGCTTCGTGCGAGAGCGGCGAGGGGGGGCCACGAGAGGGACCTCCCGGGGGGCTGTGCTGGGCCAGGCAGGGAGAGAATCTGGGGAGGGCAAGAGGAGGGGGCTCAGGAGAGAGCCCTGCCATGGCAGGACCCCCAGCAGGGCTCCAGAAAGGGCTCATCAGTGCCACGAGTTGGGCAAGACTCAAGGGGGTTGGGAAGAGGCAGCATTGAGAGTAATGGGGGGGAGGTAGATTTGGGGGGGGGGGGGGGGGCAGAGTTAAGGGTAAT
>JAWWEE010000062.1:7104336-7172651 GCA_035221455.1 Xenops minutus | reverse complement strand
GGGAGGGTTGGAGTGCCCAGCCCTGGAGGTGCCCAAGGCAGGACTGGCCGTGGCACTCAGAGCTCTGGGCTGGGGAAAGGTGGGCATCGGGCACAGGGTGGGCTCCGGGGGCTGGGAGAGCTTTGCCAGCCTCAGGGATCCTGGGATCCTGTGAAGGTGTTACAGAGAACACAGACATGGAACAGGAAAAGTCCTCCGAGGGCACCGAGTCCCAGCTTTGACCCAAGACCCCCACGGCCACTAAATGGGGCCCGTCCCCAGTGCCACATCCACACCCCTCAGACACCTCCACCCTTCGAGCCTGAACCCCCTTCCCATGAGATGTCCCTGTATCTCCCCCTTGCCCTGCTGGTCCCCGGGAGCAGAGCCTGACCCACTCCTGTGGGGTGTGCAGGGCCCCCAGGAGCACCCCACACCCCCCTCCAGCAGCACCACCTCCACAAGAGCCTCTTCCCAGGCTGTCTGCACTTCCAGGACCATGGAAGGCTGCCAGGACAAAGAACCATCAGGGGCACTTTTTAATTTGAGTTCAATTAAGCCCTGCAGAGCATCCATTCCTGTATTCCCTGGGAATTCCCAAAATAGAAGCAAGATCCTGGGTTAGTTTTTTGAAACATTGTCACTCTTCCTTTCCCATTCCTTATCCCCAAAATACTTTGTTACCGACTCACATGTTAGATGTCAACTCCAGAAATTCACACCAGAGGGGAGGGGGAGTGAAACACCATCACCTCCAGCACTAAAGTCACCTCCAGCACTAAAGCAATTCCCCCGTGTCCCTATCCACACAGCAGCTCCCTCTGGAGCACAGGAATTTTCCAAGTGGGGCTTTAGGATTTGGGACTTGCAGATCTCACAATAAAGTGTCCGATTTGCAGACTAATTCATGCCAAAAAAACCTGACACTGATGGAGGCAAACAAAGCTTGTTTTCCAAATTCCAAATAACAACAAAACCAATGAACTAAGGAAGTCATTGCAGTAAGTTCTTTCAATTTATACACAAAAACTCTTCCTCAATTTCACTCCCTCGCCCCCAATTCTTCCCATCACAATGCAGAATAAAAAGTGGAAAGGCATTTTCAATGCAATCTCAATATCTGACACTGTTTAATGTTAACACTGACCTTAAACTTATTTCAGAGAGGGCAGGTGGTGCTACTGCTACTCAGTTTCACAGCTTGTGTCCAACACCTTCATGTTTTCTTCATTTCCTTCATCTGCATTTGTGAAAAGCTCCGTGGTTGGATTTGTTGCTCTGGTTTGATGGAGATGCTCTCACAGGTTCCTGTAACACACCCAAGAGGAAGCACAACACAGCACTTCCACCAGTTTGGGGGTTTATCCATTAAATGTGTAAATAATTCCAAATGCCAGGTGATACCTGGGTTTTAGAACAGTGGAAATCTAACCTAAGTTTGGAAAGATTTGGTGAATCTTCAGGTTTTAAGCTGAATGTAATATATGCCTTTCACTGGTGCCTAGAAGCAAACATGTTAAAGAATATCAAATGAGTATTTTCCAAATGTGCAGTGATAAGTCATAATGAAAATCACAGCCCTCAGAAAGATAAAAGCCTTTGCTTAATGGGACATAAATACAAATTCCTGCACAAGCAACTACATCTGGAAATCTTCTTCAGATTCAAAGACTTAAAGGAAAACAGTCAACATTTAATTTGAAAAGTTATTTATTTTGAGAACTTCAACTTGCACATTGTACAAAAATTTGACAAATTCAGCAAAAAAATCTATAAAATGCTGTGGGGGGGTTTTTCCCTAACATATTAACATAATAATTTTCCAAAGGGTAAGAGTTAAGAAAACCAAAAATAGGCACATTTGTTCCAGTCTGTCTGCAGTAAAGTGTGATTAAAAACATCCCTGTCTTGTTGAGGTATCAAACTGCAAACTTTGGTAATGGTAGAAAAATACAAAGTGAGCCTTCTGAGTGGCAGGTCCAATACATGGTTCATAGAAAAGCCAGAATAGGTTATTTTTGATTTCCAGGTAGAAATGCAGTAAAACAAAGACAAAAAAACCCCTCAACACACCTATGTCTAGGAAACCTGATCCTCTGCAAATGCACACTAGTCACACACAGCTACGGCGTTCCGTGTTCCCCAAGGTCCGGCTGGCAAGGAAAACAAGTCAGTGCTTATGAAAAAGATCTACGTGGTGATTCAGAGCCCAGTCTTCCAGCAAAGGACAAAAGGCACTTAAGAATGGCTTTAGGATATTCCACAATGGCATTTCGGGATAGAGGACAGCGCCTGGCTGAACAAATCCTTCCCTAAAACAAGTCCAGTGAGGTAGTACTTCATATTGCTCCAACTACTTGGCTCTAAGCAAGCAGCTTTATGGTTTTGATATACAAAATTAGCAGGAAATGGCTTTTTGTCAAATGTATAAAACCCAGTTCTTAAAAAAAGTAGCAAATACCCACTCATGATACAAAGCCAGAAACCATCTTGTACAAATTGAGTATCAAAATGCTGCCAAGGTGATGCACAAGTCTACCTTGATGGCCAAATCCCCAGACAGTGAAGATTGTTCTAGCAACCAAGCCATTTTTGGAATAAAAAATAAAAATAAAGGGGGCATGGGGGGCACTCTGAGAACTTTCCTCATCATTAGCAGCCTCACCGGAAGCACTTTCAGTCCATTAGAAACAAATAACTCTGTGCTGATGAATGGCAGGTTTGAGGGGAGGAAAAAACCAACGCAAAATTCAACATTTAAAACAAAAAACAAAATCCACGAACATACAAAAGGATAGTCCTTGGAGTTTATAGTTTTTTTAAAAACAAGGAAGACTTAGAACCTTTTTAGGGGTCTGGGACAACACAGACTACTGGATTTTTTTTCCTTTAAATTAAGCCCACGGTAAGTTTGAACCCAGGGAGATGAGAAGTGCTTTACAGAATCACCGGCCGTTGCCGTAGCCAGGGAAGAGCTGGGCGAGGATGTCCTGCAGGGGCTCGTTCACCTCCATGCTGTAGGTCTTGCCCAGGTCGTAGCGACAGGCGGGGCAGCTGTACACGTCAGCACGGAAGGACCTGTCCAGGCAGTCCTGAGGGGCACAACACATGCTGCCTGAGGGAGGGCACTTGGGCTTTGCAGCTGGCCAAGGCCAAGGTGGGCAGGAAACCTCCTTTGCTCAGTGCAACAGCACGTGCAGCTCAGCTGACAGCAATCCTGGGGGCAGCGTTGGGGTGAACGGGATCAGGGAATTCCAGAGCGGTTTGGCTTGGAAGGACCTTAAAGCCCATCCAGTCATGAGCAGGGACACCTTCCACCAGCCCAGGGTACTCCAACCTGGCCTTGGACACTTCCAGGGATCCAGGGGCAGCCACAGCTTCTCTGGGCACCCTGTGCCAGGGCCTGCCCACCCTCTGAGCCAGGAATGCCTCCCCACTATCCCATCTATCCCTGCCCTCTGGCCACGGGAAGCCATTCCCCCTTGTCCTGGCACTCCGTGCCCCTGTCCAAAGTCCCTCTAAACCTAAAGGGCTAACTCCTTTAGCAAAGGCCATGCCCAGCAAAGCCACCCGTGCCCTCCTGAGTCCGAGGCAGCTGCAGGGCAGCCCAGCAGAGCCCCGGAGCCCTCACCTTGCACACGTTGTGCTGGCACACGGTTGTGACGGGCCGGAACACGACCTCCTGGCAGCAGATACACAGGAAGGCCTCCTCCACCTTGTTTAGAAATTTCTGGAAAGACATTTGAATCAACTTAGTGCTACTACCCTCTGAAAGATACACAAAACCAACCCAAAGCCCCATCCCACGTTAAATGCAAGGCATTGCTTTGGTCATAGAAGGTTTTTCCACAAAACATGTAAAAGGAGTCACACTAACCATGCTGGGGATGTCTATACTAAAATAAACCACTACAGGTCTGAGGCTGTTTCTTTAATGCAGCCAAGAGGTTTGTATGCAGGGACTGCACAACTACAGCTGGCCCTTTATTTCTGGGGATAAAAGCAGGATATACCGGTCCATCTTTGAGAGCCTCTAGTACTTCATTCCACAGTTTTTCATTGGCTTCATCACTTTTTATAAGAGATTTTTGCTGGGCTGTCAGCTTGTATGGCTCAACTTTAGTTTTCTTTGGAGTCCCTGCTGGAGAGGGGACGAGTTTTTCCTCCCCACCTGAAAGAAAACACAATAATTTTTTGAACAAACCAATAAAAACCCAGCAGAAAAGAGTAACTAAGTAAAATGCACAAAAACCTACAAGGCTTTCTCTGTCCACTTGCCTACTCCACAAACCTGCTGATTTCCTTTTCCTCTTTCCTTTCCCTGGGGTATCAAACTCATCATCTCCATTATTTTCTTTTTCCTTATCTTTATTTGCAACAGCTTCCAAATATCCTTCAGGATACTAAAAGGGAAAAAAACAAAGACCATCCAATGCAGAGACACCAGTTTAGGCTTAACAGACTAATACAGGTTCAAGACTGACCTCTGGAGAACTGCTCCAGGGGCAGTTTTAATCTATTTTAAGCAACAGATCCCTGTTCTTGTTGAACCATTTATGCAGACTATAGAAATTATATTAAAAAAAGTGAATTTTGTCCCTTTAGCCTCCTGATGTATAAAGAAAACAAACAACTTGCAAGACTGGAGGCATTTGTGTCCCCCTCAGTCTCAATTGTTACATAAGGATCACCCTCAAAACGAGCACGTAACAGAAAAATTCCTCCTGTCCATCAGGTTCAGTGTCCAGGTGATGTCCCAGGGGAATACCTGCATTGTTAGGCCAAGCTTTTTCATCCTGTCCTTTCCCTCTTTGGTCCAAGGAGCAGGTTCTTCATCATCCCTCCTAAGCAGGTAACGCCACACTAAAAATCCAGATTTCCCTGTCTCGGGCCAGTATTTCACAACCTGGAAAAGTCACAGCAAGTCCATCACACACTGTAAGACCCCGTGGCCAAATGATCTTTTCCTCACTGAGTCAGCCCACTCCAACCCTGCTCACCTTATAAATGCCATCGTATCTGTTCCCCTCCACAGGGGCGTACTTGCTGTGCTTGCCTCCCTTGACGTTCCTCACCACTCGCACTGGTTTCCCAGCTCTCCAGTCCTTGGCCTCAGCCCCATGTTTGTCATTGATGGGGGCACTGCAGTTCAGAGCCAGAGCTCTGCAACACACACCAGCCACTTCAGTGCTTTTACCAGCCTGTCTTAAACAACTACACTTTGTCATAGCCTGTGTAACACCACAAACTGCACAGACAGTAATTGAACCTCCTGATGGGGGCACAGTTTGAATATGCTGAGCATTCACGACATCAGCCTCATGCAGCAGCACAGACCACCCCCTCCACTCAAGGCCATGATTATTTTCAGACTTCCACAAGATCTGCTCTCCCAAGGTGACCAGGGGCTGCAAAAGCCTTCAGGAGAGAGTATGGCCACTCCTACACCAATTTGCTACTCTGTTCCTCAAGTTTCAGCCAATATTACATGTGACACCATTTACAGTTCTGTTCCATTATAGTGCACTGAGAGAAGCACTTCCATTGTCCAACAGATCTGCAGCCCCCAGCAGTTTTCCCTTGGATACAAACATGCCAAACAACCCCCCATGGTGACAGACTGCCAGGTACCGAGGTTGCAAGGGAGCACAAGTGTTGCCAACCTGTTCATGTTGGTGAGTTTTTGATCACAAGACTGCTCTGCCGTGCGTTTGTTCCCAGAGAGGTCCCGCCCTCCGCTCCCCGTGTACGTGAAGGAATTTCCATGATCCTGAAACAAACGTGGATGGTTTTGACACATTCACCCCAATAATTCAATAAAAGCAAAAGAGTAAAATCAAGCAGATTTAGCAGGGTATTCTCAAAACAAGGAAAGATGCTGCCTGTGCTTAAGCTCCCAGATTGAGCCTGAGGTTCTCCCTGACACTGCCAGCAGAGGGTGTCAGGGTGACAACTGTCAGGGTGACAGCTGCTGTCTTGTCCCACCCCTGAGCAGTGCCAAGGACCGCTGGGCAGCACATGGACCACACAGGATCTGCTGGAAGTGAAGATCTGGCAGCACAGACCATGAGACTCTGCTCACACTTTGGGTGCAATGGAGACCCTGAAAAGGCAGCTAAGGATTCTGAGATTAAAAGCTGACACAGGGATAATAAACTTAGTTTAGATGTTGCTCAGGTTGGCACATATTACTGTAGTTTTTCCTTGCCTAATTTTCTTCTGAATAAGCAAAGATGGGCAAGTGTCTGATGTAGGGTGTGAAAAATAACTAAGGCCAAGTCTTTAACAAGTTAGTTTGGTTCTGGGCATAAATAACCAAAATCCACTTACTATGTCATCTTCATAGCCCCCTGCCAGGACCAAGGAGTAGGCCCCGTCGTTGCTTCTGCCGTGTATCCCGGCCACGTGGGGCCTGTGTACTCCAGATTCACTCACCTGCAACACAGAGCAGCCTTGGCATGGAACTGCTGCCAACAGGCCCCAAACAACAGCACCACCCTGCTCTGGGAGACCTGTAACAGCAACCTTCACCTAACACCCGAAAACAAGGTCTGGATAGCTCAGTGCTTTTTAGTTCCCCAGCTTTCTAGTAGGACGAGAAACCTCCTTTTTTAATATATGTAGATATTTAAGAGATCCTTTCCAGGGGAATACAGGGAGATACCACAGATACCCAGGACAAACTCCTGGAAACAAATATGTTTGCTTTGGGGTTTTTGAGTTACCAAAAAGAGCACCAAAGAAAAATAAATCAGCACTTGATAGGGCTGGATAATGCAGCATTAGTTATGGAACACTTGATCCAGACAAAGCCAGAATTCTTTCCCTTCTGCACTTACATATCCAGTGACACACACTCCAAGATTAACTGTTTCTTCTAAGAGCTGGATCATTCCCAGTTTTCCCTACAGTGAGCCAGGCTGGGATTCAGCTTCATACCTGAACTCTGAACTTCCACATGGTGCCAACGGGAATCCCAGGAATTGGGCCATAGTGGTTCGAGGGGACAATGGTGCATTCCTTGGTGCGACCAACACATGCCATGCCCTGGTTCAAAGAGCAAGACCAATCAGCCAAGAATGCAAAGGAACCAACACACACAGGGTAAAACAGCTCTGCACTGACCTTGCCCCAGTCTCTCCGCGAGGATGAGTTGGCAGATGCCATCTTTTGTTTCTTTTTACTTTCTTTTAATTTTTCTCCTGCTAAAACCACCTCACTTGCATCATTCCGACATTCGGGGCAATACCTAAAGTCAATGAAAATTAACAAAGTAGCAAAGCCTTAAATTAAAAGAGAATTTCCCCCAAACATACTGAGTTATGTTACAATTTCCCCATGTGAAACTAGGAAGGACATGGAAACACTCTCATATGGAATTAGACCTGTATCATCTACTGTCCAGGCACCACCTGCTAAGCCACTGCAGACGTGTCAGGAAATCAGCAGTATCATAAAATCATTGTATAAAATGCTGAACGGGGCAGAAGGAACAAAACTCTGTATTTCAGTGTCTACAGGTGTATCAAAAGATGGGTATCACTGTATGTATTTCACACACAAACCAGCATCTATCACCAGCCCAACCTGATGATGTGACCTGGGGACTGCCTGTAATGACCCCCTGCACAGGTGAAGCCTCCTGGAATCAGGTTCTCATCTGGGACTTGGAAGGGACCTTAGAGCTCATCTCATTCCACCCCCTGCCACAGGCCAGGGACACCTTCCACCACCCCAGGGTGCTCCAACCTGCCCTTGGACACTCCCAGGGATGGGGCAGCCACAGCTTCTCTGCCCAACCTGTGCCAGGACCTGCCCACCCTCCCAGGAAGGAATTTATTCCCAATATCCCATCTAAACCTGCCCTCCTTCAGCCTAAGGCCGTTCCCCCTTGTCCTGTCATTCCATGCCTTTGTGAAACGTCCCTCTCCAGCCTTCTTGTGAGCCCCCTTTGGGTACTGGGAGGTGCTAGAAGGTCTCCAAGAGACCACAGAGGTTCCTGAGAGCCACTTCCTATTCCAAACCTTCCCATGTCCCTAGTAACTCAGTTTCATAGATGGGGCAAGGGTGTAAAGCAATGTTTATAGTCTAAACCCATTAGTATGGATCAAAAAGGATAAGGTACGGTTCTTTCTACCATGTAGACCATCTTAATTAGCACTAATTGCGTCCTTTGCAGTGGAGTTGGAGAGCCAGGGTGTGAATACAGTTGGAGTGAATACAAGCACAGTGAATACAATCTCTCCTTGCTGGGGAGGGTTACCAGGGGCAGGATGGGCAAGTTTGCTCCTCTCACTGCCTTCATTTCACAAAGGAAAACATCAGCACCGACCTGCACAGCTGTCAAGGCAAGCCCTGTCATCAACATCTGGTTCAACAACAGGCATCGTGAATTTCCAACCAATCCAATGGAAAATAACTGTGGCAATGGGCACAATAATTAATTGTTCAACCCCATTCACAGGCACAGCAAGACATGGAATTCGGTCGGTCCAATGGCAAATATTTGCTGACTAGATAAGATCAACAGCATT
The DNA here is from genome assembly GCA_035221455.1 of Xenops minutus. Taxonomy (NCBI): domain Eukaryota; kingdom Metazoa; phylum Chordata; class Aves; order Passeriformes; family Furnariidae; genus Xenops; species Xenops minutus. The sequence goes on along the minus strand of JAWWEE010000062.1, from coordinate 7,164,138 downwards.
GGAGTTCCGGGCTGTTTGTAAATCAGTCAGTTTTGATAGTTTTGGGTGACTGGTCATCCTAAACCACACAAATACTGGAAGGCAAATATTTTAAAAGAAAACCACAAACTACTGCACGAAGGCAGTAAGATTCGGCCAAAAAAAATAACAGAGCTGGTGGAATTCACAGTCACTTGGCACACATTACCATAAACAAATGGCAAAAAATCTGCAGTCCCAGCAAAGAGCACATCAGCACTCCTGAGAGGGAGGGAAAAAATTGGAAGTACAAGTTACATTTGAACCTGCAGGTTCAGAATGGAAAAAGATTACCTGAATGGCTGGGTTGCTACCGAGCCATGATTTGTGTGCTCTCACCTTTCAGATTAGAGGAGATACCACACAGAGGGAAGTTTGTGCTGATGGACTTCCCAAAGCTACCAAAAGCAGAGATTGGCTGCTTCCCTCAGAGACCAACATGTCCCCAAAGCCCTCAGTTCCCCAACTGCAAGCAGAACATGAGGAAAAGGATCCCTGTAGAGCCATCAGTTCCTCACACAAAGGGGACTCTAACAAGAATTTCAGCAAAACCTGAAAAAGCCAAAGTACAAACCCCCCCTCCCACTTCCTGCAGTGCTGGTAACAGGGAAGTCCCATTTCCCCCTCTCTCTGACCTACAACTGAGACATGGAAGTTCATGAAAGCCTCAGGAACTGAGAACTACAACATTTTAGTGACTCAGTTTGCAGCTTCTCGGAATTCTATGGCAAGAAGTGAACAAAACCTCATCCCACAGAGCCTTTCCAGTGCTCTCTGACCACCAGCAGCTTGAAGAGCTTCCCCTCCATCAGGTACCTGCTCCAAGGTCAGGAAATACCCCACTAATATTACCTGAAGGCAGAAGTCCACTTGGATCACGTTCCCATAATGGGGGAGGCTCAGTAGCCTTTAATCTCCTCCCTTTTTGGTTTTCTATTTTTCACAATTAGCAGCTACTTAGGGGAGAAAATCACAGCATTCTGTGGCTTTCTAAGAGCTTTTTCCTCTAGATAAAAAAACCACCAGTATTTTTTGCAAGTGTGAAAGGAAGAAAAAGGTGAATGAAGCATTAATTTATTCCCAGGAACACTGTGGATTTCAGGTTTTTTAAGGAAAGCAAAAGCATTATGAACTACTTGAAATTAAAGATTCATTTACCTCTATAAGACAACTAGAAATATCTAACTACCTATTTGTATATTTACCTATTTGTAAATATTTTCAGCTAAGGTACCAACAAATCATCAGCTCACTGTTAACTGATGTATCTCACTAAAGTGACCAAGAGACTTGAGGAGTGGAAGGGTTTTTTAAGGGAAAAAATGGAATTTTTACCTCTTTCCACACAGAGTGTGAGGGGCAGCAGCCACAGAGCACATTGTTACCAGTGCTGAAGAGTCTCTGCCATTTATTTGATATTGTCAGATAAGCAATGAAGATTTCACCTTAAAAACCTCTACAGCAGCGGATCTGGCAGCTCAAGAAACCTCCATCTCCCCAGCACATGCACTTTTCTAAGATGACATGGAATGCTTCTAATAATGCACTTCATTTTTAGCACATGAGAGGCATTTTAGGACTTAGACAAGTCTTTGCTTTCAGGTGAATCCACAGTGAGTGTCAGAGTTTCCAGCAGAAAACCAACCATCTTTAGAAAATGTCAAGTATCCACAATATTCCCCAAAAATTCCACATGTTCTACATCCTTTTCAGCACCAACATTTTACATTTCACTCTTAGCTAGCCTGGATGCTGTGATTGACCAGCCAAATATGTCTTTAGCACAACAGAAGACAATCAGGGAGCTCAAGGGAGCTCTAGGAAGGGATTGAGGCAGCAGAGACTACAAGCAAGGGTGGCTTTAAGAGGTAAATAATAAATTAAGGCAGATAAACTCTCTTACCCCCACATCAATAATGCATGTTCATTACATGCATAGCAAAATGCTGACAGATTGCTTCTCCAGCCTCTGGAGACAGAAACATCATCATGTCTTAATAAAAAACTTGTGCACCTGGGTTCATACTATACAGAGCTTTATGCAGGTAAATAACTTCATTACCTGGGTGGCAAATGATGGGTGAGGAGGAGAGGTAAGAAGCTGTCTGCATCCCTTATAAAATCATCCTACTTATCATCTCTATAGGTCTCCAAAACACCAACCCTGTAGTTCGAATCTTTTGTACAAGCACAAGTTGCAGGGAGAGTCCCACCCCCAAGAAACGGCACCTTCCTGCCCTTTCACCCTGAACAAAACCATGTCAGGGGCAAGAAAGGCTCTCAAATGCCATCTCTGCTGTTTCATGGGAGGAAAGAAAGTCTCCCCCTGCTCCATCAGCCACCCTTTTTAGAGCTTTTAGAGAGCTGGCACAGGATGGCACAGCGACCACGCTGGGAATCCTGGTTCCACCACTATTACAACCAACCAAGCACCATCAACAGCTCAATTCCAAGACAGGGCTTGGTGAATAAACCACTGGACAAAACACTTCAGCCTTTAGTACAGCCGTTCCTGGTGCCCTTAAACAAAGGGATAGCACAATAAATTGTATTAATTGCATCTGTTACAAACAGGAATGGCAGCAAGGGGCAGCTCTCCCGATGACCAAGGCAAACAGAACACCAGCATCCTGCCCTGCTGTTTCAGAGCAGGGTTTCACAGGCAAAACTAAGGTTTAGCCCACAGTTCTAGCTGCCAGTCTCTCAAATTAATGCCACAAAATCCTTTAGGGTTCCTCACTTTTGCAGTGCCCAACTCCCCACAGATTCTGCTTCCTGCGTGGTTTCGGTGCCTGCTGAGTTGTGAGAGCCCAGGGATGATCTCTGCACTCTGCAAGCCCAGAGGCTCAGCACAGAGACAGCAAACTGGGATTTTCCATCCCAAATAAAAAGGGGAAAATTCCGTTTGGAAACATCATGTTTCCCATTGCAAAAGGGATCGATTTGCAGCCTGTTGCATATGAAGAAATGCAACCAATGCTGGCTTTGGTATGCTAATACCACCTAATCCATTAAACGCTTCACCTTTTTTCCAGTCACTGCTTCAAAACCATAGCCAGGCAGAAATGTCTTGGAGATGAATAAGCAGAAAGCTGTCAGCATGGCCATGGAAATGTGTACAACAACAAACTAAGTTCTCTTATGCCTTCTCACCAAAAGAAACATGTCTTGGCCTCTGTGTCACACACATTCACCATCAATAAATCCAAGTTAAATCCTGCAGCTGAAAAGCCATCCTCTGTTGAACCTGAACTTCCAGATTCTGACACTTCAGCACGTGCCTCATGCATTATCCTTCCCATTTTTGATGGTGTCACTGAATCACAACTTTTACCACCACAGCTACATGAAAATCAGTAATGCTTCTAAACCAAGAGGTGTTTTTCAATGTTAACCTACAGAGAGGGAATATCAAATCCCTTATGGCATGCATTTATGGATGAAGCTTCTTTAAAAATTAATAAAATGACAGACTGGCCCTGCAAAAGGGACCTCTTGCAGGAAGAGTTATCACAAATCAGAGTGGATATTAAAAGCTCTGTCCTGTAAACACTCAAGCAGCACAGCAGTCAGAGAGTCAATCAAATGCTGGATGCAGAAATGGCAAAAGGAGTTTCCCTTTTTATGGAAGTGCAGGGATAAACCCTCAATGAGCTGCATGGGAGCTGCAAACAACAAAAGAAAACTTGGCCCATCCTGAGCCAGTATAAGGATTTATAAAGCACTAATTTCTTGAAGAAGTCTTTCAAGTGTCTTGTGTGTTTGAGGCCTTCAGGAAAGGTAGATCGTTCCACTCCCCTGCTAAAGACAGAGTTAATTACACTGCATGTTGTGTGCCCTGATTGCACCTGCAGAGGGTTACACAGGGTAGAGCTTTCTCTTGGCCTGGCCACACAATAACTCCCTGGGCATTCATTTCCCTCTGTTGACAAGCTCTTGGAAGGCTTTGTAAAAGATTTGTCCCCTTTTGAGCCAAAGGGCTGAGTGACTTTCAGGTCTGGAAAGCTGCCAAGAAGAGAACCCAGCCACCTTGATGTGCAGAGCCACCTACTTGGTTTTCTCTGTCTTGCCCTCACTTCCTCCAAATATCAGCTACTGATGGGCATGGGGGAAGGTCTGTGTGGTAGGAATGAACATCACCAACATAAACCAAGGCTTGGCATCATCACTCCTGCTCAGGTAATCCCAGCAGAGAGGTCACCTCCTCTTTCCTTCTCAAGGGTCTCTTCAGGCCACCTTAGTGAAGTTAAGTCTTATCACCCATTCCTTCAGGGCTTGCTCAGAAGCAAGTTCTTTTCACTGGCTCAGTCACCTGTAGAACCACAAACAAGGACAGACCCTAACACTGCTCATGGACAAGGACAGACCCCAGTATTGTTCATGGACAAGGACAGACCCCAGCATTGCTCATGGACAAGGACAGACCCCAGCACTGCTCATGGACAAGGACAGACCCCAGCACTGCTCATGGACAAGGACAGACCCCAGCACTGCCCATGGACAAGGACAGACCCCAGTATTTTTCACAGACAAGGACAGACCCCAGCACTGCCCATAGACAAGGATGGACACCAGAACTGCTCAAGGACAAGGATGGACACCAGAACTGCTGTTCCCAACACACCTACTGTCTCACACAAGGACCACACCACTTGGATCAGTAAGTCCAGCCAACACCACGAGCCATTCCAGCCAACAAAGCCCAGGCAAAAGCACACCCGGGTGTCTCTGGAACACAGACCCTACCTAGCCACATGGACAGGGTGGTGTTGGGAGCAGGGGAGGGGAGGTGGCCAACCAACATACCTGCTCTCACTGTACTCCTTCTTCTCTCTGACGCGCAGCCACTTCCGAAGGAGGAAGCGCTTGCGCCGCGGGGACGCGCTGGGTGTGGAGCAGTTGGACCAGGGGGTGTCCTCATCACTGGACGGGGTGATCTCAATGGATGGGAGCTGCAGGTATTCCTTGCTGGAGGAAGGAGACTCCTGGTACCTGCTGGCCTCCAGGCTCTGCTCCTGCACGTTCTTCATCCGCCTCATCTTGAAGCGCTTCCTGCGCAGGGTCGGGGTGGACGAGCTGGACCAGGCACAGCCGCCCTCCACCACCTGCTGCTCGGGGACTCGCAGTGCTGGGAGCTGCAGGGTTTCTGTCATGGTGGCAGCTGGCATCAGACGCCCTTGTCCTCCTTCTGCTCCCACCCCCGGGCGCTCTCGCTCTGATCTCGGTGTAAACCACACCACAAAGCCACAACTCGCCTTCCTCCTCCTCCTCCTCCTCCCTCGCCCAGTGCAAGACTGCCCTCCCTGCTCAGGCAGGAAACCTCATGTTCTTCACGTGCTCTCATTTAACAACCAGCGGGGTGGGGAGGGGATGTTCAGGACACGGACATGCCACAAGGCAAGCCAGTTTCGAGTTTCTTTTCTCCTTCTCGTCTCTACAGAACAAAGTCCCTCCCCTGCCTGGTCTCGCTCAGAGCAGGTTTAGCACCGAGACGAGGCTTTGCCAGCAAGGGCTTGGCTCGGTTTCAGCTTCCCCCTCTTCTGTCCTCTGCCTAATGTTGGCTCAGGAAAGAAAAACCTCCCGGGGCTGCTCTAGGAAAGTCAGCTGAGTCTTCTCAAGAGGCGAGGCAAGTGTGGAGAGGAGCGGCTGGAGCTGTGAGGAGGTCAGAGAGAAACAGAGGGAGGGGAGGAACAATAACCGGATAAAATCGGGAGAAAGAGTAGCAGGAGCAGCCTGTTCTTTCCCCGCAGCGGGTCAGACATTCGCAGGCAGCTGTTGCAAGTGTAACCGCGCTCTTAATCCCAAGAGACAGGGGTTACATTACCAAATATGCTGCTGCTACAAATCAACACAGGGGGGAAAAGGGTAAGGAGGGGGAATAGCCTTCTGGAGGAGCCAATTGGACAGGGCTGCTCCTTGTCCCACCTTCCCGCTCAGAAATCCCACCCTGTGGAAGGAGGGAGGGAGCAAAACTTGGGATTTCAGCCTTCTTTCACAACTGGGTCTGGTTTGTCCCCTTTGGCTGCTCCCAGAGAAGGCAAAGGAGGAGAGAGGCTGAGGAACAGCTCGAAAAGCAGCAGGAGGCACCAGAACGGGGCAGCTGGGTGGGTTTTCAGCTGAGTTTCACCCGAGTGAAAGCTGAGCAAAGAGTTCTCGGAGGGCAGGGATGCTGCTTCCAAAATGACAGTGTGTGATGGATGGTCTCAGGTCCAGCGACCAACAAAGACACCACATACAGACAACTGCACATGCAGAACAGATTTTGCACCAGGAGAAAGACACAGACTACATTGCTCAGGCTTTAATACACTAAGGAAACTCTACCAAAGGTCAAGCATTTGGAACTTCAGCCACAGGACAAGGGAAAATCCTGCTAATGAAACCACAGCAGGAAAAACAATCAGAGTGACAGATTCTCCATGAGCATCCTCTAAATTTCCCTGAATGGTCCTACATGAAGCTGTGTTTTCAGGTGAAAAGAGGGACATAGAATTCAAAATCTCCAATGCACAGACCAGAAATCAGCTGTGTGCTGCCAGAAAAAAAATAAAGCTCTAAATCAACCTGATGCAGCTTTAGTTTTCATTGTTCAACTGCCTGAACCTTTAAAAATATTAGCTTCAGGTTAGAAAATATTTGTCAATCCAAATCAAAATAGTTATTCTTGCATGGCCTGCCTCGGTTTTGTTTGAAAATAAACTTCACAAGAATGCTGAACATCAGAAACTGCCATGAAACGAGTCAGAAAAGGAAGATTTATAACAGCAGGAATAAGTGGGAAGGAAACATTTCACTAATACGACAGGGGAGGTTAAGTCCTCAATTGCTGTATTTAATTTCTGCACTGTCCTGTTTGCTCTGCTCATTCTGGAAGTCAAGAGCTTGAGCAGCTCTTCAAATGGATTTCTGGAGCTCCTGTCACCTTGGTATCTGTTTTACAAACACCCCCTTAAACAAAAGGCAAATAAATGTGGGAGGTTTTCAAGTCCAAGAAACAAAAATCCACAGATTAGACCAAATGCCAATATTCCATATTGCAAGACTTGCATGAGTAGCTTTGCATCTTCTCTGCCTCGAGGGCTGATACCTTTTCTCCTCCTCTGGACAAACCTGGTCCTGAGCACTTTGGATGATTCTTATCATGTCACCAGCACCATCCAGGAGCCACCTGTACAGAACATTGCTGGCTACCTCTCAGTTCCACAAATTCATCTTCTTCCCATGGCATCTGGGAATCAAAACCCTACAATATCTAATTGTTATCCAAAATGTATGCACTTTTACCCAACCCACCTCCCTTCCCCGGGGGAAGGGCTGAGTAGCCCTTTGGAGACTATCAAAGTTTTGCTCTGTGTATTAATGAGTTTGATTTCCTGGAACATCTTTTATCAGCTACACAGGAGTCTCATTTAATTGCAGAAATAAGGACAAATAAGGGTCAAAGGTTGCACTTTGGCATGGTTCCTTTGGCCAAGAACTGCAGAGGACATTGTAAACCCCCAGAATCCCCATGGATATTACCTAATTAATCAACAAGAGACTCATATAACATTGCTCCAGGCCATAGGAGCATTTGGAAATCACTTTTTTATTAAGGGACAAGCTGACCCTGTCACAAATCTGCTTTTAGTTGCCAGGGCCATGCCAGCACCTCATCCTCACTGCACACTAAAGGAATTCCCTTCAAGACAGGGATTCTTTCCCATTCCCTTCACACACAGAGCTTGAATAACTCTCTCAGGCTGTGCCTCCCCTTAGGGTTGGGTGCACACACACAGTGGGTATCCCTTTAACTCCAAGAACTTCATGGATTAGTGAGCAACTTCTTTGCATTCCAACATTCCCCACACGTTTTTGTCCTGGAGAAGGGATGCTGGCCACCTGCTTGATGCTCTGAGGAAAGAGAAGCTCTGGAATGAGAAACAGCTCAACAACCTGACCCACAGAGTACAAAATCCCAGCCATGAGCAAGCACTATTTCTGGACAAATCACTGTTTCCATGAGAGCTGAGTGTTGCTAGACTTGTTTTATGACTACTCCTGTAGTTTAATGATCCATCTAATGACGGATTTATTTGAGCAACAAATGGTTGTCAATGCTTCAGGTTGAGCAACAACCTCCCTGCCTTTCTCCTACTCAAATATTCTGGGGTTTCCACTGTCGTCAGAAGAGCACTTATGAATTGAGCAATGAGGAAAGAAAAATCATATTAAACAAAAATTAAAAATCCCTTCCCTGGATGAAGAGAGTGAGCTAATGCAGCCCAGATTCTTTGGCTGTCCTTTCCCTGTGTTTAAGGGATAGCAAAGTGCCATTCCTGGTAGATGAATACAGAGGAGTAGCTGGCACTGAGAGTGGACTGGAAGAAAACGATTTTATCAATTAAAAGCAGTCATTTTTAAACACAAGAAATACATCCAGCCTCTGGAGAAGACTAACCAAGTCACTCAGATGCACATCTGGCTACAGAAGCTCTGTCAGGTCAGGCAGGGAGATCACTGCACTTACAGACTTGGAAGAATTCAAGCAGAATTTCCCTTTTCCTACAATTCAGTTTATTTTCCTTGCTGTGCACACAGCTGAAAGTGGCAGCTTCTGCATGAGAAACCTGCCATGCCTGCAACACAGCAAGCCCTGCTAGGCCAGAACTCTTTATTTTCAAATTCCAAAAACACGTGTTTTTCCTTGTTATTATTTGTGAAAATTCTAGAGTAATATTGTGATATTCAAAGGAAAACCAAATATGTTTATCTGCACTTACTTCCACATTCTCACAGCCTCCTGCAAGAATAGTTATGTTACCTTTGGGACTGGAACCTTCACAAGCACTTGAGCCATCTTTTGGTCTTTGACTATTAAATTAGATGAGTTCTGTTACAATTTGACATCTGACAACTTGTGGACACGTCCAAGCAGCAGGTACTGACTAACAATTCTTACTTGGGTGCCCCCCAGCCCTGTCCCTTTAAATCATGCCCTCTCAGCCAGCAGTTGCTCTCCTTTGAACAGTAAAGCCCATTTTATTTTGGCTGTGTGACACCAGATACCTGCATGTGTTGTTCTCTGAAACCCAAGGCCTCTGCTCCAAGACAGATGATAAATTTCACAGGCTGCAGGGCTCGTGTTCTCCCCAATTCTTCCCTACTCGGTGCAATATTTCAATTAAAACTCCAACCAGCATTTGGATAAATGGCATAAACTGCCCTCTGGCACAGGACTTGGCTATATCTGTTCTCTGGTCAATAATGGTTGGCCTCTGAATTAAAGTGAGGTGTGTCCATACCTGTGCTCACAGTGCAAAGCACAGCCCACACACGTCAGAGGTGAATTACGGCTCAGCCATCCCCAAAAACAGGGGCAGCAACTCTCAGCTCCTACTGGGACCACATCACCAACCTCGTGGGTGACAATATGGGACATGTCCCCCAGCTCTGCTAGGAGATACATTCCACAAAGCTTGTGGAATAGGTATTTTATCACATATCCAATATTTATGTGTGTTATCACAGATTAGTTGCTCCCTATTTTAACAATAGTTTGAGAGGTGGAAAAAAGGCTGATTCCAACAAGGCTTTCTGCTTGGAGGTTAATCTGTATAGATATTCTGTTTATATTTGTATATATATATATAAATATATATTTTTTATCTGTAGAAGGTATTAGCTATAGATTAATGCCTCCTTGTACCTTCCCTTTCAAAAGAAATAATTCTCATGTCAGCAATACCCATTAAAGACTTCAGCCCCTGAATTCTCACTAGGCCTCTCAGGTCTGGCCTCACACAGAGCAGCAGTCCCCAGATGCTTCAGATACCATCCAGAATTCCAGAAACTGTCAAAAATGATTCCAATAGCCCAGCACATGGTGTATCTTTTCAGCATTAGGTCAGAGCTTTCACAGTTAATTTCTTCAGGCAGTGTTCTGCCTCCAAATTCAAGGGGACAGTGGAGCCAAAGAATGGCAGAAATACAAATAAAATCAGTGTCCTGGCTTGGCAACAACAATCCACGAGAAGACAGCAACAGGGCAAAGGGGCCACGACCTGTTTCTCAGTGTGAGTTCCCTGTACGACTTAGAACTGAAGGGAATTATTTGGCACTGCCTGTTTACACTGATCCACACCTCTCACTTGAGCAGCAGAAAGAGAAGCTCATCTCTTCTCCTAAGATTAGTGGAGGGCATCTGGGATCCAATAAATTCAGTCCCTCACAATACATGGGGTGATCCATTAGAATGAATTTCCACGGGACCCTGGGATTTGGGTTGCAGTACATACACTGTACATGGAGGAATTCCTTGGAATTCCTCTCCCTGTACAGCACTTACCTAGTGGGTCATGGCTCACAACACACCATTAACCACAGCAGAACAAGCCTGTAAGTACAAAAAGTCTCTGAACAATACATTCTTCCCTCTCCAGCTAAAATGCCTCCTTCCCCAGCTCAGGTCAGCCAGCTTTGCTGTGCTGAACCCAGCCTAGAACAGCCAGGGTGTGGTATTTGCTTCCATTCAACACCTGGACAGAGCAAAAAAAACTCTCAAAGTTAGAAAGGAGGCAGATTTTGTTAGAGAACACCCTGCAGTGCAGTGGTTGAGATTCTCCCAGGTCATTTCTCACTCAAGGAAGATGCAGCAAAAAAACCTCTCAGTTCCACAAATTCTGCTTTACCTGAGCAGCAGAATTTCAGTTCCTACAGTACCTGCTGCCTGTAAGTAAGGATTGCACAGATCTGCTGCCCACCTGGGCCTTGGTTTTAGCTGAGCAAGGAAACACCAAGTGCTGTAACAAGTACTGAATTGTCCTTTCAGGATGTGACGTGCCTGCTGTTTGCATAGGGAACACAGGACTCTGGAAATTATTGTGTTCCCTGTAGATCATGGTTTTCTACAACAGCATGGGTGGAAGTGGAATGGTTTCAAGTGCTTCTTCTTTCTGTCTTATGCTTAAAACAGTCCTGAAACAATTGTTGGCGTCTTCCTTCTTGCTTTATGGAATAACAAGGGAAAGAGCATTTCTTTATCCTGCAAAAATACTGAGGAAAGGAATGCCTGCCAGAATAAGCTTTGCAAGTCTTATTCTGCAAAAGGCCAAATGGAAACCACCAAAACCATCTCTGGACTCACACTAAGAAGACTGAAGGACAGAAAAGGTCCTTTCCTGTGATTGGTAAACTCATTTTATAATAAGCATATAAGAATTGTTTTATTATTACCATTCCTGTCCATCACCTCAATTATTCACAACTGCAGCAGCCAAGCTGATGGAGCCTGTTCCTTCAATTAGGCAAATGCCTGAGGACAGCTGTCAGTTTTCCTCATGATCTCTCAAAGAACCTTTTGAAAAATACTTCATGGGCAACTGGAAAATGTCTCCTCCAGCTGCCTTTGCCATTCACACTTGTAATCCTGCACTTGGCTAGGATGGAAAGGAAGCCAAGTGCAGTTCTCCACCCCCAGCACATACTCAACATGCACACACAGACAAATCCCTCTCTATCTATGTCTGCTACATCACAGAAATGGGCTTGAGGCATGAAATAGGCACAGACTATAAACCCCAGACCCATGTTGTGTAGCAAAGCATGTATAAGACAGGGCGTGCATCACACCTGCAGCCTCTGTCTGGGGACAGATGAATAATCTCCAGCTACAAGTTACAGAAAATGAGTTTGGAAGAGCTGTGTACACTGAGACCCCCAGGCACTGCCACAGGAGCCCCACAAAGCAGGTGCCACATTCATCATGTGTAACCAGAGTGAACATGCCCCTTGGGCAGCAGTTTTCACCTGAGTGTGCCCCTGCAGGTGTGACAGGGGGATCCACTCCTCTGCAGAGCACTGGGGAATGCAGCAGGTCCTGGATAGCTCAGGAACAATCACAGCTGTCACCCAAACTCCACCCTCCTGGTTCCACCTTCCCAGCAGCAATTTGTTACTTCATTTATTCATATGGCTTCGTTTGTTAGTTCCTTTTCGTTTGCTGAGGGCACTGATGCCTCAGCTGCAGCAGGAGGGCTTGCACTGCTGAGACAGGGTGGGAATAAGCTAAATATACACACAGAATTGCCAGTGCCAGAGTGTCTCAGTGACCCAGATCCAAACACCTCAGAACTGCCAGGTTGTGTTGCAGCCACCAGGGATCTGCTTCCCGTGTTCCCCCTCCAAATCATCACTATTGTGTTCCAGTGAGGCTCTTGGGGAAAGCAAGGTCAGGCTCTGCAAGGCACTCAAGCAAGGTCAGAGCCCAGGGCTCTGGGGGGAGCTTCCACTGACAGTGCCCAGCAGGGCTATTTCATGTGTGCCCAGAGCTACAAACACCACTAATGACCATAAAGAAAAGACTTTTCCCCCTCCTTTCCTTCCCTTTTAATATACAAGTAGCAACAGAGGCAAACAGGATAAAATTCTTCAGCTGCTTGGGGTTTTTAGGTGATGTTGGACAACCATAATTCCTATTTTCATACACCCAGATTTGTACCCAGCAATCACGTTAGGTTTGAGTGGAGCTAAGAGGTTTTATCCATCCTCACAGAGGGAAGGGTTTGCACACACATCACCTCTTCTACCTGCAAATAGTCTCTCAGCATTTCACACTGCAACCAGTGTAAGCAGAACTGCCAAAAAGAAGCTTTATTTTTCCTTAAAGCCCCGGAGATGAGCTGGTGACAGTGTTGCTGACACTGGATATCAGGGTTCCTGCATTGCAATCGAACTCATTCGTCCTTCCCACAAAGCCATTTCACATTTTGTCTCAATTTCCTTGCAGTTAACACTGAGATTAGGAGAGCTGCCTGATGGATTGGAACTGGGCAAGTTTAATTTAAGCAAGTGCACAAGTCACATGGGGATCTCAAGAGACTGTCAGAATGTACAGTCCAGGAGACTTCAGGAGTTCAGCTGAGCTGGGAGAGCTGGAAATGCTGGGTCTTCTCACCACCAAGAGCAACAGCAGCACAAAACAAACATCCATTTCAAGGTGGAAAACAGCAAATAAGGGATTAGTTATTAATTCTGCTTCCTGATCAGAGCTGGAGCAGTTCTATTACTGTACAGGATGCCCATTTCTCTCCTACCATGCCTCAACTATAACCCAAATTGTGAACTCCAGGAAAACATTCTCAAACTAAGCATAAAACTGATTTCTTTAATAGCTCAGCTCTGCTGTGTCTCCACTTTGTTTACAGCTCCTACCGAATTTCATGGCCACTGCTGCATTCTTACTGTAATCTCCAGTCAAGGGTGAGTTCCAAAATCAAGGACAGGAATTTATGTTCAGAGTCCTCCTTAAAACCAAGGGCCAAGATGGGTGCAATGTGATAGCACAGCACGTGAAAAGAACAGTTAATCTTAAAACTAATCAAAATTAGCCCCGTGTAACAGCACCAAAGGATGGAAGTTACCTGGTGCAGAGGTTATGGGCTTTCTCCTTCAGCCAGCTAAACAGGGCTTTTATTTTCACCTATTTTTTTTAAAAATGGCATCTTAAATTCACATTACGGGTCCCTTTGACCATCTGAGCAGCGATTTAAGCAGAGCATCCACGTGAATAATTTGTTCAGCCTGGGTTTTTCTTGGATGTGTCGTGAACCCCTAAAAATAGAAGCATTTTACCCTCGGTCCAGGTTCCTATTCCTGTTCCCAAGCCCCCATCCCCACAGATCTCTGGCTCCTGGGCCAGCAGGACCTGCTGCTCTCTAGTGGCACAGCAGCCACAGGCAGTAAAACACCTTGCCTTGGGCTGCAGTCAGTGCCAGCTTGCTCTGAAAATGCTTCCTTGCCTCAAACATCCTGTTAAATACAAGTACACAGGATTTACTCTTCCCATTTGGAGGGTCTGAGCTCGTGTGGCTGCCATGAAACGTTGCCAGGTGCTTTCAGGCTGAACAGGGTTTTATTGTCTCCCATAAATTCACAAGCCATTCACAAAAAGCATCTCTTTGAGCCCAAGAAACCTGTCAGCCAGCTGCCTAAATCCTAAATGCTCCCAGGCCAATCACTAAGCAGTTCAGAGCTTTCAAAAATGTTCACATGTCCCTTTTGGTCCAGTTGAATGAATTTCAAAATGAAGGGTTCCCTTCTCAGAGCAGACAGATTCTGGATGTTAAAATATTAACCACAGCTAATTTTAGAAGGGTGTATAAAACAGGAGGCACAGAGGACACAGGGAAGGTGTGTGGATGCATTTGTGGAAATAGGATCCTTCTGAGACGTCTCTAATTTGAATTGATTTGTCTGATTTCCAAGTTTGTTGTTTGATTCTTTTTTTTCCCCTTTTCAATTTCTACATGAGGCTGTGCAGCATTATTTTCAAGACTGAACTTATAATTTACAAGCAGAACATCTCATCCTCAGGGTCAAATTCCAGCTCAAGTGAGGGGTGGGAGGAAAAAAATCCCATTCCAGCAAATGATGTCACTACATTTGGAACAGACTTGGAAGGCAGGCAGAGATGAAATCTTTGAACCACGAATTGAGCTCCCAAAGTTCTGACTCTTAGTTACAAAATTATTCAGCCCAGACTCATCATCTGAGTCAATAACCTGTGAAGGAATGAACACAGAGCTCCTTGCAGAATCTTTTCATTAGTTATAAATACACCTGCCATTCATGCCTGCCTGCCTGCAATTCTACTCCCACTTCTTCCCTGGTAGATATGAGCAAACAATGACACTTACTAGATTATTTTTTTGCAGAACTTACATTTCTGGGCCTCCCATCAGCTTGCCTCGGGCTAAACTGCACAATGACACCATTGAAAAGTCAGAATTAAAAAGCACATATTAAGTGGAAAAGAAAGAGCCCCAGTAAGCGGAAGCGCAGTGAGGCATAAGTGTCTTTTTTAATACACTGGAATCTGGCAGCCACCTCACACATCAGTGTTCCTGGTGTGAATAACATCTAATAATTAAATCTATGGCACAGAGCTTATTTAAGAGCTTGGTTTGGATCTGAAATCACCCATGGGCTTTATAACTAGGCATAGTTACAATGGTACTGATAGCAGTGGGATGACTTCCAAAGGCTCAATGCACTTCTTAAAGAGGAAAACTTTTTATTTCAATTGTACCAAGAAAGCAGGAAACCTCTTTTTATCTCCTTAGGACAGAGCCTGGGGACCTGTTGATCCTCCTCTTCATCCAATACAACTTAAACTGCCTCCAAAGAGAATGAGCCTCCATTTCATCCCTGACCTAAGACACTGGATCTGCTGCATCTTTGACCTTTCCATAAAGATGTGAAATGGTCTCCAAAGTCACCTCAGTGTGTTTATTGCTTATCCCTCCATTTGAACCTGTTGCAAAGCAGCTCAGGAGCTCCAAGCCTTTGCTTAGACCACTACAAAAATTACCATTCCAACCCCAGGGAGAGTTTGCAGAATCAAGGTGAATTAAGGGTTCATCTCCAGTCCAGCACAGGTAATTAACACTTTTATCAGCTTTTATGTAATAAAACTGGGCCATAGATGGGAAAGAGATTTGTCTGTACTCATAAACATGGTTTCTGCACAGTCATAGCACAAAAGGATTTTCAGATAATGCTTGAATGTTACAGGACTTACTCCAGCTTTCAGTGAAATCTGCACTTCCACACCCAGCAGGTTTTTGGGATTGTCCTGCTTTTGGCAATGAACTTTATCCCAGCTGAAAGCAAGACAGGGATAAGACTAATTGCTAAAAGCACCTTTTACAAGGTGCTTGTGCCCAGGGGAATAGAGTGTTTTGCAAGAGTTATTATTCCATTTTCTGAGCTTAGATGGACAGACAAATCAAATATACCAAGAGCTGCATGCCTGGGACCTGAAAATGCATCTTCTAGCAGTTCAGATACAAATGATCTGCCCATTTAGTCTCCACACAAAGCACCTAATAATGAGGCAGGAGCCCAGACAGATGGATGAACAGGCTGAGTCTCTCCCCCTCAAGAAGTGAGGATTCAACAGCATCTGCTCCAGACATCCAGAAGGCTCCTGTCACACAAATAAAAATAATCATCATCTGTCAGTCTCGAATCACTTCAGCAAGAATTCACAAAGAGTTGAGGTTGTCAGCTCTAGGAAAGCCAGTCCTTCTCCAGAGGAGTGAAAACACAATTCCATCTTGTGAAAATCCAACTCAGCCCTGCCCTGAGAACAGGGGATCTGTTCTGGGATCTGCATTTGGGCTTTCCCATACCCAACTCCAAGGCAGCTGCAGGAATTGGGTGTTTCCTGAAGTGAGCGTGGCAGGGACACACTTTGTGAGCAGGTGCTTACCCAAGACATTTTCTCAAGTGAACCTGAGCCAGACAATTAAGACCAAAACCAAAAGAAACACACAGAGTTCTTTTCTCAGAGGACTTTTAAGGAAAAAAAATAAATAAATAAATAACACTTTCGGTAAAGGAACCAACAGAAAGTGAAAAATGAAGAGGTAAAATTAAATCCCAGCGTTGCAGTGTTCCCTGTGCCTGGAACAAAGTGCCCAGAGCAGCTGTTTTGGGGTGAGCAGGGGCTGAGCCAGGGCATCCCAGTGTCCTGCAGCCACCACGGTGAGTGACCTCGGTGTCACCAGGAGCCCTGGGAGCAGCACAGGCTCCTGTTCACACAGAGCTGTCCTGGAGTGTGACAGCAGCGGATGTGACACTGATCTGCCTCTCTCACCGGGCACGGCGAGGGCATCTCAAATTTAAGCTTGTTATTCAAGTGTGACCTGCCTGTTCGGGGCCACAAGAGCCACTGAAAGCACAGGGTTTGTGCACAGCTCTGGCTCTGCTCAGATCTTTGCCACAGGGCTCTGTGCAATGCAGGCAATGACACTGATTTCCCAGGTAAATAACCTAGGGATCCAGAACGAGACTAAACCTAAGCTAGACACAGTAGAAGGGAGACCAAGATCCATTATTTCACTCAAAGAGGCCACTCATGACCTAAAAGATGTGAACTTCAATTTAATTAACCACCAGAGGCTCATATGAACTCACATTCTTGAGATTCCTTCAGAGTTTTCTGACCATTCTGTCTGTCACAAATACTCATCACTCAGCTTATTTTTAAGGGTAATACAGCATTCATATATATATGAATATGAATATAACATATGTTATATGAATATAACATTCATATGAATCTAATTCTACTATAGGCTAATGTTTATAGCATGCACAGCCTGATTTCTCCTATGTATCAAAGGAATGAGTGCTTTATAAAATTGACCTACCTAACACAGTAATGCTCTTCCTGTACAGCACTGATACCAATTCCAGTAGAAAAATCCTCCACAGTCATTGCAGTTTCCCTCACAAATACATCAAAGAACCTCCTGTTGTTCCATACACTCTCACATAAAAAAGCCCCATAAATTACAATTAACAAGCCCGTTTAATACCCACCCTCTACTCACTTTTCTCCCTTCTGGAAGCTGATACTTTCTTTTGAACTAAAATTGCCAAAGTTCACACAGGCAGACGCTCAGTCAAATCTACATTTCAAACAGCCAGTATGAAATGCACTGGTGGTGGTGCAGCACTTACAGGGTTAAACACACAGCAGAGACCAGGGCCAGTCTTCCTTGGCTCTCTTCCTCAGGGAAACCTCCAACACAGAGCACTGGATTCATGTCATCACCTCTGGGAGCTGCAGTGCTGTGGGAGGGAAGGCACACTCTGGATGGACTGGTGTGTGCACAGAAAAGAGGGAGGGGGGAATGGAATAGGGAGGACCCGCAGATTGTAGGAAATCCTGCTGAATGAAGTGTGGGAATCGGGCAGGAGATTCCATGACTCCCTTCCCCTCCCTTCCCACCACTATCCCAAGAGTGGTTTCAAAGCCAGAGGCAGCAAACAACAGGACTATGACTAACAAAGTTCACATTTATAGCACTGGCCCTAATCTGCCTGAAACTGCAGGAAACTCTGAGCTTGCCCTGGCGTTTCAGCAAGCACAGAAAGCAACTGCAAGCACCACCTGCTCCTGCAGCAGCTGCCACGAGCAGCAGAAGGACCAGCAGCTGCTCAGGAGGGTCCCAGACCCCCAGGAATCTCCTGATGGTGAGCGTGTCCCTCCCATGGTGCTGCCTCTGAGATGCCACTTCTCTCCAGCAACTATTTTGGGACAGAAGACAAAGAGCCTTGAAAGATCATCTTACACAGAGAACATTAAGGACACAACTTTTCAGCTAATTCCACACATCCCTGTTCACTCCAGAAGGGATCAGCAGCCTGAGTGGACGTGGGAAAACTGGGATATATTGAAGGGGTTTGTCCCCATCTGCCCAGTGGGACTGCAGCAGGAATTTGGCTGGTGCACAGGTTTCTTCCCTCCGAGGTGCTGCTCATGAAAACACACACAAGGAGTGGATTGGAGCTCCCAGTGTGGAACAACCACCAGCAATCCAAGGAAAAAAGCTGCACGTGACACTCAAAGTGAGCCATGACTAGAACTCCGTGTTAGTCACTTCCAACTCAAGAAAAAGCAAGTGACAAGAACACAAAGAGCTTCAGTTTTCCAGCAGAACACTCAAGGCTCCCATTTTCCAAGGTTCACATCATTTCTTTAAAGCAGCAGTTGATGATCCACCTCCAGACACTCACTTCAATGAGTTCAGCACTTCAGCCAAACACTCCAAACTTGCCACAGTTTTCCCTCTTTGTGAGTCATTAGTAGAGCTTTCCCAATTTCCTCTCACTTAATGCCACTTGAAACACAATTCAAGGCACTGAACTCACACGCACACACAGGGCTAAGCTTCTTAGGAGGGTTCGTGGCACCTTTTCCTTCTCTAGGATCCTTCAAGGGAACTTCTAAGATTGAAGTCACAGGATGTGATTCAGAAATCACTGCCAGCACAATCCAACCTCCCATCGAGTGGATCAGAACAAGTAAAACATCTGGGGAAGTGCAGGGGGTGCAGGAACATGAACAGAGCTGCTCTTGGCTACTGTCTGAAGCCAAAAAGAAGAGAGCAGTAGTTATGGCTAAGCACACTGATCCTTCTCAGCTCCAATCAGTTCAAATTGAGCTGGCTGGGGACTGGGGGTCTTGTAGGAAATAATGGGGCAAACCTCTCTTTCGGGTAATTTAAGGTCTGTCTTAATGTTTTCTCCCAGAAAACATCCAGTACCTTTTTCTAACCAGCTCCAATCTAGACTTTTTATATCAAACCCACCACTCAGCTTAGATTCTGCCATTCTGACCACAGTCATTTCCTGATCTCTGCTCTGCTTCCAACACAAACCAACCCCATGTCCTGATCCTCCTGAATTTACATGATTCTCTTGGTGTTGGCCTTTGCATGATTTACAGTGAATATTTTGTTTTCTTCCTCCTCCCCCCAAAAAAACATCAGAAGTTTGAAAGAAAAAACTCATTTTCTCTAGATTTACACACAGTATAATCATTTTTAAATAATTCATGCTTAATATATTGCCTTGAAAGTTCTTTAAATATTAAAAACAAAAGCTTAGGGGTTTACAGGGCTTGCTATCCTTCCAGAAGGTTCACTTCACTGGTTGAAGCTCTATTACACCATTCATTTCTCATCTCAGGTGTCTTCAGAGCCACATGCAGCATGACACAGGTTTAAATGCTCGAAATTCCCTTTCTCTTTTGCAGCTGTAACTTTCAGAGCTTGAGCTTTATTAAGCCAGGCAGTCCCTCAGGCTTTTTTCCACTGTATTAGACAGGAGCTGGAGCAGCTCCTGGGGCAGTGAACAGTGCCATCATGTGTGTCAGGAGCACACAGCCACACAGGGGCTTGGCCAGGGAGCACTTCATGCTTGCTTCAGACATCCCTCCTCAGATGTTGCCATAGAAACCCCAAATTATGTCTATAGGGGAACAAGGAAAGGTTTCCTCAAGGTATGGATGAAATAGCTCCATGGAAACAAGCCCTGACTGTCAGAGGAAATGAGGGAAGGGGGTTTGTGTGGGAAGACACATCATCTGAATGTGCAGAGCAAGAGCCCTGCAAGCCAGGCAAGCTGTCCTTCAGGACCTGCCTAAGGCATGGCATTGAGACTCGATGGCACAAGAACTCCTGGCACAGTGGGCATCAGGTGTGATTCCAGTGCCCACAGGCACTGGAGGTGGGAAAGCATCTGCCCACCTGGTTATAACACACCATGTGCTGCCACCAAACCTGGGGGCCAGCCCAGTGCAGCCCAGCACAAATCAAATGTGATCCAGGGTAAGAAAGCTTAGGACAGGTCTGCAAATTCACACACACACCCCCCACGATTGTTTTCAGCCTTACAAATCCACCAGCCTGCTCTGAAAAGCAAAGGGGCTATTTGTGGTAAATTTTCATCCCACTTGTCTACAAATATCCCCTTTTTTCTAAAGATGGCATTTGTTCTTTGAGGCAAAGTTGGAAGTGCAGGCTCTGGAACAGACACCATCCAATGCAGGCAACAGCAAGAAACCTTT
This sequence comes from Xenops minutus, assembly GCA_035221455.1. Lineage (NCBI taxonomy): Eukaryota > Metazoa > Chordata > Aves > Passeriformes > Furnariidae > Xenops > Xenops minutus. The sequence goes on along the minus strand of JAWWEE010000062.1, from coordinate 7,143,719 downwards.
TGGAAATTCCCATTTGCTGCATAAAACAGGAGACTAAACCGTAGCAATGCATATTATTGTTGGATTGTGCTGTAGTCACTGAGCCTGAGAGTCAGCCACTCTCAGCATCTCAGTCTGATGCTGTTACCCTGAGCTGCCCCAATTGTACTCTGAGGTAAACATATGCTGCTATCTCGTGGTGAAAGAAGCATTTAAATAGATCAGGAGCCTGAAGCAAATGAGTCAAAGCTAATCCTTAATCAGCACATGCTAGTTCACCAACCTCAGACAAATTATTTAATGCTGTTTATTGAAACTCTCCGAGCAGCTGGTTATCTGCACCTCCATTCCCTGCCTGCAAACTGGAGCATTATCTCAGCCAGTACCTGGGTCATTCATTAAAGCATTGATGAGGGTAAGTAAAGAATAGGAAACATTCAAATATATGGGAGTGCCTCAAAAATTCTTCCAGAAAAAAAGAAGCTTTTGCAGGATCTGGCTGCTTTCCCTCTGATTTAAGGTAAAAGGCAGAGACCTAGAGATACCTGTTATAATCTCAGCCTTTTTCCTCTGTTTTCTCCATTCTGTCTCCCTTTTCCATTCTCCCTCCCTGATTATGTTTACCTGGAAAGAATTTTGTATCCAAACACTGGTTTGGAAATCCCCATTAATCCAAGCCATGCACAACCTTGGGCTTGGGAAATACTGTGACCCCCCCCAGAGCCACAGCTCCCCCCAGAGCCACAGCTCCCCCCAGACAGGCTCCACAAGCACCCCCAGAAGCTGCTCCTATTTTCCATCAAGTCAATGGGAGGTGACACTTCTCTCCAGCCACACCAGAATTCCAAGGCACACACAATTTCCTGCCCTGCCCCCAGCTTTGCAACCCCTGCTATTTCATGTTTTTGCAACCTTACACCACAAATCACAAAGCTCTTCCTGCCCGGCTTGATTTCACATTCCCTCCATTGCCTGCCAAACCCTAACTCACATAACACTTTATTTATAAAATTCTCCCTCTCTTCCAGGCTCAGAAATAACCTTGTCTATCAGCAAATCCAGTTTCCTGCACCACCTCTTCAGGTTTGCTGTTTACAGCTGGAAAATTCTGCTTTCTCTGCTGCAGAATGTTAAAACAAACCTATGGGGGAAAAAAGCCTCATGAACTCCAAAAGGCAAATTTCAGTTCACGGGAACAGAGCCACCAAAATCCCAAGATACACATTGGGTCTCTTTGGAACTCAGGGCTGGTTTTCACCAAATGAAGGGAATCCAAGCTGAGCTCTAAGTTAAAGACTAGTACGATTACAGCAAGAACTCAGATATTTGCAATTCCAAGTCATTAATTTCTAGAGCCTTTGGTTTCATCTAGACAAATAATTTTTACTGAGGAGTTGGTGAAATCAACAGGAACAAATCGAGTCAAGCAAATCCATATCAAGTAAACACCTTCCAAACAAGCCCATGCTGTGTAGAGCTTCAATAGGTACCTGTGCTCCTCTAATAACCACTCTCTCATCTCAAAAGCACAAACAAGTCTTGCTTATCTTGGAGTGCCAATCACAGCATTGAATAAACAGGCAGAGATATCAGTGTCACACAGCCCAAGGCTGAAAAACACTCTCAGCTCTTGGGCTGCTGTGCTTCTCTCCTTGACACAATTAACAGCAGTTGAAGAAACATTTTCCCTGCTGAAATGTCAGATTCTTCGACTTGCCTGAACTTCACTCACCAGTTCCTTTCCATTTTTCCCAGAACTTGTAAAACTTGAGCCATGAAGTGCCTTTAAGCAGATGAGAGTTTAAGACAACAGCTCAAGCTCTGCTTACTCTGCCCAGTCCTCAGCAGGGAATATTCCTCTCCCAAGTATTTATGCCACCCTGCTTCTGCAAATTTGAGATATTGGAGGATGTTTATCTTGTCAATGTAAATATAACCCCCCACAAACATAAAATTCAGCGTGTAGCACAAACTCCAGGGACCTCTTCATTTAACACCTACCAAAGTTTTCCCTGGAAAGAAATGCCCATAAAAAACTCTTTTCCCTCCCAGTCTCAAAAGCACACAATTTGTCTCCTGTAACTTCATCTCCCAGCCAATGCTATGACAGCTGAGACACACCCAAGCACCTGATGGTAAATTCCCTATTTTGTTCCAAATTCGTCATTTCATTGCCACAATTCCTTGCCTGCACTGCAATTCCAAGTATTCCCACAGTGGGAGAACTTGACTTGACAGCACCTTAATTGCAGAATTACATGCCACTGTCACCACGAATGTGGCACTGGGACACTGTCCACAGGTTTGCAGTAATAATAAAAATTCCAACCCAAGAAGAGCAGCCATCCTTCAGGGATGCATTTCCACCAGGGTTACTACTACCATTAAATTACCTGGACAGACTATTGAAGGTTTATTTGTTCTATTCTAAAGCAATCTTCTCCAAACTGCCTGCATTACTTCAGTTCCTACCTGACACCAATACATGAACTTGCATCTCTTGTTGCTCAGCTTATAGAATGGGATTTGTCCCCCTTCTAATGGGAACCATTTGCTTTTTTAATGGGATCACTCCTTAATCCAAACCACTCAAGTAGGTGTAGGAGTTCCTGACTTCATTTCCTCCTCAGATAAGAGTTCCAGTAAAGCAGAATAATCAGCTGAATTAACCCCCTAAGGGGGAAAAAAAAAAAAAAAAGGATATTATCTCAGGAATTCTGTTTATGATCCGAGGGTGCTAAAGAAAGGAACAACACACAGTAATGATTAGCAGGTTATTCAGAGCTCCACTAGAACACACACAGATGGCACACAGACAGTCCAACGCTCCACAGACATGGTATGACATTTTGGAAGCAGCACGTTTGGATTCCAATACTCCAAGCTGTTACTCAGAGCAGCTTTTTTTTGCCATCAGCAAAACTCTGCCTCGTTTATTTTCATGTTCAAACACACACACACAGCACGAGGCTTTGAGCAGGCCCATAGTAAAACTATTAACATGGATTTGTATGTTGCTGTGATTAGTTTTCTTCTCCCTCTTGAGTCTGGAGGGAGCCAGAAGCCAATGGAAAAAGCAAAGCAATGTGTAAACCCATGAAAAGAAGACCTGAAGGAACAGACCCCTTCAGGAACTTTTCTTATCCCCATCTCATGGAATTCCCAGCTCATTGAAGTGACCTTTAGGTGCCTCTGCCAACTTGTGAAAGTTCTGTAAGAACAGCTTGAACACTCCTGTACTTTCTTTGCCCACCACAGAGGTTGAAGGTGAGATGTTCTTCACCATCCTTGTGTTTCCCACCCCCTGTGGCAAATGGAGATGCCCAATTCCCATTTTGAAAGCAGATTCCAATCCTCCCTGGCAGTTTTGCACTCAGCTAAGCTACTTCAGCAGAATCCTGCTCCATTGCACTGATACACCACAAGGTTTATGAGCACTAAAATATGCTTATTAAATGAAAGCCATTTCAAAGGTTTTATAAATAGTGAGGTTTTTTTCCTGAGAAAGCAGACCTGTAGTCCAACAGCTGCCACAGCAGCGAGGGAGAGGACACAGATACATGAATTTCTGAATTTTATCAAGCAGTTGTGTTCCAAAAAAAACACAGAAGCATCTGCTCTGAACCCATAGTGCAGAACTGTGCAAAATCATCCAGCCAGTTCCCAGTGTTCATCTTCAAAAGGGCATAACCCAGGAGATGCTGAGTCCCGGGTTGCTGCTCTAAACCCTGGGGAAACTGAGCTCACTTGAGCCCTCTGGCAGGGCTATGCCAGGGATCAGGGACTCGGTCACTCCTGCACTCCTAACAGTCCCTGTAGTCACAAATCAAGCCATTCTTCTATAAAGTTCCATCACATCACAAGGAAGGAAAGGGAAAACACTGTGGGGGCCTCAAAGAATCTCATCTCCATTTCTGTTCACCCTTCAGGATGAGGAGATGTCTCCAGAGAGTGGAGAGCACTAGTGAGCAGATCATTTCAGCAGTAATTACACTTGGCACTTGAATTATAGCCCAGAATAATTTCATTTAGGCCTTCAGTGACTAACAGGATCAAAAACAATATTAATAAACATCACAACAGAACGACAGGCTGACACCAGAGCAGTGCTGAACTCCTTCCATTCCTACCCTTGGTGAAAGGCTCAGAAATGGGGGGCAAGGGAAGCTACAAACCCCCTGCCCACTGAACCCAACTGCCCCTGAAAACCAGCAGGTTAAAGAAGCCACTGGAGGATCTCATGGAAACAAAAGTGAGAACTGCACTGCATTTCAAAATGAACAGTCATTGTGCCCTGTTAATGACATCAACTTTAGCAAAAGTGACTCCACAATGTGTTTTAACCATCCAAAATGATTCTTGTGCTGCCCATTCAGTGCTGGGGTCCACAGCCACTCTAAACCCTTCCATTCCACAGTGTTTAGACTGAGAGCACTCAGTGGTGTTTAAACAGAGATTTCAACCTATTTCCCTTTTCACATCCCCATTTGTTTGGTACTAGTTAACATTTCAACAAGCCTAAGATGATAAATAACTTGGAAACAGCACTAGACCCCTTAAAAAATTATTTTTGCCTTCAATTGCAATGCAAACCAAAAAAACAGAATGTGGAATCCTTATCTGGAAGGTTCTCACACACATTTTGTTCTTCACACCCAGGGAAATACTGTCACTAACCCACCTGGCTACTCTGCTCAGCCTCAGTTTGGGCAATTGCCAGTCAAGAGAGACAATGGATGGAAAGCTGTGGCCACATAAAAGCAGAGCCTTGCCGTGACAGACAAGCCCTGCAGGAGCACATTAAAAAGCAAATGACTCCAAGCACAAGTTCTTAGCTGGCATGGAGTGGAGCAGCTCCACTGGCCCCAAGAGAGCTGCAGCAGCTGGTGTGGAGCAGTGGGCAGGTTGGCTTTGTGTCCCCCAGCTGCAATCCACACCATCTGTGCTCTGGTACAAGTGTGCTCCTCCAGAAAAAAAGACAGGAGTTTGGCATCTAAACCACTGTTGAGATAGAAATTTCCTGCTCCCCCCCAAAAAATTCCACATGTCCATCTCCCCCAGGGGTGACACCTACACAAGGGCAGTGTTGTTTGTACAGCCCAAGAGCCAAGGAGCTCCTGGCACTGGGGGCTCATGCTTTCAAATTTCAACCCCTCCTGAAAGAGAGGCCCTTCCTCAAAGACACATTAAGGGATAAAAGGCTTATCTACACAAATAGTAAACACACAGCCCCTGATCTGCTTACTGCAGCCATGAGATTGCAAGGGCTTGCAAAGGGAGCACACACACCCCTGTGCTCTCCTTAGTTCAGGGGCAGCACTTGGGTAAAACGGAGAATTTTCAGGTCTGAGATGCCCACACAGCTCAAAAGCAGACAAAAACCCCACGAGTGCCAAGGGATGTCCTAGCAGGGCAGGGGCTGGAGCACTTCCAGCCCAGAGCATCACCCTGCCTCGCAGAAATGGGAAGTTAAAAGCTTTGGGGACATGGCCCCGTTTTGCTCCCTTCCAGCTTTGTTAAGTGAGAGATCAGATCCAGTTCCCTTTGGTACCCCAAGGTCTCATTACAAGCAAATGAGAAGCTTCTCTCAGACTACCAAGGTAGCCCAGAGCTCCTGTACACACTAGTGATGGTTTTTTTCCCTTTCTCTTCCTTGTGGCACAAGGGAGAAGTCTTTCAACAGTTAGACTGCTCTGATACTAAATAATTAGATTTCCCCCTCCTCTGTCTTGCCTAGATCCCCAAAGCTTTCCCTGGCAAAGACAAGGAAGAGCAGATGTTCAGTTCAGATGAGATTAAAGAAAAATGTTGCATATTGGTTTCCCTATCCTGTAAAAGACAAGGTAGGGATTAAAATCAAAGCCAAGGGAAGAGATCTCAGATTTGGTAACTGATTCTGCAGTTTAAAAGTCACAGGAAACTGGCCAAATTTGCCACCAAGTGGAAAATGTGGCAGAACCAAAGAACTTGGCTTTGAAAAGTCTGAGGAACTGGTTCCAGCCTTCAGATTTTATCTTGCCAACCACTCATAAGACTTCAAAACCAAAGTGTGAAATATTGATTGGCTATTGGGTACCCCAGAGCCAGGAGAAGTTACATATTAGAAGGCAAAAGAATAATGGCAAGAGAAAGAAAAATCACGAGGAGTAAAGGAGAAATTGATAAATTAGGTTAGAATAAGCAGTTTATATGTGTATATCTTGGCTGGGTGACACCTGCAGTGACTCATATGATAAAACACCACCCAGCCAATGGAGCTGTTTGAAGAGGTCTCCAGAGTGTGAAGCGAGGAATAATGGAATAAAAATGAACCAAGACAATTATGTGGATGTTTCCTTCAGTCATAACACAGCTCAACTTGAGGGTGAAGAGGTGGGCGAGGCGTGTGGGTTGAAACACAAATAAGGATTAAAGCCATTTGGTAAAACTTTTATCCACGCACAGTTTGCAATTCCCAGCCCAGTGATCAGAAAAAAGAGATTATTCCTTAAATGTTTCCCAGCACAAGGGGTGGAACCCACTATGGAAAGATGCCATTTTCCCCATGATTTTCACCAGGGCTGGACCAGCCCTCCCATAACCATGGAAAACAGCAAACACTCACATGGGTGTAAGGAACGAGCTGCTGAATTTCTCCATCCTGCTTTTCCAGGTGTCCTGATCCAAGAGCTTTGTCTAGCCAGGGGTCTGCAAGTCCTAAGTGTGATCACTGAGCTGCCATGGTCATGAAACCACACCTTTAAACCTTCTCTGCAGCAGGTAAACCTGCCTGGGCTGGATTAGGGTTTGGAGCACGCTGCTGTCATCAAGCTTTGCATTTTTACCTCCAGTAATCCCATTAATCTCTTGCTCTTTAGTCCAGTTAGGCCCTGGGTAGTTACCAGGATTTATGCTCTGAAGCCTCAGGATGGGGTCACAGCAAGTCCAATTGTTGTTCCCACTTTACTCAAGTCTCAGAACTCGCAATAAGGCAGGAGAGAATTACTAAATTAACTTTTTTTGTGAGCATGCTTCTTAAGAACCCTACAAGGGAAGCAGCCCAAGAAAGTCCTCAAAAAGGAGTGCACTTATTGCAAAGAGAATTTAGCTTAACATGAAGCTGCACAAGTGACTTGCTCTCTCTCTCCACCACTTTCCTCACCTGTGGTGGAGGGAAAGCATAAAAAGCCTTGAGACCATGAGGTGTAAGCACTAGGACAAAGCATCACCACTGAAAGGCACTAACTGACCCAGACCAAGCCTAACACAGCTGTCATTTCTCTCCCTAGAATTCAGGGTTTCCTGACTAAAACCAGTGGCACAATCTGGGTTTGCATCCAGCAGGTAAATGTGGACCAAACACAGCCCAAGCATGAGAAAAGGTGAGCTTGACTTCAAGGAAAGGGCAGGTGAAGGGACAGGAACCAAAGCTGAGCAAAGGAAATGACCAGGCAGCAGAGAGAGGGGCCAAGGGATTCAAAATAGCCTTGGCATGTTTGTGCTTTTGCTTGCCATAAACACAGTGCTGAGCTCTCTCAGCACACAAGGAAGAAATAATCTTGATGAATGTGCCAGTGCTTCTCATTCCTGCAGAGCTGCATTCAGGAAAAGTTTTCAGAGCAACCCAAGGCCAGCCTGATTCCATCTCTGCCTGCAGACTTTACTGGGCACAGAGCTCCTATTTTTAGCACCACAGACACCCTTGTGCAGCCCATCACCAGCCCCACAGTGCCAGGTCCCAGCCTGCAAACACACCAGGACCTTTGCAAGTCTCCCAGTTACTGCTCCAGGGCCACAATCCCTGAAACACATCCCAGACACTCCAGGCTGCATCACAAAATCTGCCTGGCTGCGACTTTCCCAGAGTCAAACCATTCCAAATGTCAGGAACACTTAAGGTGCAAGGCACTGGTACTCAAAGAGTGCACCCCAGTGTATCCTTAATAAAATGCAAGTAAAAAAGGGGGGGTGTACTCTTTGGTGTGGACATGCCAGTGTCAGATTGGAACAAGCTGCTTTCCCAGGCAAACATTTATACCGTGGGGCATCCACAGGTGCCAGAGGAACAGCACACACCTTGTGTACCTGAGAATGCAGATCCCCTTTTAGAAGTCACCTTTTTGCCAAATCATGTATTTCAACTTGTCCCAGTTGTATTTTCTGGAATCTGCAACCCAAGGTCCCAGCTGGTACCTCGTGAATTGATAATTGCAGGTATAGAAATGAGTGCTCCAAGGAATTTCAGATGCAATGAGTTGGCTTTGCTCATCTCCCTCCCTTCCTAGTACTTACAAATACTCTGCCAGCAAGTACTGCAAGCTGAACGATCATTAATCGTTTGGGTACAAAAAGAATATTAACCCAAGAGTGCTCTCTCCTGGGACTCTGGCCCCAGGCAACTAGTAAGTCATTAGCTGGACTCTGCAGCTTCACCTCAATCACAGCAGTGCACCAGAGCTGATCCTTGATGAATCTTCTATTTCAACACAGATTATCTGTTAATGTTTGAGGTTATTTGTCCTTTTTCCCTGTCACAGAGTTAATTAAAAGTCTAGCAAAGAATAACATGCAGTTCCAGGAGTGAGTTTGCCTGTGGTACCATCAAATAACCCAATGTATGTATTATGCCCAGTTCCTCCTTCCTGACCCTCCAACCACAGATTTTCACAAGAGCTGCTTAAAATAAATACCTTATTCATTAACTAAGAATTAGAATAAAGAAAACATGTGTTTCTAGTGCAGTCACAGGCCTGCCAGCCAGGCATGGTTACTGTAAATGACCTAGTTAGAGATGGAAATGTGAGTGAGAAAGCTGCAGAAAGCTCACACTCAAGCAGCACTACAAGCCACAGCAGCTCCTGAGCCCTGGGTTTGTTTCCTTGCCCAGCTGCCCTGTCCTACCCAAAGCAAAGATCCCTCCAAATGGCACAAAGGGTTTTGGGTTCTGAGCCATCTGGTCAGTTTATTGTCACACAAGCAAGGCAAAGGGAAGATGCATCTCTGCTCCACATGGTGTGCCTTTAACTAGGGAACCAAGGCTGTCAGATCAGGTGAACTGCTCCTTTTTGGATGGGTTCCCTCCTTGCTTCAGGGGGCAGGAGGGCAGCAAGGGTCTCCAGCTCGAGGGTCTCTGCCCTTTCTCCTGTGTCACAACGATGAGTGTCACAGCACAGGCACAGACAGCTTGCTCTTTTACATCAGCTTCTCTTGGGAGACAGAAGGGCTGGAGATGGTCATAATTACCTCCAAAAAGGATTTCCAATCCCTCTCCTTCCAAAATAGGACACAAGTGGCACTATATGAGCTGTTTGTTTCACAAGGAAGAGATGGTGGAAAAAAAAATACATGGCACCAGTTCAGAATTCTGGGGAATGTCGTAGAAAAGCCCAACACACCACACACCCAGAACACAGCCTGATCATTCCCATCCATCACTCCTGCCTCAGCTGGGAACAGGGCAAGATGTTCCACAGCCACATCTGAAACTTCCATCTCCACCCCCGAGTTTTCCCTTGTCATCAGCAGACACGTAGCCCAAAGTGTGACATTTTCCATCCCTTGCAATTGTCACTCTGTTTTAATCTATTTTAGACAGTCAAGTATCACCAGCCTTATAAAAGCTCAGTTCCTTCGTGTCCATCCTGCCAAACATCCCAGGGAGGAGGGGAGGGTGGAAAAAGGATGCAGAAAGACGTGGGCATGTGTGAGAAGTGCTGGAAATAGCCTAGAGCTGATAACAGAAATAAAACCGTGCATCGACAGCAACTGGATGGGCTGGGGAAGAGCAGAACTCAGGGCACAGCACCTCTTCTTGGTTTGCAGACAGGAGACACTGCACAGGACACCACCCACATTCTGACACCTCGTAGGGCTGGAATGCCACAGTTTGATCACAGAGCATTTCGGTGGCTCAGGAGACCCCAGAGCAGCAGGGAAATCTTCACAGAAACCCAGAGCCCTGCTGTGCAAGGCTGATGAGAGACTGAGCAAGAGTAATTCTCTGAGAGGCAGCGACATCAGCAGGCACTTCCACAGGCAGCAGGACCCCCGTGTTGTTTCACATCGAGCTTTCAAGCCAAACCCCCTCACCAGGCATGGGAACAGCACAGGAAGCAGTCTCAGAGTATTCAAAGATAAGGGAAAAGTGCAGGGTATGTGAGGTCTTGTAGACAGTCATTGGTACAGCTACACCTGAGAGGAGAGGCTGTGTCTGGAATGGGTAAATTTAAGAAGTTTGAAGGAGAACAGCAGAAAGGACAAAGCAATTCTAGTCTAGAAGTAATGATAACTATCAATTAGGATGTCCATCTGGTTCCCATCACAACTCCAGAGCGTTTCTCTTTGCTCTGTGTTTATCATGGCAACATCCCCCAGGATGGTGCTGGCCAGGGGCCACTCACATTCACTCAGCACCATTTAGACACTGAGACACCACCACAATCAGCACCAGCAAGATCACAAAGTGCCTGGCATCAAACGACCCTCCTCCTGCCACTCCAGAACACTACAGTGGAGCAGGGACAAAACCCCAGCCCCCAAGTGGCCCCTGTTAACTTTCTAATCAGTCATTGCATCTTTAAATAGAAGTTTAAAACAGAGATCTCCCCGTTCATCCACCCCCCAATAGCTGCAGGCTCGGTCCTGCCTCTCATGAATAGACAGACTGCAGACAAGCCCAGGGCTTTTAGGATCAAGGACATCATTGGTTTCAAATAAACAGCTTAAATAGTTACAAATAACCACTTGCTACTGTAAACAGGTGAAATACAGTGAAATTCCTCACATGCACCCACTGACTGCACACCTGACCCACCTCAGCTTGGGTATTGTTTGACTCTCCCCTGTAAGGAAGAAATTTATTTCAGAGGCTGCAGAACTGAACCAACATGTTTTTAACTTCACCCTGCACCTGCATCCCCAGTAAAGACTTATCAGAGCATGGAGGCACAGGAGAGTCACTGATTTGCATCTCATTACCACAGATGCTAATTGCCCTATGCAACTGCTCTGTGTGCAGAGCAGACCACTCAGAAACTTGTGTGCCACAGCCCTTTGCATTAACTACCTGGGGACAGACATGAGGTCCACAGGGCAAGTGAGCACCAAAATGCAGCATCAGGGCCACAGGTTGGTGTGACTGCAGGGAGAGATGTGACAATCAGTGGAACTGGGGTGGCACCATGCTCTGCAGCACAGGAGCAATGCATTTAGAAGCATTTATTAAGCATGGGGCACTAAAAGAACTAAGCACAGGCATGGCAGACAAAAACAAGTTGCCAAAAATAGGGTGTTATAGTCAGCAATTTCACTTTTTGGATTAAAAAAGTTGTAAGTCATTAATGTTATTAAAGAGTAACAGATGCTTTAGTTCTGTGTAAAATAGAACAAGTTCAAACTCCCTGCTTCAATTCCCCTCTGATATCAGCACATGACAGCCCAGCTACAGCCACAGCATTCACAGACAACTCTAAGTTCTTGGTCTTTTATAAATGGAACCTTCAGAGAAAGTTTAGCAAATGCACAGTGAAATGATTCCCTGTTAGGTGTTGCTCTTGACTTGTTTCATTGTCTTCCTGAGAGGGACAGTCTCCTTCAAGACTCAGATTTTTTGAAGACATGAGGTAATCAGAATCATGCATTTCCTGCTCATGGACAGCATGCACAGCCTTTTCAAAGTATCTCTTCACTCCAAAAATCACTTGTTAATTATACTGCTATTGACCAGAGGTCCAAATACACTCCTTCTTCTTCTTCAGTGAATAAGCAGAATCCTCTTTCCTTCATGGAATTAAAATGAAGCCACTCTAAGGCAGAGTAAGCCACGGTGTTTGCAGGGGTGTGATGCAAAGCCCATTTATTCCCAAGAAGTTCAACAATCCCCATCTGTTCAGGGTTCTTGTCCCCTCTGCTGCCACATGCACACATTTTTATGTCATTGCACAGTCCTATTTTCCTCCCTGCCTGATGATTTCCAACACTCAGACTTCACTAACACCCAGTTTCATGCTGGGATCAAGGACAAGTCCCATTTGCTGTTGCTGCCCCAAGAAAACAGCGTTAATGACTAACAAGGGGATCCTCCCTTTTCCTTAGAATGCCGTCTCAAAACCAGAGAAACTCCATCAGTCATTTCTTCAGCCTGCGTGGATTATTCCAAGGTAGATACGGAATGTTAACTGCAGCAAGTCTGTTTTACAGACACTCCAGCCACACCTGAAGTGTGATTTTTGCACACATCATCCAAGAGATCTCCCTAGCCTGGATCCTGGGCACAAACAGCACCCTCAAGAGCTCTCCTTGTCCCCGTTCCTAATCTTCTTTTGGCTCAATCTCTGACTGTCTAGCAAGGAATTGACAAATTGGCAGATGAATTTTAATGACAAGCCTCTACATTCATGAAAGAAAACTGATGCTATGAATGTTGAGATCATGTTCTTTTCAGGAAAGGACAAAAATGGAATTATTCACTCTGCTGCTTCAATGGTTAGGGAGAAAAAAGGCAACAGGAGCTTCAAGGCTTAAACTTTTGGTTTTTCAAGACCAAACTCCAGCCTTGTTATCAATATGCACTAAATATATGTTGTAAAGAGAAAGAAACAATAACTATTCAGAGGTCATCTAATCCAGATAAAGCAAGATGCAAATCATGGTCATTCTTTAATACATGAAAATTCTGCAACAAATCTCTTATTTAACATTTACTCAACTCTTTCAGGCTTCTTACATGGGAAAGGTCAAAAGCAGATGATGGTAACAGCACCTGATCTCTCCACATTGACCTCAAATCTCTTTTTCCCTCTTTGCTCCAGCATGTTTTCACAAAATATGCACAGAGACACAATGGCTTGGATATAAAATGGCACAGAACTTTGTAATTAGATAAATGAAAGACAAACACACCATCTCTGCTCACCAATCCCAGTGTTCTTGCATTCCATTTACATGCTTGCCATTGCTACAAGCAACAAGGCACGAAGCTGTGAAAAAGGCTAAGCAAAAACCAGATGGAATGTCTCCTAGACCTCAAGCCATGCTTTCACCTGCCTTTTTCTTTCAGTTTGACATTTGTATCCGAATTCCAGCGGCTTAGGAAGTCTGCAATCTCTGCATTCACTTTATACATTCACGACACAGGGCTCATATTTTAGAAATGTTCTTTGTCAAGCATCCAGAGAATCACAGCCAGCTAAACCCCAAGATTAACAGTGTCATTTTTTATTTAGGACCTAATGCCTGCTTCTGAGAAGGATCACTATTAATAAGATTAGGTGGGTACACATTTTGAGCCGAGTGTGCTCACAGAATAATCAGTGTGTGGCCAAAATCCTTGTCTAGCTCAGCCCACACTCCAGCCGAGGATTTCTGGCAACTGGTTATTGCACAAAGTAATGCCTCCTGTCAAACATATGTATGTATGAATTATATAAGATATTAAGGAGCCTGAAGTTCATTCTAAAAGCACACAGACAACCAGCTATAAAGAGTGTGGTCCCACTGATACTAATTTCCTGCAATAGCTGTTCTAACAACTCAGATGAGAAGGCTGGACTAACCTGCTGGGTTTCACAGCCTGCCAACTCACATTCACGGTGCTATTTCCAAGGCAATCACTTAAATGGGAAAGGTAGGAACACTCCTTGACAGAGATAAAAGCTGTTTAAGAGAAAGAAAAAAAAAAATAGAGGAAAACCCTGCCATAATTAAGAGACGTGAGATCACAGCAAAAGGCTTGTTTTAAAACTGAAGCTACAGCTGCACAAGTGTTCTCAACATCCAGGAGGTCCACAGACCACTGTTATTAAATGTCCATTGCTTTGAACACACCATTCTGCGTGAGAAGACACACGTCTCTGTGTGTAGCATGTCATGTATTTTTTGAGACAAAGACCTGTCTCAAAACCACTCAAATCTTGTCAAATGAACGAAGCGAAAAGTACCAGAATTTCTCATCCCTCCAAACCCCGCAGCGGGTCTTTCCCATCACAGCCTTTCCAGCGCTCCATGTTAATAGCTTTACTATCCACTTGCAGCAACTTCAATGCCCCAAAGGAGCTGATAAAACCCCGCAAGTCCCCCAGAGGGGACGAATGGGACGGTGTCCCCGGAGATCTGCACTTTTTATTCCGTGCTAAGAGACCAGCGGGGTCACGGGTGGTCCCCAGCGACCCCCAAAATCCAGCGGCGGCTCCGGGGGGAGCGGGGATGCGAAATAAAGGCTCTTACCTGGCTCTGCTCGCAGGGGCTCTCAGTCAGCAGCCAGCGCTGCCAGCAGCATTGCCGGGTGTGGGGAGCGGGGATCCCGGTGCGGGGATGGAGGAGGGATGCGGGGATGGAGGATGCGGGGATGGAGGAGGGATGTGCCAGCCGGCAAAAGGCGGCACGGAGCGGCCCCGCAACACTCGTGCTGTGGCTCTTCTCCCTGCCAAGAGCTCACTGCGCCTCCTTAACCCTCCCCTGCCCGCGGGGATGGAAGAGGGAGCTGCCTTCCCTTCAGGAGGCATCCCCTGCGCTACCCAGCCCGTCCCCTCGGGGCTGGAGAAACACCCCTGCCACAGCAGCTGGGGGTTTGAGATGTGGGCTGAAAGGGGTTTAAAAGCAATGGCAAGAGGCTGCCAAACCCACCAGAACACATACACACAAAAAAAACACCTCCCAGAGCTGCGGATGTGGAAGGTCCAAACAAAGCCCATCACCTGCAGAACAGGGGTCTGCTGTGGAATAGGGGGTGTCCAGACTGGCTGAATCCCAAACACAGCACTGGAGGTGAAAAGGTGGCTTGAGCCTCACAGAGGAGTGATCTGAATCTTTATATTTCCTCCACTTACCCCCATATACCCCAGTTTCATGTTGGGACAGGGGCTGGGACCAAGGACAGATCCAATTTGCTGTTGTTGCCCCAAGGAAACAGTGCCAATGGTTAACATGGGGGGATTTTCCTTTTTCCTTAGCAGGGAACACTTTAAAAATGGAGAAATTCCATCAGTCATTTCTTCAGCCTTCATGGATTATATACCCCAGTATATATGGTATATATAGTATACTCCATACACTTCCAGGATTTATAGAGGGTCAGAGGTTTTGAGAATCTGTTCCCACCATCTTCAGCAAGAATACAGTTCTTTGGGGGGTTAAACATTTATTTGTTCCCAGAATCAGAGAGGTCAGGGCAACACCTGGCAAAAACAACCTCCGGAAGGCAGCCACTGAACTGGAGTAGGTTACTGGGTAATCAGGTCTGTGCCAGCATTAAACCACTTGGAGCAGAACATACCACTCCTCTCTGCCAACACAGGCTCAGAGCTTTGATGTGACCCTCTCCCCCCCATCATGATAACTTGGCTCTTGTACATTGTCTTAACTCAATGACCACAGACCAAATATTCCTTCCTTAAAAGGGCTTTGGACACCAAGCTCTCATTAACTGGAGTCAAGACCAAAGCCATTTTGTAGCCTGAGACTCAGATGCCTGGAGCTACTTTTTACCACAGTTCAGTCCATCACCTGAGAGTTCCAGCCCTGACAGAAACAGCAGAGCTCATCCTGTGGCTGACAGTTCCCAGGGAACAGGCTGACTTGTACAATGCCTGCCAGAGAAAGCTGGGGGACTGGTTTGTAGCAGGCTGACACTGCCCACACTAATCGGAGGAAGACAAAATTAAAATAAAAAAGGAGCTCATTTCCTCAAAGACACTCAGAAAAAAAAGGCATCACAAAGGAATAAGGGCAGAAAAATGAAAAGGTTCTTTGAGCACATGGCATGGACAGAAAACCTTCACAAAACAAACCCCAGCCCCCTCCAACATCCTTCCCCTCCCAAGACACTCTAATTCAGGGCTTCCTCTGCACTGTTTGCTCTCCAAGCAAACCTCAGCCTTCCCACCAGAGTCCCAAGGCAGACATTGGCAAACTCCAGTGTTTGCTCCTTAATCCCTGCGAGGGCACCTGACCGGGTGTGATCTCGTCCTGCAAGGATGCAACCACACTGGAGCCAAAGAGCAAAGAGTCTTCCAGAAAACAACTTTACCCAGCCCAGAGGAGCATTGCAGCAGCCAGAAAAAGCTGCAGGACTGCACAGAGGGGACAATTTAAGCCAAGAGGCACCACTGTTGTCATTACCACAGGGTTGTAGCAGCTTTTCCACACAAGGCAGCAGCTAAAAAGCAACACAGACTCATCCCACCAACTTCAATGAGCTGCTTTTCTCGATATGTTCAGCAAGAAAGTTTGCTCAATGAACCTTTATTCCTGTGAATTTGCCTTCTCAGGGAAGAATAGCCAGCATTTAAGCCCATCACAGCATAAAGGAGTAGTAGTACACATAATAAAAGTACTAATAGCACACATAATAGAAGTATTAATAGTGCACAGAATAAAGACTCGTGCCCTGATCTTTTATTGAGGAAACTGTTTATTTTCCCTACACTCCTTATTTCATACAAGCAAGCACAAAACAGAGCCATAGCTCTTCAACTAAGTGGGTGTACCAAGCACTTTGCACTCTGTTCTGGGGGCTCACAGCACGGGCAAAATGAGCACTGCTTTGTCTGCAAGAGGCCATATCCAGACACACTGCAAACTGCACATTGTACTCAGACTCTTGGGATAGTGTGCCCAGACCTGAAGAAAAAATTCTGTGCTTTAGAAGCCCAAATTTATCACGGATACAGCCCTTGTGCAAACACAACCTGTTTGTTATGTTAAGGTTGTCTTTGCCTCTCTTGTTTGAGTGCTGCTCTATAAAAAGCAAAGCTGACCCCCTCCAGCAGCCTAGTCCTTCATGCATCACCTGATAGCTCAGGAAAACATCCCTGAAGAGAGCTGTCAATGCAGAGCTTAAAATATTCTGAAGATGATAGAGTTACATGGGGATTTCCACAGGAGCAGAGATGGTGACTTTTAAAGGCAGAAAACCCCCAGTAACAGCACCAAACCCCACATTTGCTGTGCTCACAGCCATTATGCAACTGGATGGACAGCACCTGCCCATTTTCAAATCTAAATCTCTTCCCTTGGGAAGCAGGAAAATCTGTGCTCCTACAGCCAGCTCTCCCCTTTGCTCTCCCACAGGCTCTAATCTCCCTTCTGCAAGCAAGGAGTCAGCACAAAGCTAAGCCAGTGTCTCCAAGGGAGGAATTTGACCTCAAAGACTTATGTGGATGTTGATAAGCTGCAAAAGAAAAAACAGGTCTACAAACAAGAAAGAAAAAAACCCAAATATTTAATCTAGCCCACCTAGACAAGGGATTAAGTCTGACTGCACAACAGTTTCCTACTTATTCCCTCCAAATATCAAGTTTTCTGCTAAGTCTCAATCCAAAAGTTTTATTTAATTTTTTGTTGAACATTTGTTTTCTGACAAAGAAAAAAAAAGATCAGTTAAATGCTGCCTTATTTCCTGCCTTATTACTACACCAACACAGTGTTTTTATTCTCTGAGCAGACACAGAGAGCCTTCCCTGCCTTCAGAATGTTACAGGAGGACCAAAACACCACCTGCACTACAGAACTGTCTCAGTTGTCCCCCTGCTTTGCTTTTGAGACATCATTAGTTCAGGGCCACATGTTCATCTGTGTCCTGAACCAAGTCGAGAGAGCAGCTGGAAGCTCAGCAGTGCAAGTACAACCCCTAAACCATTCACAGCTCCACTTGGCTCCATCCACTCGGGAACTGTGATTAGCTTTTACTTTTTCAGCTGCCAATTAGAGAGAAAAGCCAAAAGAGATACCTCGTTCTTCATTTGCAAGCCCTTAGGGGAGACCTGGGGGAAAGTGAGATTTGGCCCTTTCATTCCAACCGAAAATAGAGCAGTGGAATTTATGTCCCCTCGCAGCACTCATAAATTTGAATGAAGGATCTGGAGCGGGGAGAAAGGAAAGCAACTACTTAGAGACAGGAAATTCAAGAAGAAATTGAGCAGCTTCTGGTGTTGCATAAGGTAGTTGGAACATGGGACCCAAGCGACTTCATGTGATTTAAGAGGCCACTAGACATCTACTCAGTCCCCTGGGGCATTGGGCAAGATTGTTCCCCACTGGAGATGGATAAAATATGTAATTCAGTGTTCAGGAGAGTCTGGTCATGTCATTTCACATTAAAGATGGATTTACCTTCCCCCTTAGGAATCAACAGTGCGCTCAGGTACTGCTCTTAGAAAAGGTTTCCACAAGAAGTTTATTGTTTGCAGCCCATATTATAGAAGTTTGAACTACTCAAACACCTGTGCCAGAAAAAAAAATATATTGGTCAGCTGATCACAAAGTGAATTTACAATCTGTCATCTAATAATTACAATACAAACATAAAAGAAGTCGCTCAGGAAATGGATTCTTTCTTTGAGACACTGGGCTTCTATTAAAAAAGCAGGTCCTAGGCTTGGTTCCAATTTCCTTCTGTATTTTTTGCCATACAACCAAATTCAGTTTCAAATAAAGGCATCAAGTAGATCAGAAGATAAAAGCCATCTCAGTACCTGTGAGTGCTGAAGCAGAGAAATTAAAGCACATGTAGATGGTGGAGAGGCTGAACATACAAATACTGTTACTGTCTGAGCAATTTCAATAAGAATTCTTGGTTAAGGTGCCCTTTTTTACAGAAAAACAAAACATTCCCCAATTACAGAGGTCAGGACAGATTTGAAGAACAATTCTGACAGATATGTCTTGTCTCCAATTCAATCCCAGTGGTAGAAATACACAATTCTAGGTGCTGAATTTCCTCAGTAAACCATTGCATTCTACTCTTAACTTGTATTTTCTTCAGACTACCCATTAAAATAAGAAGAAACACAGATGAGCAATTGGATGCAAAAAAGGTACAGTCTGAAAAACCCTGGTGCTCTGACAACAGGGCTGGGCAAAACAGACTTGGCAGCAAAGAATGTGATAGCTTTGAGCTTTCTTTTCTCAGGAAATAAACCTATTATCTAAGCCTTGCCTGGTGTAAAATTATTCTATCTGTACTTGGCAGACTTGTGAGCCCAACTCCACATCAGTGAAACTTCTCGAGTACCAGTTCCCCCTGCAATCAGTAACACTTCACCAAGGAGAATAAACAAAGATATGAAGGCAATCAAGCCCTTGACAGGCTGTCTGACAAGACCCTTTTGGAAATGATAAGATGGCTCCATTACCCACCTCCAACCTCTGATACCACTGCTGAGCACCCAAAAACCTAAAATCCCGTGTTCATTGGATGCAGGGGTTCACAGGTTCAGGTATCTGTACAAGTAATCTCAGCCCACTGGGGTTATCAGATCAAACACCTTTCATCAACATGCCTCTGAAAAGGTTTTTCTCTTTGCATTAATACTTAGATTTTTAAGTGAAATAGCTCGTACACTATTGAGGAACCTTTTCACTCTCTCCCATTTCCTGAGAAACTGGGCTATGCCACACTTAAAGATGCAGCACATTGTATAATCTGGCCAGAGCCTTCCAACACCTACAGCAATAAAGAAACCTGCAGCTAACACACCTCAGGGGGAAAAAAAAGCCCATCTCCCAGAAGGTTAAGCTGCCTGGATCTATCCAAGTGGATGACAAAAGCCTGTTCTCTAACAATTCCACTTTGAAACACACAGCAGAATTTGGCAGGTTTAGAACTGCAGCTCCAACCCTTCAGCTTGGAATTTTGCTTTTTGCAAGAAGTGAGATTTGCACCAAGTTCTGCACAAGTAAAAGCCTTTGTGCAAGTTCAGCTTTCAGATATAAACTCGGTGCACAGGCTCGGAGCAAAAAGTTTATTCTACTTACAGAAGCTCATTGGGGAGGGCAGAGTTAGGAGCTGTGCCCTCTTGGGATGGAATCCAAGTTGTTTGCCAGAACAATGGCCACAATTAGGGACTTTTGCTTTAAATTCCAGCAGCCAGACACAGAGGAGAGTCAGGACATCTCCTCTCTGCTCCCTCCCCTCCCATCCCTGTGGTCATTGCCATGGAGGCCAAGAAAAGCATAAAGTTGATAGATTAGAGACAGACAGGGAGCAGTAAACAATAAATACCAGAGATACACAAGTTCGGGAGGAAAACTGTGGCCCCAAGGCTTCTTTCAAGGACAGGGTCCTTAATAATAAATGGGAGATTAATACAGCTCTCCATCAGCGGGGCAGGCACTCAGGGAAAGGACAGGGCTGGAGCCTGGTTTATTAGAGCCATTTAGCATATTCACAGTGTTTGCTCCACACCAAAGCACTCCACACAAACAAACGAATCCTCCAAATTTAGCTCCTCAATTTCCCCAGCTTTCCAGCACTGCCACAAACAAAACAGTCATCAGGAAGAGCTTCACAGCAGCAAAGAGAACAAAGCGAGGGAAGAATCACCAGGATATCAAGGGCATCATTCCTGCTAAACAGTGAAACAGCTCCTCTCCAAAATAAGCTAATGAGGAGCTTCCAGTGTGCGAGCAGAAATTGCATTGAGCATATGGGGAGAGCATCTGCCTTCAGAGCTCCAACTTCCCTAGACTTTCTGGGCTGTAAGGAACTGCAATAAACATTCCCCAGCCTGACCTTGGGAGCACACACTTGTCTCTGGTTTACACAGAGATCCCAACCCACCACGCTTCAAAACTCTTTTATTTCTTAAGCTCCAAGCAACAGGCAACAAAGACTCTCAGGTGCCTGGAACTCCTGCAACCACCTAAAAAACAGGGGGGTTTGTATCCATGCAAGCCAAGGCAGTTTCTGAGCCCTACACAAAACTTCCATTTCACACAGTGAAGCTGAAAAATGCAGCAATAAAGTCCCAGCTGCTCCTACCTCTTCAATCAAGTCACTGAAACTGCTGAAAAAATATTATAATCAACTCTGGTGGCTTCTGCCAGGGGGTTATTGACTCGTGTCTGCTCCAGATAGATGTTCAAAAATCTAACTTAAAAATCTCTTTGCACCTTAGAATAGTTAGGGAGCAAAGGGCTCTTTGAATTAGCTAAATTTGGCATCTATTTTTCTTGCCCAAATTATAAACCAAGAACACCAAGTAAGGTATTACAAGTGAGATTCTGACAGAAGCACCAGAAGATTGATCACTCGAGCACCACAAACACTCGGGGATTTGTAATGTTTTAAGAACAGTTCATCACTTTCATGTCCCTCTACTATATTATTTCAGGGAAAAAACTTCTTAAACATGCAAATATGTACAGAGCAAGTGATGAAGGAAAAAAAAAGCTTCAAGACTAATCCC
This sequence comes from Xenops minutus, assembly GCA_035221455.1. Taxonomy (NCBI): domain Eukaryota; kingdom Metazoa; phylum Chordata; class Aves; order Passeriformes; family Furnariidae; genus Xenops; species Xenops minutus. The sequence continues at coordinate 7,122,576 of JAWWEE010000062.1, read as the reverse complement.
TTCTTCCTTCCTGAAAACCTGCTTGAGTGCCATACTCCAAGTGCTTGCCTTTACCTGCCCAGAAGCAACTCTGCAGCTGAGAAGCAAATCCCAGTCCCGAGTTTGGGACCTTCTGGGTGAAAGCTCAAAACCTGCTGGCACTGCAGCCAGGTTTTTGGGGTCTCTGGCCCAGGATGTGGGTATGAAATGGTTGTTTGTGAGGGAAATGTTATAGTTTCAAAATCTTTCATGGAATTTTTGTTTTGTCCCTTGCCAACAAGGGGGGTTGGGAGTCAGAATGAGATGGTTTGTTGGAGCCCAGCTCTCTCATTCCCTTCTCCCAGAGCCAGCTGACTAAAGGCTGAACCTCTGTGTCTTTGCCTTGACAGAGCCTGAGGTGGGGAAAGGGGAGCAAGGGGAGGGGAGAATGGAGAAGGAAAGGGAAAAAAGGTGACTTACAAGGTAAGAGAGCAGGGGATGCAAGGGGTAAAGGGGACTCAGTTTGCCATCCTTGGAGTGGGAAAATCCAGGGGAGACAAGGGCAGGTTGGAGGGCAACTCCCAGCACTCCACCAGGTATGAAATCAGACTCAGGACAAGCTTTAGATTTCCATGTGGTTTAATAAGTTAACAGATCCAGCCATTACACAGCAATAGAATTCTTCAAGATTTACAAAGGTGCAAGAACTTCATTTATTCATAAGTAGTTTTATTCTCCTCTCTCAAATAGCTACGCAGTTCCAATTCTCTTCCCCCCAGACAACCTGGGGTTAAAATAATCCACCCAGAGAGAAGGCATCAAAGTACAAAAGAGCACACACAAGGAGGGGCACTAATTCAAATTCTGTGTGGGTATTTGGTCCAGCACCTCACAAGCAAGGAGAAGTGGTGTGGAGCAGTCATGCCTGTGGAAGGAGCTGTGATATCACAAGAACACGAAGACCTTTGCCAGAAGTTTCACCAGCACTGGGACTGTCACTCTGCCATGAGACTCCCTGTGGCCTTGCAGAGGGGCAGGTGGGGTGGAGAGAATGCAAAAGACCAAAACCACACAAATGGCAGGCTCCAAACATTGAAGCATCTCCCCAGCTCCCCAGAAATGATCCCTCGGTAGGTTTAGCAAACAGTGAGCCAAGAGAAGCCGCTGAGGGAAGGAAACTGCACTGCTAGAGACAAAAAAGGCATAACAAAAACATCTGTAAGATTAAGCTTTGCTGTGTGACCAGTTCTAGTCTAGAAACAGCACGTGCCTCTGGTGCTCTTACATCAGGTTGGTGAAGTTCTCATGACATTCCCCTCCACTGAACCAGCTCTCCAGCTTCCCTACTTCAATCTGCCTAAAAACCTGTCCTCGGCTACATAAGCAGCAGGAGGGTGTTTGCAGGGGCAGGAGTGGGACTCACTTGCTCAGGTCTGTGCTTAAAAAGCATAAGGAGAGGATGTATCCAAAGAGAAATACACTCACAAGTATCCCTGCAGCCAGACCAAATCTATTTTCTTCAGAGAAGTAGAAATACACAGCATAGGTTGAGTTCTAGTAATCCTGTTTGGCCAAAATTGAAACAAAAAAACCCAAAACAAAACAAAAAAAACCAAATAAAATAAAACAAAAACCCAAGCAAACCAAACCAAACAAACAAAAACCCCAAAACAAACATCAAAACAAAAACCCAGCCAACAAACAAACAAAAACCAACCCCAAATGGCAACTTTGGCTTCATTCATGGCTCGTGCAGGGGGCAGTGACAGTGACACAGCATTGGGATCCCAGTGACACAGCATTGGGATCCCAGGCCCCCACCAGCAGGCTGATGAAACTCCTTCAGGAGCCTCCATGTGTCGAAGCCACCGCTCTGCTGCTCCTCTTCCACCACGTATTTGGTCAAGGACCAACTTCACAAGGTGCAAATATTGAGCCTACCCTGAGACAACCATCTGCCAGCTGCAGATTATTCAAGCATACAAAGCTCCTTGGTGGCCTCACCACTGCCCAGGGCTGCCCTGTGGTGCCAGCATTAGGAAATGCCCCCCACTCTGCAGCAGCACCAAGGGGAGGGCAGGGCCATCTGGAAGGAGTTAAACAGGGAAATCAGATTTTAAATACCGTTTCTTCTGTCCTAAAGCAGGGATTAAACACGAAAGAGGTTTCTTTAAGCAGCAATTCTGGGAGGGGGAATTCCCAAGGACTCAGTCTTTATAGTTTCTGGAGGCCAAAACCCTGTGTGAGCTCCCCTTTCCTTCTGAGAAGACCAGGATAGAAGAATTGCTTCTCACAGCCATAACCACATCTCCCCCACGAGGCAGACTCGTTACTTGCACAGGTCTTTGGAAGCCAGGAGAGTCACCAGTGCTCACATCATCGGGATTAACAAAACCAGCACCTGCTGCTTGGGGGGGTGAGAATGTTTCTGTGAAGGAGAAAGGAAGCCACGTACAGACAGGAGGGAGGATCAACGTGTCAATCAGGACATATCAGAACTAAAAGACTTCCAATGCACAGAAGCTGAGCCCTTTCCCCTCCACATCCCTCTGTTGCTCCAACAGCAGCTTAGCCAAACACCCTGAGAAACAATCTCATTTACCAGGAGTATTGAAAAGAATATAAAAGGTTACAATATCAGTCCTATCAGTATGACTTTGAGAAGCAAGAAAATGGCAGAAAATCTCCACTGGGAAACACAAGCAGGTGCAGGACAATGTTTGGGGATGTGCTCTGCCAGCACTTGACATACCCCTTTTCTTTGCAAGCTAACCAAATAGAAATTTGCAGTGCAATTTACTGCCTGTGATAAAAAAATTCGAGGGAAGATGTGCCCCTACCATCATGCTTCCCATGTGCCATTCACTCTCCAACCACAGTGCAGGAGTCTTCTGCCACATCAAAGCTCAAAATCAAAACCTGTACCTCCACTGTGGTTGGGAGGCATAGCCTGGAGCCAACCAGAACAAACACAGTTAACCATTTAATATAGCTAGAAAGGGTCCCCAAGGCCAGTGAAGAACTTGAGTTTCATTTTACTCCCTTTTCTGTCACTGCCTCTTCAGAGTCAGATCAAAATATACCAGTCGAGACTCTGGGCATGTGTTTGTTGGACACAAATCTCACCTTTTCTGCCTCCAGTCCCCAGCAACAACAACACTGGCCAGCCTTCCTTGTGTGCACGAGCCCCAAGTCCCTGATCCAGAAGCACAATGGCCACTCTTGGTGTTCACTTCCAGCTGCTCCTCAAAACATCAGCTCAAGCTGCTCTTCTGCAAATTCCCTTCCACTCAAACCAGTGTTTCTAACACAAGGCTTCTCAGCCATGCCACTAGAGAAGCAGTGCTGTCTGGGTTCAACCAGCACTTTTCATCCAAAGCAGCCTTGATATGGTATTAAAAAGAATAAACAAAACCCCAAGAATCAAGCATCAGGTAATGCCAAACTGGAACCAAAGCCTGAGACTCTGGGAACAAGGGTGTGCTGGGGAAGGACAGCACCACGTGTGACACCACCAACCCAGCAAAGAGAGGCCAAGGCCAACTGGTGGCTGGTTCCCTACACGAGAGCCACAGATTGTCAGGTCCCACCAGCACCAGAGCACGAGGAAAATGATCTTCAGCAAGAAACAGAGTTCTTGGGACTGCAAAAAAAGCCACAAAGCCAAGGAAAGAAACAAAGGATAGAAGACATGGCAGAGCTTGAGGATGACAAAGACTCCTGCACCAAAACAAAGAGGTTCCTGGTCAGCCAGCTGGACCAATCTGGTTTTTCACACATGCCCAATCACGGGGGGAACAAGCAGGAAAAACAAGCAGTCCCTCCTGCTGGTGCACACTGGCACTTGCAATTCAAGCCCCGGGTGACTCTGGCCTTCCCTACCTGCACAAACACTCAAGAGACACCCCGAAGCTCCTGTCTGTAAACCCTTCTGCAGCAGCATATCCAGAGATGTTCCAGGCTTTGGAAATGGCACAAGTCAGGATTTGTCCTCACAAAGAACATGTTTTCTACGTGCCATCGAGAGAACCAGAGTGACAGCCACCACCTTGGGAGGTACTGACACAGGAGGGCAGAGCTGGTGAATCCAGTCAGGCCTAAGCAACAGCTCTTCTGTGAGTTGTTTCCTCCCCTCTGTCCCACCTCCTTAATCCTACAATCCACAGAACAGGAGCTTCCACTCACACCAGGCATGCTGCAAGGTCATGGGTGTTTCTCCAAAGAGCACTGGTCTGCTCTCTGAAGGGATATCTGGGGATATTATATTCACAATGTGCACAGGTCAGGAGACCAGACAACCATTCATCTAGGAAGGGCAGTCTCCTCTCACACAGGGAGTCGATTTCCCCTGCACGCCCCTTCCTCCTCTGCCAATATCCACTGCAGAAATGCCCCGTGTTTGAGTGCAGCAGATCAGGTTTGCTAGAGGAAAGGAAATACTAAATGCAATCAAGAAAGGTTCCTTCTATTACAAGAAACCCTTTCATCAGTGAAAACATGTAAACTCTTGCTTCTTTCTGCCATGTGCCTTCAGGCTCCCCACCAGACTGCCCTTTCACCACATTCCTTGCCATGGTCCTTGCCATCCATGCCCAGCATGGTGCCAGTCCTTGGCACGGGGCTGGGGGCTCCGCAGGTCCAGGAGACAGCCTGGCACCCCTTCAGCAACATCCCCAAGCACCCCCAAGGGCAAGGGAGCTGCTCACACGACAGCTGGTGCAGACATGCAGCACAGCCCCTTCCCTGCTCAAGAACACAGCTGTGGAAGCAGGGCTGTGTCACAGGGGGAATGCACAGGATGGCAGAGCTGACAGCACTGACCAAGTGTCCTTGCAAAGGGCCCAGGCTTTTACAAAAACCTGTGCAGTGGTCACGACTTCCTTCTTCTTACAGACTCCTTCCTTCACCAGCACAGCACAGAAAGCAGGGGTCCCTCAGTGCCATCCAAGGACTGTTCCAAGGACAGTTCCCAGGTGGAGAACCACAGCTTGTTCTCCTGCCAGCTCAGAGCCCAGGAACACATTGCCCTGAGCACACCTCAGGTCACAGCCTGTGCACCAAGCACAGGCAGTACGGGCATCTACATCGTCAGTGACCACATCATTCTCTCACTAGAAGAGCTCAGTGAGGCTACACCCCACACTTCTCAGCAATGTAGCTCACCCAAGTAGTTTCCTGATGTGTAACTCTGAAGGTTGCCACTTGAGAGGCCTGCCTCCCATTTCCAAGGGACACCTGATGATGCCAGATGGCTCCACAGGAGGAGTCACTTCTGCAGCTCCTGGGACCCCCGGGGGGATTAGCATGCCACCTGGATTTTCTGGGAGAGCACAGTGGGGTACAACAATCAGAGAGGGCTAAGCCAAGGCAGACAAGCAGCCTAAGTCCTGGGTTTGCCACCTCCACTCCCCAGATGGCATAACACACTGGGGTGTCTTCCCTCAGCCAAAGCTGGAAAGAACTGGACTGCAGGTCACAGATACCACGGAGTGGGAAGACAAGAGACTAGAAAACGATCTCTCAGAAATCTTTCCGACGGGCTTCTCCTTCCTTCAGTTCTCCCCAGCTGATGTGCTGTCACTGCCTTTGGGTTTGGATTTAGACTTGAAGGAGAAGCGCTTGATGAGGCGGTGAGAGAAGCTCCCAGCTTTCTTCCTGGTGGTGGAGTTGGCAGTGACATTAGACAAGTCATCGTGTGACTGGCTCAGGCCTGCCTCCTTCTGCTTGCTCCTTCTCCGGAAGATGAGCTTGGTACCGCTCCGAAGAAAGCTAACTGCAGGGACAGAAAGGAAGGAGACAGAAACCATGAGAGCATCCTGCCCTGGCACCTTTCAGGCACAGGAACACACCAATCCACTCCCAGATATGCAGCAAAGACCCCTCCACCCCAAGCAGCAGGAGTCCCAGCAGGTCAGCAAATCCCAGCTCCCCAATGCAAGGCAAAGTCTCTGTTCATGGCAGACTGCAATGCCAACCACCTGCTTCACTGAGCATTCCACCACATGTCCCCTCTGCATGAACTTCCTTTTACACAACATCCTCCCCTCAGTGGAAGCATGCAGGACTGTAACAGAAAGCCAAGACTCAGAAGAATGGAAAACAAGCAAGAATATCTGAATGTGAAGACCTTGGGAGGAACGTGCAAGGGGGAAAAGGCCTCTCAGAGCAGCCTGTCTCAAGGGCACACAGATTAGGTGGTTATCAAGCCCCTAGAACATCTGCCTGTGGTTTCAAGACATGCCCAGTTTGAAGGCAAATAATGCCAAAGGCTCCTTATGACTCAAACAAGCCGGAGAGGATGGAGACACCAATTGCCCTCAGCCTTAAATGGATCAGAAAGGCATATCCAAAACCTACACGCTATACAGCACTACAATGGTATTCCCTACAAGAGGGGATTTGCTTTGTTTTCCCTCTCTTCCCCACCCACCAGGTCTCTCAAGAATCTGGGTCACACAGCTTCCTACCCACTGACATGAAAACAAGGGGCCTCCACAGTCCAAACCACACCTGGGTACAACTCCTCAGAACCTGTTCTACTCTCATGCTCTGAGCAATCAAAATTGTGACTTGCCAGGGGGAGAAAACAGTTCTCTGAATTACACAAGCTGTGCAGAGTTCCCATTTAGGAGCACAGAAGCTGAAAAGGCTACAGGAATCACACTCAAATGGAGGAATTTAGAACCATTCCATTAGAAAGCCCAGGAGAGAGACAAACAGACAGGATCCAGTAAGAAGCTCCTCTTTGTCATGCCAAAACTGGCTGCAGACCCCATGCTCAGGAGGGGAACTCAGTGTGTCCCTTTGTCCTCATGTAACACAGGCCAGTGTTAGCTACCACCTAACAGTCCATCCTTACCTTTGTGATCCTTCAAGCTCCTTGTCTCAAGGGCTCCCGTGGAGCCAGTTTCAGACTCCACATCTTCCACTGATGGTCTTTCAGAGATGTCTGATCTCGTGGTCTCATCCAGCTCCTGACTGGCCTGTTGTCCCGACGAGGACGCTTCCAGTGGCCGGGACAGTTCGGAAGAATCGTGTGTCCGGTCACCCTGTGCCGCAGAGTCCCCAAACGCTGTGCCCTCCAGGGAGGCAGCATAACCCAGGGAAAGTGCCATTTCATCTTGAGCAATAGGTACCTGCAGGGGGTTGGAAGGGCAGACAGACATGGAGATAGGCCCAAAGGAACTGCATTCATCTCCCTGCTTCCATCTACATCTACATACAGGCACTCCATCTGATCATCGGACAGCACCGAGTGGTCACTCTTTTGCTGAAACATACTGGAACACTGCCCATTACAAAGCATTCTGCAGCACCTTCCTCACTCCCATAGCCAAGTTCAAGGAGAACTTCTATTCTCTACAAGGTTCAAAACCAGCTACAACAGCAGCCTCCCTTTCTTCCTTCCACTGGCAAGGTACCTTTTAATGCTCACTGGGAAGCAGCAAAAGCCTTCTGCTGAGCCAGTCGTCTGTGCTGGAACCTTCCCCCCACACTGGTCCCTACAGGGCAGGGCACTTTCACACACACATCCCTAGAAACAACCTCCCAGACTGGAAATGCAGTTCTGAACTACCAGAGACCTTGGAAACTCCTGAGATGATCAGTGTGCTACGTTTTGTTGGTGTCTTCTTGGTGGTCTTGTTATTAGTCTCAGTGAGCTGCCTGATCGCCGTCTCAGCCACCGGATCCAAGCCATTGGGCACCTGGCCATCCCCTGAGCACAAGAGAAATACCAATGCTTGGAGAAACAACCTTCAGCACAGGCTAAAGGCTGCTTGCTGACCACAACACCTGTAACAGAGAGCTTACATGCACATGAGTTTAGTACAGACTTGTCCAAATAACCCAAAGGAAGGAAGCTATGCATAACTAGCTCTTGGCTTTTTTAGGCATTTCCCACCAGGCATATCTTTAAAATACCCCTCCCACTCAAAAAAAACTTCCATAGACTCCCAAACTGTCAAAACCCTTGCAGTGCACTGTTTCAGACAAAATCAGAGCCCTGAGTGCAGAGTGACCAAAGTTCTTTGGGTCCAGAGAGCCTGGGAAGTTCTTGTCAAGCAAAAAACCACTCAGAGTCACTGACTGGACAGCCCAAGTGGAATGTCCTTTACCTGCCTCCACCCCACCACCAGTCCTCTGGCCCTGCCTTCACTCAGGCACCTGGAAATCCTCTGCCACAGCAAATGTAAAGAAGTTCAGTGAACCACACAGCCCTTCCATCCAAGACAGGCTAAGGAACACAGTCACTCCACTAAGAGCCTCGAATTTCCAGGCACTTACGGCTACCACTGGGCAAGGGGCCAGGAGGACAGCCAGTCTCCAAAAGCACTGTTGTCTTCTTTTCTGTCACTTCCACCTTGGAAGGCGACCTTGATGGTGAATCTTCATGGAAAAAGAGACACAGAGACACCAGTAAGTGGAGATGGAGCTTGAACTGTACTACTGTATTGTGGCCCCTACACACAACCCCAAAAAGCCTCAAGAGAGCGTGCAGAGATCCTGCAAGGCTGGTCCTGTAGGGCTTTGCAGCAACAAAGCAGTAAGCAGCCTACTGGGAAAAATCATAGAATGGTTTGGGTTGAAAAGGACCTTAAAGACCATCTAGTTCCAACCCCCCCTTGCACTAGACCAGGTTGCTCAGAGTCCCATCCAGCCTGGCCTAGAACACTCCCAGGGATGTGGCAGCTTCTCTGGGAAACCTGTGCCAGTGCCTCACCACACTCACAGGGAAGGAATTCCTCCTAATAGCTAATGTAAATCTACCCTCCTTCAGCTTAAATCCATTCTTATGGAATGTCTTATCACTTCATGCCCTTGTAAAAAGTCCCTCTTCAGCCCCCTTTAGGTACTGTTAGGCTACAACATCTCCCCAGAGCCTTCTCTTCTCAAGACTGAACAGCCCCAGCTCTCTCAGCCTTTCGTCACAGGGCTGTGACTGACCTAGTGGCCCTCTTCTGGACTCACTCCAACAGCTCCACATCTTTCATATGGTAAGGGCCCCAGAGCTGGACACAGTACTGCAGGTGGAATCTCTCTCACAAGAGCACAGGAGGAGAATCACCTCCCTTGATCTGCTGGCCATGCTTCTTTTGATGCAGCCCAGGATATGTTGGTTTCCTAGATCACAATCCTGTGAAGCAGCTGCATCACAAGACCTCATTCATGCCATTTCCCAGCCACACCTCATGGAATATCCAGCACCACATTCATCAGGACACCAGATCACAAGCAACAACTACCCCTAATAAGCAAGGTCAAGATGTTTTTGGCTCCAAATTCAGTACACAGAGCATGACTTCTTTAGCAGTGAAGGAAACAGAGGAAGGATGGCTAAACACTCAGCCCAACATCACACAGAGGTGTGATGTGGCAGCATACGCATTAGAACTCCCAACACCAAAGGGTGTGAGAGAGGCTCATCCCTCCCTCAGCTCCCCACAAACACAGGGCTGCATCAATTCCCTCCCCCAGGGAGTTTCCAAGAGTTTCCAGCCAGCCTCAAGGCACTCAGGGAACAGCAAGGACACCCATGATCTGCTCCACACACCAAAAGCAACTGTGAGGTGTGAGCCTGCAATAACCACGTGTGATGGCTGAAGAGGTTTGCTACTACCTGTGTGAGCAGCCTCGGGAGTATCACGGCTACGACTGTGCTGCCACAGCAGCCACCTGCACAATACACCAGTTGCAGGGCAGCCTCACCCAGTTTGCAGTCTGCCTTGGGCCGGGACTGGATGGTGGTGACAGTGGTCACAATGGTGCCATCGGGCATGATGGTGCGGTCCATCTCCACCTTCTTCGTGGGGGTGATGCTGGTCCGCAGAGATGTGGTGTGCTGAGCATTCAGAGATGAAGGAGGCTCCTGGAACAGCAGCTGTAAAGAGGAAAGCATTGCTCAGAGAGGCTCTGCTCCTCCCAGATGGATTTGGGCAATGGAAGATAGGGCTCTGGGCACTGAGGAGCCATCCCCACTACAGCAGCAGTTCAAGAGGGAGGCTCAGGGACTGAGGGTCCTTGGCATAAGGGTTTGCCAGTCCCCTGTGCCAAGCTCAGCCCCAAACATGCTTGTCATGAACAGCTGCAGAGCATACATTAGTGCAGAGCTTGTGGAGTTGGGAGCTCACCTCCAATGTAATGGTAGCTTCAGCTGTCAGTGACTGCCCAGCTCCTGGGGCCAGTGAGCAGACCTGCCTTCCAGATGGGCGTTTGCCCAAAGAATCAATCACAAGTGTGGCATGTGCCAGCACCACATCTGCAAGAAGGAACAGGAAAATGAAACACACCAAATGACCTCAGCACCTCAGACATCTCCCAGGGATCTCCCTGCTCTCCAGAAGCAGCCCCACAGGCCAACAAAGCAGGTCCCCACAACACTGCTAGCTCCCAGGTTCAAGAGGGAGAAAGGGCAGGCAGCACTCCTCCACTCCTCAGTAACAATCTAGAAATCAACTCCCTTAAAAAGGTGGCCATTGTGTGGCCTCCAGCAAAAATAGGTGTTACAGTTAGTTGCTGAGTACAAATGAACAGAGTTAAGTGCCTTCTGCAAAGTTCTTCTAATACATGGGCAAATCCCTGCATGCCTCTCCTGCTTCACAGCAGAGACAAGGCAGACCACAGGAACCTCCTGGTTCAAGGTGAGACCCAGACCATTTTGGTAAGAAAAGCAGAACTGAGTTATTTCATGCAGTCAAAGGCCCACATAAAGCTGGATATGAAAAATGCTTTGCAGAGTTCATCACACATCACAGTGACACAGAACTACCACAAGCTTAAAGCACACGAAGTCCACTAGGCTTTTTTGTCTCCCCTTCTTATGGTTGCCCACACTCACTTCTCGCTCCATCGCTATTCCCCAGCACCTGTAGCTTCAGCTCTTTGCTTTTAGGTCCCAGCTCCCTGTTGCAACAGAAAAAGATGGGCTGCTGTTAGGCACTCCTTCCAAAGTGGCCACAGAGCAAACAACCCCATTCTGCATCTTCTCTCCCTCAAATCTCACACACCTCGTCACCTTCTCCAAAGCTCCAGTATGCTTGCACTGCTTTGGAGGACATGTCTGGGGCAGAAACTACACAGAAGAGAACTCTGGTTCGTGTCCCCTGGAAGTTGAGAGGGCAATCTGTCTGGAAGGCTGAGATATACATTACAGCCCTCCTGTGCCTGCCACTCCCACAGTCAGCGCATCAGCTCACCCAGTTACAGTGTCCAGAGTAGTGGGAAATAGGTACATGCAAGCTGGGCCAATTGCTGGGAGCAGCAGCCCCACCACAGGGGCTGCACAGACACTGCCCTGTGGTGCCAGACTCCACCTCTGTGCCACCCACAACTGTTCCTGTGGTGTGGGAATGACACCCAGACACTGTGCCAGCCTGCAAGCAGGGCAGACACTTACAGAAAGAGCTCCTCACTCCACTCCATCTCTCCTGCAGCACTGGCACTGCCAGCTGCCATCGGCCTCGTCCACTTCTGCTGCGGGGGGCTGTCCAGCTCTGCCACACAGCATATCTCCCCAGCTCCTGCAACAGAGGGACAGAGGGCACACGTGCACTCAGCAACACGAGGCACTGGCTCCATGGACACACGCCCCTCTTTTCCACTCAAACCCGCCCAGAAACATCCACTCACTCCAATCTCGCCACCTGCGCCCTTGCCCCTGTGGATCAGCAATGTTTTCAGGCTTACCTCCCTTCCCCTGGCAGCCCAAGTTCAGCACTCGAAGATTCCGGAGCAACAGCTTAGAACCCACAGGGGCTGCTGCTGCTCCGGACGGGGACTCTCGAGTCAACTTATTGCTGGGTACCTGAGGAATGACGAGAGCGATGCCTTTATCGGTCACTCGCCAGCACACAGCAGCAAGATGCATGACCTTGGTCCTCCCATGCACTAAGGAGTTCCTCACACCAACACAGGAACACCCACAGAGCCGTCAAGAAATGCTGCAGGTTTCCCAGGCTATGAGGCTCCCATGGGCCCTCAGGTTATTTTAGATGGGAAGTTTAAGGCAGGAGACACGCAAGAACTGACAATGACAAACCATGGACCATTCCATGTCTGCAAAGGCTGCCCTGGACAGAGCCTTGGTGTTCAGAGCAAGGCAGACTGCCAAAACAGAGGTGTCTCAGGCAGTCTGGCTCCACAACAACACGACCAACAATCAGCATTCAAGAAACAAGGCACAGAGTTGCCCTTGGAAGCAGCTGCTAATTATCCCTACGCCCCATGTTGCAGAACCCCAACTCCTGTGACAGTGCAGGCTGGGATTCAGCTGTCACCCAGAAGTGAGACTCAACCTCTGGATTCCTGCCTGAGCCTCAGCAAGCAGAAGGGTCCTGGGGCCTGAGTCTGAGGCACAAAGATGACAAGAGGAGAGAGCCTTACCGAGCTGGCTCCAGCAGTGCAAGCCATCAGGTTCACCGTCATGGCTGGCTGTGTGCTGACAATGGTATCCTCGATCAGATCCTTTATCGTGGACAGATCTGCTCTCCCTTCATCCTTCTCTCCACAAATCAAGAGGAAATGCAGGAAAGTCAAAAAAAAATACCACATTTTCTCCTTTTACAGCTAGAACTGCCTCTCAGGCTTCTAAGATGCTACACAGTCTTTCTCCCAGTAATAACCTCCCAGATACTCTTCCCATACCCCATACTCATTCTCCCCTTCTGTGTAGCAGGTGCAGGCAAATTCCAGCTTTCTAAATGAGACACACTAGGCCTCTACATCTGTAGCCTTAACCATTGTAAATTTTTACAATACAGCTTTTATAGTTTGTCACATCCTCACTACCTCATGAGACTGCACATTTGGGAAAACAGACACATTCCTACATCTACTCGGGATAAAGTAAGAAAGGTGTCGATAAAACAAACAAATTAACCAACCTATTAAGATCACAGAAGTGCAAGCACACCTGCATTAAGCTCATTAAACCTCTAATACCCATGGGTTCCCCACACTAATCCCTCAAAAAAATCCCCACCACACAAAATCAAACACAACAACAAGCAAACACCACCTCACACACCCCTCACACACAAAAAAAGGTGGCAACCCAGCCCATTTTGCAGCTCGACATCTGACAACAGCAGGAGGAACCCACACAGACAGAAAGCCTTGAGCAGATATTGGTGCTGCTTCAGCCCTCCTGAAGATGTGCTGTTTTGACTTAGCTGTCCTAGTATCAACTCCAGGGTGAAAGAATCCTCTCCCTCAGGGGCCATGGCAGTGAGTTGCCAACCTCTCCCCTCCACAGCAGCCTTCCTCCCAGCTCCACACTGTTTCTACTCCTGCCTCCCTCCCTCCACTCCAGGTCAGCCTCTCACCATGCACCACTAACCTCAGGAAGCTGAAGTCTTGGAAGAACTGAAAGGTCCAACTCTGGTCTGTCCTTGAATGCCCACGACACCAGGAGACCCTCATTCTGTATCTCCTCCAAGTGGATCTCCACCTGCCCCAGAACAAATACCCACAGTCAGGAACAGTTTGTGTTCACATTAGGTGGTTTTTGCCCCTCATCCCTCCATAGCAAAACCTGCCATCTCTGATATTCAACACACAGAAGCAGCTGTATCGTGTTCTTGTGAATGTAATAAGGGGAACACTGACAAGCAAACTACTCCTTACAGTGGATTTCTTTTTCACACCAGCTACCACAACAACACCATAACTTGAACATATGCACAGGAAAAACCTTTACCCATCCCTTACGCCCTGCGGGGAACTGAATTCTCTGGACTTCTTGCTTCTTAAATACCCACTTAAAAACACATTATAGAATGTTGCCATGCCTCAAAACTCTCAGGATTTTCTTACACCTATGTTTCATAGCCAAAATCTGCAGAATAAGACTCAGAAAACAGGACTGGGCACGCAGATGGGGAATATTTGTCACCCCACCAAATGTTGGTCACAGCATGCTGCTTCTTCCAGCACAATGAGGTCTTTACCTGCACTAAATCAGGTCCTCCTTCCTCATTGTGGGGCTGGATGAAAGAATAAGGGCAATGTCTAACTTTTTACAACTCTTACCTGAGCCTGCAGCACTGCCAAAGTGACATGATAGGTGTCCACAGAAACAGCAGCTGGGGACTGCTGAGTAACAGAGACAGGGAATTTCACAGCTTCAGCTGACAGATGGCAGCACAGCACCTAGAGAGAAAAGAGAGATGGGTTTCTGTCCTCACCAAGGGGTAGTTGTGTTACTCTTGCCAAGTTCCACATTGCCAACCAGCCACTTCAGACTCTGTGCATGAGGCAGTAAAGACAAATTGGTGACAAGAGCTCTCTTCTCCTCTCCACTGTAGGAGATGATGTTTGGGCTCAGCATTCACACAGCCCATCCTCTCTAACACACCTCCCCTCCCAGAGCTCTCCCAGAGCTCACTGATGTGCAGCTCCAGAGCCTCAGAACTGGAGACAGGTCTCTGAACTCTGCAACAGACCTCACCCAAAACTTCCCCACCACAAAGGTCTCAGCAACCCACAGAACACACTGGCAAGGGAGAAACCCCACACTGCACAATTCAGAACAGCAAGGCCTTACCATGCTGTGATCAGACTGGCCCTTGCACGTCACACAACTTATATTTGCAGTTGGTGGTAACTGAGGACCCTCTTCAAATGTGATCTGCACTGAACTCTACAAAGAGAAAACTCTGTTAGTTCCCAGTGGTCAGAGCAGCCCAGACAGATTGAGAGAGGATGAATGATTTTGATGTGGCCCCAGAGATGCTCCAGTCTGTTCACAAATCCAGCCAGCACACAAAACCATCCCAACACTGCAACTCTACCCACCTTGGCTCGTCCATACAAAGGATGCCAGGTCTCCATTTAAAGCTCAAACTCACAAACACAATGTTAATTTCAGACAGATAAGCCCAAATGAGAATGGAAAATCATTCTGGATAGCAGGCAACTGTAAATCAAGTGTGTTAACCATTCTCCACTGCAGAAGCTTTGCTGTTTCTTCTCTCTTTCTCTCCCCTCTGTGCTAATCATGCTCCAAGGAAACAAAAATACCAAACTACCACTACCAAAACAAAAATACCCCGAAGTAAATAAACAATTAACAGCAACGAAATCCACATCCTCAGCACTTGGTACATCAGCTCCTGTCCCTTTCTTCCACCCTCTCCTGGTTTATTAGATTACAATCTCCACCGTGGAGGCATCCCTCTTCTTCATTTGAGGCTTTCCCCATATCTCCTATTACAGGACTGGTTCTGTATGAAGAACCCTCCTTGAGAAATACAAGACCAAGATAAAGAGTTGAGAGCATCCCTGATCAAAACCTCAGAGATTCCTTCTACTCACAAGGGACAAAAAGAGAGAGAGGGGGAGAGAACAGGCAATCTGGGCACCAGGACATGACCATTTGCTGAGCTGATTGCACTTTAGGGCCAGGATAACCAAGCATGTGCTTGAAAGGCAACTCAATTCCTTTCAAGCCTTTGCCCCCACTTCAAGGCCAGTAAATTGTAATCCAAACAGGAAATACTAAATGTTAGCCACTGGTATTTTGAGATCTACAAAAATGTGACACCTTGTGACTGAAGCTGCTCTCTCAAGTAGCAGGGATGAGAATGAGACATGGCTGGAAGGCAGACTGGCCTTCATCTGCCCACTGCCAGCCCACACTCCCAGCACAGTCCACTCAAATTCACAGGCTGAGATGCTCGAACCACCAATGCATTTCCATAAACCTCCTACCACATGTTATTTGCCCACATTCACCGTGAGACAGAAAACACAAGGAAACGTGGGCAAATCCAGACCTGAGCAAGAGCATGATGTATTCCTTTAAAATTCAACGTGCTGAAAGAAGCTATACAGGAAGAACAAACCACAGAAGGAAAAAGAATATCAAGATGTAAGCAACCAAGGAGCATTCCTCCAGGACTCCAGAACACCAGCCTCCCTCTGTTATTCTTTAATGGCAAGCCAGGAGACTTCTAGCCCAGTTTCAGCATTTTCCCTTCCCTTTCTTGGGACTATGACAACACACTCAGAGGATGTCAAAGACAGCTCTTGGACAGGCAACCAAGACAACAATCTACAGTATTTCCCCAGCTATACCAACAAGCTTGTGGAAGAGGGCTTATAAATCTGAGACCCTCCACCATCCTGTACCCATTCCAAGAGCCTGATGATGGAACAGTCATCTCTTCCAGCAGAACAACTCCTCTGTTAAACCCAGTTTTACAGAGCTGCACTTCCTCACACCTTTTCATTAGCTGACACAACTCACAGAATCCCACGTAACACAAAGCCCTCCAGGACAGCTTTTAGACCCAGCAATGCTGCTTTCTGAGCAGATGTTCTCCACATGAGGAGTGGCTGCAGCACAAGCTGAAGCGTGGACCTCCAGGGGCCTCTATTCCATTTCAGCCATCAACTAATCTTTCGCTCTCCAGGAGTTCTAGATTCTGGAACTTACAAATTCAGGTCATTTTGTGAGAATCTGAGTAATTCAGCCACGTGACAGAGAATCAGTGTATCAGATATGGGCAACTGCTGACACTTTGAGGAGGGGCATGGAAGCAGAGGGAGGCACTTTGCACTGCATCCAGCCTAGAATCTGTCACTCTGGCAAAAGGGGAGATACTTTTCCTACCTTGCTGGAAAACTCAACCACAAGCTCACATCCTTCTTCAAGGCTTTACCTTCCCTTTCTTCAAACATGTTAGTCTCATGCTAACCTTTTATGCCTCTTGATTGTCCTATACAATTTAATAGGAACACAGCCCCTTCCCCACAAAAAATAAAAGGAAAGACTAAAACAGACCACTTTGGACCACAGTTTTTTGGGGGCATGAAGCCCCTGCCTCGCAGGCAACACAAGCTACAATGCAATTATTTCCATATAGACCCAGCCAGGCATGTCCCGTTCCATGAGCTCCAAAGCCACAGATCAGCAGGACGGGAACACCGTGGGATGGAAGGGAACAAACAGCAGAGGGTTCCTGTGATCTCAGAGCGGCTGAGGCAGCCGGGGTCATGCACAGCTGGCCGGAGCCGGGCTAAGGGAGCCGTGCCGAGCCGGGCAGAGCAGAACCAAGCCAGACAGAGCAGAAACAGAGCTGAACCGAGCCGAGCTGGGCCAGGCAGAGCCGAGCCAGACAGAGCCAAACCAAGCCAGGCAAAGCCGAACGGAGCCGAGATGGGCCAGGCAGAGCTGAACCGAACCAGGCCAGACCAGGCAGAGCCGAACCGAGCCAGGCAGAGCCAAACCGAGCCGAGCTGGGCCAGGCAGAGCCGGGCCAGGCAGAGCCGAGCCGGGACAGACAAAGCCGAACGGAGCCGAGATGGGCCAGGCAGAGCCGAACTGAGCCAGGCCAGACCAGGCAGAGCCGAACCGAGCCAGGCCAGACCAGGCAGAGCCAAACCGAGCCAGGCAGAGCCAAACCGAGCCGAGCTGGGCCAGGCAGAGACGAGACAGACAGAGCCGAACCGAGCCGGGCCAGACAAAGCTGGGCCAGAGTCGAACCGAGCCAGGCCAGGCCAGACCAGACCAGGCAGAGCCGAGCTGAGCCAGGCAGAGACGAGACAGAGCCAAACCGAGCCGGGCCGAGCCAGACAAAGCTGGGCCAGACAGAGCCGAACCGAGCCAGGCCGGGCCAGGCAGAGCCGAACCGAGCCGAGCCAGACCAGGCAGAGCCGAACCGAGCCGAGCCAGACCAGGCAGAGCCGAACCGAGCCGAGCTGGTCCAGGTAGAGCCGAACCGAGCCAGGCCGGGCCGGGCCGATCGGTCCCCTCCGTGCCGGGCAGGGCTGCCCCGGCCCCGCGTACAAAGGGCGGTCGGGCGGTCGGGCTGGCAGCCCTGCCGAGCTCAGCCCCGCTCTCCGCCATCCCCCCTCCATCCCCCCTCCCTCCCTCTCTCCATCCCCCCTCCATCCCTCCATCCCCCCCCCCGCCGTACCCCGTGCCGCCGTGCCTCGCTGTTGAGGGCCCGCACCCAGGCCCGCTCCCACTGCTCCCGCAGGCCCCGCAGGGCGAGCAGCGCGGCCAGCAGCGCACGGGCCCCGGCCGCCTCCTCCGGCCGCTCCGGCCGCCTCTCCCCGGGCCCTCGCCGCCCCCGGGCCCGCCGGGCCGCGCCCCGGCAGAGCTGCAGCAGCCAGGCCGACACGGTGAGCAGCGAGGCGGCGAACAGCAGCACCAGCGCGGCCCAGCCCAGGTCCGGCCCCATGGCGCGGGGTCAGGGCATGGCGTGCGGGCAGGGAGGGGAAGGGGAGGGAGGAGGAGGAGGAGGAGGAGGAGGAGGAGGAGGAGGGTTTTTTGGAGGG